>JAVGWX010000007.1:18742449-19272449 GCA_036924085.1 Ariolimax columbianus
TGAGACTGAAACACAAGAAAATTAATGTAAAGGTTCTAATTAGACTATAGCAAGTTTTTCAAAGTACAGCCACCATCAAGAACAAGAGAGCACAGATGCAAATTAGTTAAAGAAAGGTTTAGATTAGATACTAGAAAATATTTTGTTAATCAGAGAGTGGTGAATGCTCGGAATTCTCTACCACCGAAAATAGTGGAAGCAGGTTCAATGAATGCATTCAAGAATAGATTGGATGCGCATGTATTTTAGATCAAGTAAAGTAAAAGGAACTGGTTGTATACAGACTCTGTAGAGGCTTCTAAACCAGTATTAAGATGTTAAGTTGATAAGTAAACTGTCTATCTATAAAACATACAAACAAACTTTAAACATTTTTTTCTTAAAGTGTTGAGCAAATTCTTCAGAATTTGTAATTGGTTACCTATTTCCAACAGTGAAATAACGGCAACCATTTTCAATCATTGTAATAAGAAGATTGTACAATTTTAGTTATCTCATCTATCCATCTGCCACTTGGACTGCCTCATGCCTTGTAGCCAGACCTTCTTGTATTGTAAGCATGCAGTGGTAGTTGATCAGGTTGTAGTCTTGTGAGATGACTGATATATGTTCAGCAGATGGATTGGTTCTCACCATTTTTCTAACGTCATTGTTGAACTTCACGTGAGAATAAGACCACGGCTCCCTTCCAAGAATGTCATAAGAGGCAACTAGCAAAGGATGTGCATGGTGCATGGGGTTAGCAACCTCGTGATGAAAAAAAGCTATTACTACTGAAACTGCACTGAAAATAACCCCAAAAGCTCGTTAGGGGAACCAAATACAGTGTTTGATCCAAGCTTCACCACCATATGGGGTGAAGGGGAAAAAAACAAAAGAAGATCATTTAACTTACTACAGTCTTTTAATATGTGCTGGAACTGGACACTGCAGACTACTAGAACATCTTTACCGACTAAAGATCTCACACACCGATGAGTGCCCATGCCAGAACCCAGAGCATATTCTACAGGAATACCCAATCTATAGGGAAATGAGATGCCAGACCTGGCCAGTGGGTGCGGAGCTGAGACAAAAGCTGTGGGGCAGCCGCTCCGACCTGGTGAAGACTACAGACTTCATCATGGCGACTGGCCTGCAGATATAGCATGACCAGAAGATGCTGAACGCAAAGAAGAAGAATATGTGCTGTTTTTATTTGTCTTGTCACTGACATAGATGTATTGAGGCTGAAACATCTGTTACAATTTAAAATGAAATTTTTACTCTGCATATATTTCATGTTGGGGATGGCCATAAACGGACTTCTGTTTCAGCTGTTTGGATATTTACAATGTGCCTATCTTTGTTGTTTAGATATCAAAATATATGAATGTGTACTTGTTCATGGCATGAAAGCACACACATTTTATTAAAAGAATGCCTGTACATTTGTTTAAATCTGACTGAATTTAATACTGATGTTAACAGACCAATGTTTTGTTTAAAAAAAAACATGTTCTTTTTTTTTTTTTGCCATAGAAACATGAAAGCTTTTTGTTATATCCTCATAAACTGACTGTGGAATTTTATAAATATAGATATATATATATGGGGGATTCCGTGGCGAAGTGGTTAAGCCGTCGGCCTCGTGATCAGGTGGTGTGGGTTCGACTCCGGACTCCGCTGTATTTTTTTATGGGTGCTTGATGCGGAATCCCCTGCATCTTGTAGTCGCCCCCTAGTCGTCTTATCCGTGACTTGCCAGTGGGGTCAGGCGGCACGAGACGAGAAGTGAGAATAAAAAGTGGCGCATTTAATCCTTACTAAACATAGCGCTAACAAAATAAATTATTCCATCATCGTCTACGATGGACGACACCCTTTGATATATATATATACACACACACACACACACACAAATCAGAGGTGATGATAGTGACTAAGAAACCAAACTTTCCAAAATGCTGCGTCAAAGCAAAGGGGACCGAATTGAGGCAAGTTAACAAGTTTAAATTCCAGGGTACATACATAACATCAGATGGAAGATGCAATTACTAATGCTGCGAAATGTGTTCTCTTATGGCCGTAAAGACCAATCCTGGAACGGCATACCCTGCTATATTCAGGGCACACGGCTGGTGAACCGGCTGTGGAAACGTCGTTGCATTTTGAGGCAGCACACTTTTGCTGAGCCTCCATGACAACTGTCTGTGATCTGAGCACAATGTGTGATACTACCGCGCCAGGTGGTACGGTTTTGTACAAGCATCTCTCAGGAGGTGATATCAATATTGAAACTGGCATTTTCAAGGAGTCTCTCTAGCGTTTCTTCTGCCACCCTGGTTAGCGTCTGCCTGTTGTGAGCTATAATCTACACCAGGTTTAAATAAATGGAAGAATGGGTGACCAAGTTGTTAGGATGCTTCTTGTTCGGGTGCTTTCAGGCATCAACTTGAATACTTTAAAAGAAATCTAGAAGTTACTGATATCTCTAAAGAGCTTGTCCAGGAAGAGCATCGTGATGGCCACACATGCTTTCTCTGTTTCTCATATGTTGGACACTTTGTAGCAGATGTTCAAGAGATATTTTAGTAGTATTACAGACGTATTCATTCGTATTTCCTGTTCTTAGTTTATTGAACAGATTTTATCTCAGTTTGTTGTGGTTTGTCTGCAGTCTAATATTGATGTAAAATCAATCAATATAAATGTTGTGTATAGGGCCTAGTTTTGTTCCCGACACTTCTCTTGTAATTAACGAGCGGCAAAGATCATGTCCACTGTTCCTCTTCCGTCTCTGAATCCACATTAGCTTTCTGGGAGGTGGTGGCTTTGTTCAAGGTATTTGTTGAGCCGGTTGAGCAGCAAGTGTGCTAGGATCTTGCCTGCTACGGAGAATAGCGATATTCCACGATGATTGTTGCATTCCTGCCTGTTGCCTTCTCTCTTGTATATGTGAACTATTGAGGCATCCTTCAGATCCTTGGGATTTACTCCTTCAGCCCACATGTTTCAAAAGAGTTCAGTGATCTTTTTGACTGAGGGATGGGCCAGCTGTCTTGTATACTTCTTCTGATATTGCATTAGCTCCTGTGGCTTCTCCTATAGATAGTGCACTGATTGCTCTATCGACTTCCTTCTCAGTGATGAGTTCATCCAGCACAAGATTCAATTCCACCTGCGGCATTTGTTAGATGTCCTTCTCATTTATGGACTCACTGAAAAGTTGCCAGATAGATATCACCACCTGGGAATGTCTTACGCAAAACAGATCTGACTGGGGAAGTGCATTCAAAGCGGGTGTAGCTAGCAGCGAGAACCACCGTGTTGTGAAAGCTCAGAGCAGACGCGAAACCCGGAAATCACGAGCAGCGGGAACACAATCACCTTCTACAGACCTCGTGTGCCCATTATGCAGCAGAGTTTACATGTCCGAATTGGCCTGTTCAACCATAAGCTCACCCACAACCAAAAGAGAAATCTGTGACAAGGATGATGTCGACGGTCTTCATCTACAGCAATGAACAGCTATTATTATAATATTGATGCTATTGCTAATGCCACTCCTACTTGAGTTAGGGGCTCTTGACGACTTCAGGGGCTCAACTTGCATCCCAAGGCATAATTGAGAAGCCGGACCAGGTCCTCCTGGCTGTAGTGCAATGCAAGGCTCCTCCGTAAGCTCACCACTATGAAGATCACTGTGCCAATCCCTATCTCATTAGCCAGACTGCAATGAAACTGCTTGTTTCTAGGGAGAACTGCTTGGAATTGAGGTGGGGTCTTGAACAGTATGTTTCACCTGACCCTGGCTAACATAATCTGATCAGTATGTTTCACCTGATCCTGACTAACATAGTCTGACCAGTATGTTTCACCTTACCCTGACTAACATAGTCTGACCAGTATGTTTCACCTTACCCTGACTAACATAATCTGATCAGTATGTTTCACCTGACCCTGGCTAACAAAGTCTGATCAGTATATTTCTGCTGACCCTGACTAACAAAGTCTGATCAGTATGTTTCACATGACCCTGACTAACAAAGTCGGATCAGTATGTTTCATATGACCCTGACTAACAAAGTCTGATCAGTATGTTTTGCCTGACCGAACGCTATTGTCCTCTACCTTCCGTTGAGCTGGAAATCTGCATCATTTGGTTGTTGATTTGTGTGATCTGCTTCCAACTTGTTCCTGTATCTACAGCTGGTAAACCTTTTGGCCTCTTCACAAGTAATACTAATTAAAATATATATCTCTTAGTCTAGAAGCACGGGTTCAAACCAAACAAAATTGAATACACATTTTTGCTCAAGACATTTGGTCATTTTACTTCGAAACATAAATGCAACTCAGTGCACTGGGGAGTGTGCACAGTCTGGCCAAAAATTGAATACACATTCTTTGCTCAAGACATTTGGTCATTTTACTTCGAAACATAAATGCAACTCAGTGCACTGGGGAGTGTGCACAGTCTGGCCAAAAAGAATCCTGCGTGCTTAGAGGATATCAATGTTAAATTCAACGCTAGCCCACTCCAAAATAAATAGGGTTTATTTTTTTTCAGTCAGAAATAAAATAAAACCTAGCCTGCAAACCATGCTGCTACTGTCAGATCAAGCAGCCTCCTTTCCTCAGTCCTATAAATCCCTATCAGAAGCCAACAATGAAGCGAATATTGATGATCAACTTTTAAAAAATATGTAAATGTTTTCATTACATTTATGAATTGAATCATGTATGTAGACTTGAATATCCCCAACACAGTAGCTGATGTTAGTTAGTTAGTTGTCGGTTTCATTTTCATCACACTCGGAACAAGTCCATACATTCTCAGATCCCATCCTCAGTATGTCTGCCAGCACATGATGTCTGACCTTCCGGTCCTCTGCTGGTTAACCAGACGTCTTTGGATCCCCGTGGGGTGTTCCTTCCTCGCCGCCCCTCGTTTCACACCCAATTCAACCAGTCGCGCAAGGACGTAGAGTATGGATCAACTTTAGAATCTTCCTTCCAGCCAATTTCCCTAACGGCGTTTACGATTTCGGCTCGGTCCATTGATCTCCGGGCCTCCACTATAGCTGTACTCGCCAACCTTTCAGCTCTCTCGTTGTTTTCAACATCTTCATGTCCCAGAATGAGTTTGAAGGTAACTCTCTGCAACCTTGACCGTCCTATCATTGAGTCACCGAGGATGCACACATGTGTGCCTCTCATCGTTTCAAGCCAGACCATCGCCTTCGTATCAGCCATGATCTCCACGGTCACACTGCTTGTGGTCACCTCAAAAGTCCCACACTCCTCCTTGATCATTTTCTTACCCCTCTGAGCCGCGAAGGATCAATCTGTGCAGATAATGACATCAACATCCGTGGAATTATCACTGATGCTTCGCTGATGTTACCAAGTTCAAAGTAATTTCAGATTTTCAATTATTTGAAATGACAGCATTTATTCATTTATTCATGTCAAGAAGTCCACACAAACTGACAATGGTCATGTCAAGAAGTCCACACAAACAGACATCATGTCAAGAAGTCCACACAAACTGACAATGGTCATGTCAAGAAGTCCACACAAACAGACAATGGTCATGTCAAGAAGTCCACACAAACAGACAATGGTCATGTCAAGAAGTCCACACAAACTGACAATGGTCATGTCAAGAAGTCCACACAAACAGACAATGGTCATGTCAAGAAGTCCACACAAACTGACAATGGTCATGTCAAGAAGTCCACACAAACTGACAATGGTCATGTCAAGAAGTCCACACAAACTGACAATGGTCATGTCAAGAAGTCCACACAAACAGACAATGGTCATGTCAAGAAGTCCACACAAACTGACAATGGTGATGTCAAGAAGTCCACACAAACTGACAATGGTCATGTCAAGAAGTCCACACAAACAGACAATGGTCATGTCAAGAAGTCCACACAAACTGACAATGGTCATGTCAAGAAGTCCACACAAACTGACAATGGTCATGTCAAGAAGTCCACACAAACAGACAATGGTCATGTCAAGAAGTCCACACAAACAGACAATGGTCATGTCAAGAAGTCCACACAAACAGACAATGGTCATGTCAAGAAGTCCATACAAACAGACAATGGTCATGTCAAGAAGTCCACACAAACTGACAATGGTCATGTCAAGAAGTCCACACAAACTGACAATGGTCATGTCAAGAAGTCCACACAAACAGACAATGGTCATGTCAAGAAGTCCACACAAACTGACAATGGTCATGTCAAGAAGTCCACACAAACTGACAATGGTCATGTCAAGAAGTCCACACAAACTGACAATGGTCATGTCAAGAAGTCCACACAAACTGACAATGGTCATGTCAAGAAGTCCACACAAACTGACAATGGTCATGTCAAGAAGTCCACACAAACTGACAATGGTCATGTCAAGAAGTCCACACAAACAGACAATGGTCATGTCAAGAAGTCCACACAAACAGACAATGGTCATGTCAAGAAGTCCATACAAACTGACAATGGTCATGTCAAGAAGTCCACACAAACAGACAATGGTCATGTCAAGAAGTCCATACAAACAGACAATGGTCATGTCAAGAAGTCCACACAAACAGACAATGGTCATGTCAAGAAGTCCATACAAACTGACAATGGTCATGTCAAGAAGTCCACACAAACAGACAATGGTCATGTCAAGAAGTCCATACAAACAGACAATGGTCATGTCAAGAAGTCCATACAAACAGACAATGGTCATGTCAAGAAGTCCATACAAACAGACAATGGTCATGTCAAGAAGTCCACACAAACAGACAATGGTCAAGAAGTGTGTGCCTTCTTTATGAATTGTCTCAAACCAAACAGCCTTAAAAAATTACATACTTTTACATAACTTGTTTACATCTATCCATGCTTCTATTTTTGTTTCATATTGTCCAGTCCACCTATATTTTATTGCGTCCTTTCCTCGACCCTTCTATTTCCTTGTCCGCTTTGATCATCTGAGTAGAAACAATAAATCAGATAGGTGCATTTATTTATTAATCTTCGTTCTTGCTGCTTAGATTACTTAGTTATTCTTAATTATTTTGAACTTTGCAGCTGATGAAGATCTTTCAGTCATAACATGTTATTATTTTTTTGCTTCTATATCCACACTGAACTACTCATCCTTTTTTTTTTATATTTTATTGTTTTTGACATTTCACATTTTTGTTTTACCTCCACAGTGTTCTGGAGCCTGTTGTCTTCACCTACCGTTTCTTCAAAGACCTTTTGGCAACTCTCCTTTCTTGCCTGACCTGGTCGAACTTGAAGCATTCGTACCACACTTTCAAGGGGATGACATACTGGCAGTTGTTGATTGCCTTCTTCAAATTCAACTTCAGGCTCACCTGGATTATCATCACGGTTGTGTTCCATGTCAGCTGGTAAGTTAAGTTCCTCATTGGTTAATTTTGATGTTGGTAAATGAAGTCTCACTGGTTGTTTCCCCGAGTCTCCTTCAATCAATCAAAACCTTTCAGCTGTCTTTGGAGCACAGGTCTTTTACGTAAATACATCTATTTAGTTCTAGTATATTGCAGATCTTCTCTGTTTTCATTATAATTTGAAATATGGTCGTTTGTGTGAACTTCTTGACATGACCATTGTTCATTTGTGCTAACTTCTTGACATGTTGTCTGTTTGTGTGGACTTCTTGACATGGTCATTGTCAGTTTGTGTTAACTTCTTAACATGATGTCTGTTTGTGTGGACTTCTTGACATGACCATTGTCAGTTTGTGTGGACTTCTTGACATGATGTCAGTTTGTGTGGACTTCTTGACATGATGTCTGTTTGTGTGGACTTCTTGACATTACCGTTGTCTGTTTGTGTGGATTTTTGACATGACCGTTGTCTGTTTGTGTGGACTTCTTGACATGACCATTGCCTGTTTGTGTGGACTTCTTGACATGACCATTGTCTGTTTGTGTGGACGTCTTGACATGACCATTGTCTGTTTGTGTGGACTTCTTGACATGACCATTGTCTGTTTGTGTGGACTTCTTGACATGACCATTGTCTGTTTGTGTGGACTTCTTGACATGACCATTGTCTGTTTGTGTGGACTTCTTGACATGACCATTGTCAGTATGTGGGGATTTCTTGACGTGACCGTTGTCTGTTTGTGGGGATTTTTTGACATGACCGTTGTCTATTTGTGTGCACTTCTTGACATGACCGTTGTCTGTTTGTGTGGACTTCTTGTCATGACTGTTGTTGGTTTATGTGGACTTCTTGACATGGTCATTGTTCGTTTGTGTGGATTTCTTGACATGATGTCTGTTTGTGTGGACTTCTTGACATGGTCATTGTCCGTTTGTGTGGACTTCTTGACATGACCATTGTCTGTTTGTCTGGACTTCTTGACATGACCATTGTCTGTTTGTGTGGACTTCTTGACATGACCATTGTCTGTTTGTCTGGACTTCTCGACATGACCATTGTCTGTTTGTGTGGACTTCTTGACATGACCATTGTCTGTTTGTGTGGACTTCTTGACATGACCATTGTCTGTTTGTGTGGACTTCTTGACATGACCATTGTCTGTTTGTCTGGACTTCTTGACATGACCATTGTCTGTTTGTGTGGACTTCTTGACATGACCATTGTCTGTTTGTCTGGACTTCTTGACATGACCATTGTCTGTTTGTCTGGACTTCTTGACATGACCATTGTCTGTTTGTGTGGACTTCTTGACATGACCATTGTCTGTTTGTCTGGACTTCTCGACATGACCATTGTCTGTTTGTGTGGACTTCTTGACATGACCATTGTCAGTTTGTGTGGACTTCTTGACATGACCATTGTCAGTTTGTGTGGACTTCTTGACATGACCATTGTCTGTTTGTGTGGACTTCTTGACATGACCATTGTCTGTTTGTATGGACTTCTTGACATGACCATTGTCTGTTTGTATGGACTTCTTGACATGACCATTGTCAGTTTGTGTGGACTTCTTGACATGACCATTGTCTGTTTGTGTGGACTTCTTGACATGACCATTGTCAGTTTGTGTGGACTTCTTGACATGACCATTGTCTGTTTGTGTGGACTTCTTGAAATGACCATTGCCAGTATGTGGGGATTTCTTTACGTGACCGTTGTCTGTTTGTGGGGATTTCTTGACATGACCATTGTCCGAGCTGATTACACTTTTGGTCCCCATACTAAGCCTGTAATGGTTCTGCTACTTATACACTACACAGAAAGTAATGTATGCCACTATTCTTATGTAAAACTGTATGCATTTTACCATTTTACCCTTGCTTGCATGTCGGGGGGGATGCTGCAGTGAATGAGCTGACAGCAGCCCGCAACTCATAGCTGGCTGCTTGCATTAGGGTGAGTGACCCATTGCTGACCAAGACCCTATTCCACTTTCAAGTGGCGGCCCTGGAAACAGACAACAACCATGCAGCCTGGCTAAGAAATTAGGGATCAAAGAGGAAAGTAAACCCAGTCCCGAAAAGACTGTGCTGAAATTGAAATTGGATGTTCTGTACCGAAAGGCGCAGAAATCACAACCTTACTGTAAACTACAACACAACATCAGAAATATAATTTTTAGGATGAACGCTAAAGAAGAAGAAGGATGTCGGCCATTAATTATTGATGTTGAGCTTTGTTGCAATCCCTGATATACACAGAAAGTAGACATTTAAATTGCTTCTAAAGACGAATGTGTCAGACCGAAAGGTGCAAATATTGTAGTCAAGCTGTACACTATATCCTGCTACTTGCAAACCCTTGTTCAGTGCTTGGTAGCTGGAGGTTGAGAACGAACGCCCCCACAAACAGACATTTACATTACCTTAGTGTGCAATTATATGAGTGTACGAATCTCGACTCCAATGTCGCATCCATTTTCTTGTGTAGCTCTGTAACCTGAGGTACAACAAAGGCTTACGAACAAACAGTTCAAACCTTTATCAATGGGTATCTTCATTGAATAAAAGTTTTGAAACTGTACAATAAGGTCACTAATGTGGAGAATCGGACGTACTCCAGTATCACTTGTGGGGATGAGAACGAGCTGGCGTTAGGTAGTATTGCTAGACAGTACCTGTTCTGAAATCCACCGGCCAGAAGACATAGGGGCAGACCAAGGCGCACATGGAGAAGGGAGATTGGAGGTCCTTGATTTAAAAAAATTATCCTGCCGAAGACGGATGTGTCGGACTGAAAGGTGCAAATATCACAGTCAAGCTATAAACTAGCGACACAACGCATTCTATTCTCAGGACTACACCTTGCTACTAGCAAAGCTCTGTTCAGGGCTTGGTAGCGGGAGATTGAGAACGAACAATAAAGAATACATTTTTTAATGGTACTAGAAGGTCTTACAAAACTTGAACATATATAATTCATTTGCCTTTTTTACTCCATAATGTAGCATAGGCTGGGCTTTGACATTTTGCGCAAAAATTATGCATATAAAATATTTTGGACATGTTCAGAGACAATGTACACTGCTATAACAATACTGGAGGACAAAGTTGAAGGTAGGCGGCCAACTTGGAGACTGATCAAAAACAGGTAGAGCAACATTGAATAATAACATTCAGAATGTGTAGTATCAAAGCAAGAAACAGAGGATATTGGAGATCCATTGCAGCCGTCATTCGATGTAGAGACGGCATTTGACATCATCATCAAAGTCTGTTTACAAGAAGCCTGTATCCAAACTTTTGCAGTGACTAAATATAATGGCAATGTTTTTTATATGATGAGGTAACAGCACTGTAGTTGTTTTTATGGCATGCCATGGAGGATGACAGTGGTCATATTTGTTTCACACCGACCACTACTCAAGTCAAAAACATATCAGGTCATGCCGTAACCGGTGAGGTCGTTGGGGCACCCATAAAGACACTCTCACAACCCCACGTCTAACCCTCTCTGTCAGCGGCTGCTGCCTGTTCCTCCTCTGGTCAGAGATTTGCCCAATCTTTTATGCCCTTTTAATTATTTGTAAACAGCAATTTATTGCAGCATAGCTAACAATATTTAGTGAGTGTCCGGCACAGGGAATATACATATGCATGTTTGTTTATTGCTATAATTTGTTGCTTCTTTTAAAAAAAATTATAAATTTGTAGACTACTATGTATTGTAAGCAGCTTGTTTAGCTTATGTCTAAATCCAACCCTTATTACCAGACACACTAATTAATCTTTGATACCTTTTTTTTAATTAGGACTCTTGTGAAATTTGTGGTCAACATGATGATGGGTGAAAAAGAGGCGGAGGCTAAGCTACCTGAACCAAAACCAAGTTCACCTCCACCTATGGCTCTTTCCATGGGTCCTATAGCTATGACAGCATCTGGAGGTAGTCCAGCTATCTCCCCAGAAGAAGCAGATGGGCCACCTCTATCTGAATATTCCTTAGAGGAAGAAGCACCAGAGGACGATCACATGTATGTCTTAAACTTTATAGCTTCCATCTTATTAGTTCTGGATCACATATAATCAGCTGTAGGTCTGCCGCAAAATCTGGGCTTATGCAGCAAAATCTGGGATTATGCAGCAAAATCTGGGATTATGCAGCAAAATCTGGGATTATGCAGCAAAATCTGGGATTATGCAGCAAAATCTGGGATAATGCAGCAAAATCTGGGATTATGCCGCAAAATCTGGGATTATGCCGCAAAATCTGGGATTATGCAGCATTTAGTATTGTCCATAGTCAATGCAAACAATTCAATATTGCATATTTTTGTGTTAAATATTGTAAAGAACAAAAATCAGGAATATGGGTTGCACATTAACTCATTCACTCCCAAATATTTTGGACCTCTGGACTCAATTTTTTTCTTATGTAAAACTCAAACACAGCATCACTTAGTTGTGATCTATTTATTTTCAATAAAGGTTTATAACACAGATTATACACCAAATGTTCACGATAGCAGCCAGAATTCAATGGAATACACATATTTTTTTAATGGAGTTGAACATTTGTGAATGAGGAATTACAGTTGCGTAATCATTTTTATTTTTTTAAATTATGAAAAAAATTGTTCCTCTTATCAACACATTATTCAGCTCAAACCAATACATGAATGATGGTAATCCACAATAAAAGATGTTCTGAAAGTTCATCTCATTTGGTGCCGCTGTTTTTACAGTATTCACATTTTACTGAAGGCTGTGAAGTTGAAAACGTGCTCAAAAATAAAAGTACCAATCTTGACGTTTTTATACTGGTTTAGAAGACTATGCAGAGTCTGTAAACAACCATTTTCATTTACATTACCTTGCTCTAAAAGCTATACGCATCCAATCTATTCTTAAATGCATTAATTGTTCCTGCCTCCACTACTTCCTGTGGTAATGCATTCCAAGCATTCACCACTCTCTGACTAAAAAAATATTTCCTAATATCTAATCTTGACCTTTTTTTTTTAGTTAATTTGCAGCTATGCCTTCTTATTCTTGTAGGTGGCCATATTTTGAAAAACTTGTTATAGTCTGATTTATCTGTTCCTTTGATTATCTTATAAACCTGAATTAAGTCCCCTAGAATTCTTCTCTTTTCTAGACACGGAAGGCCAGTTTTTCTGAGTCTTTCCTCATAACTAATTCTGGAATCCCATTATCAGCTTTGTCGCTCTTTTTTTGGATCTTTTCCCAGCATGTTTATATCCCCTCTATGATAAGGACTCCACACCTGTACACAGTACTCCAATCTAGGTCTAACTAATGCTTTATTCTGTAATTATGTTCCATATTTGATCTACCCATGTGGATGACTACATTTATCTACGTTAAATTCCATTTGCCAGCTCGCAGACCATTCTCAAATGTTATCTAGATCCGACCTCAATATATCCACTTCTGCTTTAGATCAGACCTACTGCATAGTTTTATGTCATCAGCAAATTTTGCAATCATGGATCCGACATCAATGTCCAAATCGTTTATATATATCAAGAACAAAATTGGTCCCGAAACTGAGCCCTGTGGCACTCTGCTCTTTACTTCACTCCACTCAGAGCACTCCTTAATTATGCCCACTCTCTGCCTTCTTCCTATTAACCAATTTTCGATCCATTTGGCAGCTACCCTACCTATTCCATGTTATTTTAACTTTCTAAATAATCTTTGATGAGGTACTCTATCAAAGGACAGCAAAATCTAGATAAATAACATCCACTGGCTCCCCTTTATCATTTTAGTAACCTCCTCCATGAATTCTAATAGATTTTTCAAGCATGATCACCCTCTAGTAAACCAATTCTAACTATTTCTGATTAGATTAAACATGTCTAAATGCATTTCAATGTTTTCTTTGATTATTGACTCTAACAATTTACAGACTATGCTCGTTAACTCACCAGTATATAATTTGCTGGATCTGATTTTTTACCCTTTTTTAATAAGGGGATCACTCCTGCATCTTTCCAATCCCCTGGAACAATCCCTTTTGCAAGTGATTGAGAACATAATATAGCCAATGGTTTTGCTAGTTGGTCTCTAATTTCAAACAGCAATTTTGGATGAATACCATCTTGGCTTGGACATTTATCCACTTTCAACACCTCCAATTTTTTAAACACTATTTACTCTAATACAGATTGATCTTAATCCCTCTGTATCCATGTCTCTTTGGAAAATATTTATAGGCTCTGGGATCTTGGAGCAGTTTTATTTTGTGTATACTGTGCCAAAGTACTGATTGAGTAGGTTAGCTACCTCCCTATTCTCACTTGTTATTTTTCCTGTGCTATATATGAGAGGGCCTACTTTGTCTTTCATTCTTTGTTTATTTCTAACATAAGAAAATAAGTTTTTACTTTCAGTCTTGATCCTATGAGCAAGTTTTTTTAAAATTTATTTTCTGAGCTATGTTTTGCTTGTCCAAATATTTTAAATATGTTTCTTTTGATTTACCTGTTTGTATTTATTTTTTCCATGTTTTATTTTTAGCTCTTCTATATTTAACTATAAATCTCGTCATCCACTTTTACGCTTGGGGTTTACCTCCCTACATGGAACACATTCCTCTTTTAGCGTTTCAAGAACTGTTTTGAAATTCTCCCATTCTTGTTTCAACATCTGTTCCTCCAACAATATCTTTCTAGATTATGTGGCTCTCTGCCTCTTTTATCTTCTTAACATCTGCCTTAGAGTAGTCGTAAGTTTGCGTATTTATGTTTACTTCTTTCCCTGCTATAAGACCCTAACGGATGATCTGATGGTCACTTGAGCCAAACAGGTCCCCAAAGGTAACATTTTCAATCATATTTTCCTCTGTAGTAAAAATTAGGTCAAGTGTGTTTATGCCTCTGGTAGCTGCTTCTACATGTTGAATCAAAAAATTGTCAGTTATGTACTTAACAAAAAATTTTGACTTTACAAGTGCTTCGCGTCAGTGTTTACATTTTACACACCCAGAAAGAATGGTCCTGTATTCACTATATATGTATACACATTTATATTATACACACTGGTATGGCTGTGTAGGATCTTGAACCTTTACTGTTGCTACCATTGCTTGAAACAAAAGAGGGCACCACTCCCTCGTCAGTAGATTTAGTTTCACTTTCATCGCTCGACTTAGAACTAAGAATAGATAAAGAAATTGAAATATCGCTATCAGAACGATCGATATCGTCATCTTCACTACCGTTACCAATAATATAATCTAACCATTACCGAGCTTGTACTGTAAAACTTGGTTTGACTGAAGGGGCATGGGCTAGATTCAATGCTGCCTTCTGGAGAAAAAAAATTTGGTTTCCAAGTACGAAAATAAACATTTTTTTAATTAAACCTACGCTAACTCTTTTAGAAATGAAAAGTACAAAATCTGGACTTCCGCCAATAGCCAAAATTAAACATTTAGGATAACTAGAAATTGGAAAATAATTGAATTTGTGAAGTCACAAAAGCCAATATATCGGCTCCTGGGTTTTCTGGGAAAAATTTATTGATGTAGCTGGTGTATCGGCTCCTGGGAGGAATGAGTTAACACTGAAAAAATATAAAATATGTTAATTAGCAAAGCAAACTCAAATCCTTCTCTACAGCTAACAATGGACTATCAAACACAGGAACAGAGTAAGGAGCTTCTTCTATCTTGGAAATGTAATAACCAAAGTGGAAACCAGAAAGAGAATTAGGATGACCAAGTCTATTTTCATCACATGAATCATATACTTATATCCCAAAACATGATCAATTTGAATTTGAGTGATCAAGTGTTATTGATACGAGCTGTGTTCAGAAAGTATCTGACCTGAATTTTTTCAGCAAAAACAAATGAAGCATGTGTGTTGTCCTTCGGCGTGGAGGTATAGAAGACCGCCATGTGCATGCGTGAATTTTTTCCCGCCTGTAGCTTGCATCAGTCGCTGTCGGTCAGCCTTTCAGTTTTGAGTGTTATCATTACCCGTCGGGTTTTCATTCACCACGAAATGAATTGAGAAGGTGTTGCATCAAATTTTGTCAAAAGCTTGGCGATGCAAAGTGGAAACTATTCAGAAGATTCAACAGGCTTTCGGTAAAGGTGCCATGATGGCTTCAAAGATGGAGGCACATCGGTGGAGAGCAGGATACCATGGGGAAGTGCCAAGTCAGTCCAACACAGTGTTTCGGTAAAAAATTGTGGATGAGGTGCAATACATAGACCGGAACATTGTCGTGATGAATCTGCCAGAGTTGTGGTCTCTTGCACCTATCTGTATCTCATAGGCGAGGAATAGCAGCCAGGTAGTATCCCTTGTTGACAGTTTGTCACTGAGGAGCACCCTCGTGATGAACTATGCCCAGATGGTTGAATAAATCTGTCAACATCACCTTCGCATTTGTTTTTAATTACTATGCCTTCTTTGGCAGTGGAGACTCTGGCATTTTCCATTGAGATGACTGTGGTTTTGTCTCAGGGTCATAACTTTAGACCTATGACTCTTTTCTGGTAATGATTTTTTTTACTTCATGAAATCAGAGTCAGCATTCCAACTGGTCATGTGCAACTTGCAGACAATATTGTCTCTGTTCATAAGGGAAAAGTCTTGGAATGAAACATCCAAAGATCATCAGTCAAAATTGATTGTACGAAACCATACAAAATGGCCACTTCAATTTCTCTAATTATTATGCTCTTTCGTCAATTGTTTCTGGATTTCTGCTTGTTTAGGACATTCCTGATCCCTCATAATTGAGGTGAGGCCATCTTTGAAATGATGATACTCCTCTTTAATCTG
The DNA here is from genome assembly GCA_036924085.1 of Ariolimax columbianus. NCBI lineage: Eukaryota > Metazoa > Mollusca > Gastropoda > Stylommatophora > Arionidae > Ariolimax > Ariolimax columbianus. Next base: position 18,758,683 of record JAVGWX010000007.1, read on the forward strand.
TGTAGAACTCATAGCTTGATTAATAAAACCCCTATTTATCCTTTCAGTAATCTCTGATTATGTGTCACTGAGTTTTTGACAAAATTAAATACAAACTCTTTCCTGAACACATTCGGTCATTGTGCTTCAAAACATAAATGCAACTCTGCACCAGGGAGGGTGCACAGTCTGGCCCCCAAAAAATTGTTGCATGAGTAGAAGATAATCTGAGTGGTCTGTCAGGGTCTTTGTGTATGACAAGGACAAGAATAGCACCACTGCCCCCACAGAGAGCATGTTGTGAGAAGCAACTAACTGTGTGACATGGCATAACACCGGCCATGGTTAGGTGGTTTGTTTAGAGCAGCATAGATGACGCCTTATAGGCTGCGGGTCTACTTTGCTCTAGTGTTTGAGTCTATTAAGATGGACTTGTACGTTGGTTAACCACCCTCCGTAAGCGCTTGTCCCAACACAGTGGAGTATTAAGCTGCTCGAGCCTAGCCCGCTAAGCACGAAAACCTTCTCCTGCCTACATCCAGTTCATACCAGAGCTGGGACATGCACAGTGGCATCTGCCTCTGTAGAAGTACAGGTCGACTAAGAAGATGTTAATGTTACAGGCCACACTAGCTCGTTTTAAAATAAATAAGGTCAGTTACTTTTTGATCAGATAAGCCGTTTTTATGATTTCATTTGAGTTTATATGTTTTCATTCCACTGATTACACGAAAGTATGAAAAACATCGATATCAATTTATTGTTTTTATTCCTAATAGGAACATGATGAATGAACCTGTGGCCAATGGTGTGAAAGGAGGAAGTGTCTCACATGAACCACAAACTTCATCCAAGATACAGACAGAGAAACTGGAACCAACTGTAATTATTATTGTCTATTCCTCATTCGTCTATACTTTTTTATGACATGGCATTTCCCTGTTCCTTATCTGTGTTGTACATCTTCTGTCTCTTGTTATGGGGGTTTTAAGGATCTTGACTTATTTCACAACATTTTGGGTCAGATCAGGGGAAAAAATTAGTTGTCCATCGCGATGATGGCAACATCATCAGACGGTGATGTAACTTGTGCTGTATTTGTATTATAGTGAGGAAGAAGCTGCGCTGGTCATCAACCTCACTCTCTGGGTCCTGAACTACCTCGGACCAGTGGCAAAACATAACTCAACACAACTGGATGTAGTTCAGGTTGCAGGCACTGTGGTCCCACCTCGCTTGAAACATGTGGAGCCCAAACCACATGCTGTTTCCGTTCATCGCTTTGAGAAGCGAGTGCCTCACCTCTCGACCACAGCAACCCCGAGCTTCTTTTTCTACTATTTTTCCCTAGGTGTCATTAACCTTACTATTCTTCTCTTTCCCTGTATGTTCCAATTCATAACATGTCTACGAGGTGTCATAGAAAAATATTTGGGTTGGCATCATAATTCAAGAACTGTGGGATACAGCCACAAGTTGCTAGGCACAGGTTGACCTCTGAACTTAATATACGAGGCATGTTCAAATGAAACCGGACCTAACTGCACCAAGTGAAATCACTTCTGATGTAAACAGCACATACTCACTGTCAAGTTTGCAAAATTTTATTATCCTCCGACTCATAGTTTCTTCAGCAGACTGTTGAAAACATGGCGGGTGTGATACAGAATCTGTCCAGAGTTGATCAGCGAACGGTGATTCGGTTTCTAACAGCTGAAGGATGTCGACCAGTTGACATTCATTGCAGAATGCAGGCAGTGTATGGTGACAAACGTGTGTTGAAGACAACACTGAAGAACTGGATAATGATGTTTAAAGAAGGAAGTGAGTTAACGAAAGATCTTTCGAGACCAGGTCAGGCGCATATTGTTGCGTCAGAAGATGCCATCGCCAAAATTGATGCAGTAATTCGGGTGGACTGTCGCGAAGCTTACATTCGGCACACTTTTGCCTGCATTCTGTGTTGAATGTCAACTGGTCGACATCCTTAAGCTGTTAGAAACCGAATTACCGTTCGCTGATCAACTGGACGGATTCCGTATCACACCCGCCATGTTTTCAGTGGTTTGCTGAAGAAATTATGAGTCGAAGGATAATGAAATTTTGCAAACTTTACGGTTGGTATGTGCTGTTTTACATCAGAAGTGTCATCATCATGCGCAGCGAACATATGTTCACTTGATGCAGTTAGGTTCGGTTTCATATGAATGCCCCACATTCATATAGCATGAGTCACATCTGCTTCGGTGGTCTGGTTTGTTTGCAGTTTGTTTGTCCTATGTGCACGAACCGCATTCATCATATTGTCATGACAGAAAAAAAACCAACAATTTTGCATCATATTTTGTCAAAGGCTTTAACGAAGCATGTAAAGACATACACTTAAAGTTACAAGCAGTCTACAATGAGGATTATTTGAGTCGTAGGCTAATTTATGATTGGTATAAATGTTTTTAAATTAACCTTTATGTTGAGAGTGACGAATGGTCTGAGAGGTCCACAACCGACAAACATGAAAGCAATGTACAATGTTGCACACGGCCATGCTGGGACATTGTTGAATCACAATTCACGAGTTGTCTGAGGACTGTGGAAACTTTTTAAAAACAATTATAACTCGTTATGAGTTGTAGGTTTATGGGTATGATAGGAACACTAAAGCCCAGTCTTCACAGTGGAAGACCTCAAACTCTCTCAAAACACAACAGATCTGCTTCAATTTCAAGACTACTGACTGGGGTTTTTAAAAAAATTGGAGTTGAATTGTGCATCATGAACGCGTTCAATCAAGCCAGACAATTAACAAGGAGTACTGCTGTGTAGTTTTAAGGCATTATAGGGACACATTTCATCGCAAAAAGGCTGACACTGCATTGAAAGTGGTGAGTAGCAACTTTATCATGACAATGTGTCTACACGTGCGTCATAACTTGTGCAGCAGTTTCTTGCTAAGCACCCTATTTTTCCCATCCGTCAACCATCCTGTTTGTCAGATCTGACTCACTGTTGCTTTTTTTCTTAAAAATCAAATAAATATCACTTGAAAGGGAAATATTTTACGGATGTTGAGGAGGTGCAGAAGAGTGTGGCGAGACAGCTGTATGCCATTTCAGAAAATAACTTCTAAACATGCTTTGAGCAGTTTAACAGTGTTGGGCTAAGTGTGGGGCTTTAGAGGGTGACTGCTTCGAAAGCGATAAACTTACAAATTGTCTTCAGCTTGAATCCTGAAAAGGATGTTGTGTCATAGTTCACAGCAAGGTTGCGATATTTGCATCCTTTGGCCCTACACATTCAGTTTCAGCACAGTATTTTTAAGGACCAAGTTTGCCATCTCCCTCTTTTGATCCTTATTCTTTTAGCCACGATGCAGGGTTGCTGTCTGTTTCCACTTGGAAACACAATACGGTATTGTTCAGCTCTTGGTCACTGTGGATAGAACAGAAGGGACTAAGTAAGTAAGGCAGAAGACAACACCTTAGGGTAGAAGAGGATTGACTGAGTAAGTAAGGTAGACTACAACACCTTAGTGTAGATGAGTATTGACTAAGTAAGTAAGATAGAAGACCACCTCAGAAGTGACCAAGTACTTAACAAATACATATGTATATGAATTGATGTTATTTTTGTACACTCAATTTTTATGTCAGATTTTCAACAAAAATATTTTTCAGTTGGAGGAGCAGACAATCCTGAGACCTTCCACTGCACCACCCCCAACTGCAGCTCCTGAGACACATACATCTGATGACAGGTACAACATTACACATACTACCTTCCTGCCGAAGACAGATGTGTTGGACCGAAAGGTGCACATATCGCAGTCAAGTTGTAAACTAGCGTCACATCGCATTCCGTTCTCCGAACTACATCCTGCTACTTTCAAAAGCCTATTTAGGGCTTGGTAACAGGAGATTGAGGACTAACGGAGAAGAAGAAGAACACATACCTTAACATCTCATGTATAACATGCATCTGTGTATAATATATGTACTTGATTAAGCTCAACACTTTTTGATAGAACGGAAATTTGTGTATCTCCTTCTTCTACTGCGTTCGTTTTCAATCTCCTGCTGCCAAGTCCTGAACAGGACTTTGCAAGTAGCAGGATGCAGTCCGGAGAACGGAATGCGTTGTGTCGCTTGTTTATAGCTTGACAGCGATATTTGCACCTTTCGGTCCGACACACCCGTCTTTGGAAGCGAATTTGTGTATAATACTCATCATAATTTTTATTTTTAATTATTATTAAGTAAATTTGTTTTTAAAATCTAACAGTATGGGTCATAGCAAACAGAAATAGGTTGTTGTTGTTTAATGCCCACAACGAGTGTGTTTACTCTTTTGTGTGCCCTGAAAAATGGTGTTAAGTTGTGGGTTGCAGTAGCTTTGCTCACATCCTGGGCGTGCTGATGAAGGTGGATCATGGTCTTCCTGGCCATTGTGTTGTGATTGACTTCATCAGTATGATACACTCTACTGCAGGATCACGTCAATCCACATCTCGTCAACCAGACTGCCTTGGAAACAGCCTGTTTCCAGGGAGGGCTACAATGAAGAGAGATATTGGATTTAGTCAGTATGTTGTGTCAGACCCTGGTGTGGCATCTTGGTCAATATGTTGTGTCAGACCCTTGTGTGGCGTCTTGGTCAGTATGTTGTACCTGACCGGACTAGCGTCTCAGTTTCCCACAGAAATAGGTATGCAACATCAAAATTGTAGGTACTTTGTACTTCCTCCTCGTCACTCTCACTATAAAATACATGTACCAGTGCAGGGTGATCTGATCTTTATTATTATAGGCTGGTCTTGTTTAGCCTGGACACGTAGACCATTAATAATCATCTATACCAGTCTCTCTTCTCTAAGAGTCTGTACTGCAGCTATTCATTCAGTTCATGGAGACATTAATACTTAATAACCTGTACCAGTGCAGCTCTATCTTTCTTTCCATCATGTGGACCAATAACAATTTTCTATTTCAGTGTCACTCTGCCTGTTTCAATCACTGTAGAATGATCTGATCTTATTGTCGTTGTATAGTACAGACTTATTGGGATGTCAGGACCTTTGGCTGGTCTAAGAGTAGACCCATGTTCTCTTAACTATATTTTACAAACAAACACCAATCATAAACTACACATGAATTCTGGGTAAAACGATCAAAACACGAATAAGAACTTATATTTAGATTCTTCACACAATACACCAAGAAATATTTTGTACCACACAGAATTCTAATTCACGTTCCCTCTTGGATGTGGTCTGGATATCTTCTGCCTTCTGTTCTTTTCTAAACTTGCTTCTACTTTACAGCTAAGTAACTTCTACTTCTCCTACACTAAACTAAATCGAACTCTTGTGGTGAATTTACACTGATGTTGGAGTCAATAATTAAATTGTCAACTAAAACTTTTGACCTTATGGTCGTTGATTTTCTTCTAATCTAAATCGAGGTGAAAATAAAACTTGCTGAAAGAGTTTTGTGTAGTTGTGATACACTTGTGAGAGAAGAGATTTTGCGATACAATATGTTTCTATTTTTTGTTGGGCTTCAGCAAAGCCAAAAATTTCTTTCTTCTGCGCCTTATGGATTTTAATAAATCTTGCCTGCTTTGGATGACTGATCATACCTAAGGAGATTTAGTCATCTCTCTGTGAATATGATTCTACTGGTGAAATTCTATGTCCTGGTTTTAGCTCCTAATGATGCGTCTGAAGTGGGAGAATTCAAGCTGAAGTAATCTCCGTTGGCGCTCTTCCACACCTCTTTGAAATTTGTCTATCTAAAGGTGAAAGTTAAGCTGAGGTAAACTTTTATTTATTCTCGCCTTCAAGGGTTCTCTATTTTGTTTTCTAGCCTCTTCCCACCCACAGAAGAATTATAAACATAATATTTACCTCTTAAGAACCCTTTAACTGAAGTCTGCCTAAAAACGTTGGATTTCTGGTCATCTTCATCACGCTGTCTGTCTTATGAATCTCAGCAACCTGCTTACTATCTCATCTGATTTCTGTATCTGTTTCTGCAAGCTAAGTACTGCTTTGTGCGCTCATTCCTGTGTATCTGATTTGTCAATCGTGACTAGCGATATGGGCAATTTCTAAGAACTTGCCTGGGCTTAGTTCAACCTGATGAGTAATGTGTGCACAGGTTTTTGGCACAACCATTCACTTGCCTGGCATAGCCACAACGTACATAGTACATTTAAATATTGCTAATTTATTCTGACCTTGACCCAGCTGTCAAAACTCAGATTGTACCTTTTTTCTAGGGCTGGCACCTCATGAATACAATATTCACAATACCAGAACCCCCAAAAATATTAAAGAAAATAGCTTGCTATTTCCTGCTAAATCTTATCACTATAGTTGCTATTACAATTCCTACCATATTGGCTTCGATCTGTCACACACATGACACATTCAATTTTGCATCATTTTTACTGTCAAATTGCGGCAGACCTTACAATGTAAGTTTCTTTCAGTATCAAATAGGACATGTTTTTTTAGTATTCGCATATAATCCACACCCTAGTTACATCGAGCAAAAATGAGTAACAATTGTGCATATTATAAGCCAGATTGTTTATTACATAAGACTGTTATGATCAGACCATAACAGAAAAAATTAGCACAGAAAGAAAAAAGTGAAAAGGCTACAAAATTCTGAAACAAATTGTTTAAATACATAATAGTCATCACTATAGCAGAGTATAGGTCCAACAATACATTTGGTTTACCCTAACTAGCTTTTAAGGAATCCTGAATCCATTTGTTTGCAGTGTGGTTTCAGTAAGTGAGTGAGCAAGTTAAGGTAACAGTGAAAAAGGCAAATGCAATGTTAGGTATGATAAAAAGAAATATTAAACATAGGAGCAAGGAAGTGATCGTCAAACTGTATAAAGCTTTAGTTAGACCTAGATTGGAGTACTGTGTACAGGTGTGGAGTCCTTATCATAGAGGGGATATAAACATGCTGGAAAGAATACAAAAAAGAACGACAAAGATGATAGTGGGATTTCAGAATTACAGTTATGAGGAACGACTCAGAAAAACCGGCCTACAGTGTCTCGAAGAGAGAAGAATTCGTGGTGACAATACAGGTTTATAAGATGATCAGAGGAATGGATAAATTAGACTATAACAAGTTTTTTAAAATTCAGCCACCCACAAGAACAAGAGGGCATAGCTACAAGCTGACTAAACAGAGGTCCAGATTAGATATTAAGAAATATTTTTTTAGTCAAAGAGTGGTGTCTGCTTGGAATGCATTGCCAGGGGAGGTAGTGGAGGCAGGGACAGTTAATGCATTTAAGAATAAACTGGATGCGCATAGCTTTTAGAGCAAGGTGATGTAAATGTAACTGGTTGTATACAGACTCTGCAGGGTCTTCTAAACCAGTATAAAGACGTTAAGTTAAGTTAAGTAGCAGTACTTTTTCCATGGTTAGGTTGCTAGCCCATTGCACAACCTTCCCTAGTTGTCAGTCACTACATACCTGGAAAAAAACAATGGCCTTATTATGTTTAACGCGGTTGGTGAGTCCATTGAGGGACGATCAGCAGCATGAGTGGACCATGGAGATGTTTATCATCTGTTGCATGAGCAAATCTCAAATTTAAGACTGAGTATCAGCAGCTTGCAGCAACCATTTGATAATCACACATTTGCTACTGCTATCACCAAGATCTGTACCCATCACGTTAGCCTATCATTAACAACCAGATTCTTGTGTTTCATACTATTTCTCAATTGGCTGTTGAATGCCAGTCACAGCGGGCATGGCAAGGAAAGATGCTGTCACATAGTGGTCAAAGTAAAGCAAATAATGCAGTCAGGGATGAAGTGTTAACGACTTCACTGAAAGTGGGCTCAGTTTTTTTTGTCAGATAATGTGACCAGTTCTCTTCCTTGCTGCCTTGCCTTTGCTATTTATGTACATCTTGGTAGACTGGAAAGTGTTATTACTGGGAAGCAAGAACATTAGCCACTTTGCTACTCTAATAATAGTTGTATAAAGATGACAAAATCTAGAAAGATCTTTCATATATGTAATAGTAGTAAACAGATTATAAAAGTTAGAAAGGTCATTCAAATGTTTAATATTGTCCAAAAAAAATACAAAATTCACAACAAATTATTAACATGTAGATTCCATACTTTTTGTGTACACTTTTTACAATTATAACAGTAACATTTCTTTTATCTAACTACTTTTTGACTCCAAGACGTTCCAGTTCATCGAAGGAATCTGGCAAAGCTGAAGAGGAAACGCAAGCAGAAGTACATGAGTTTGAGTATGGCAGATATGTCTTGGTAAGTTAATGTCATATGAGAATATATGTTGTTTCTTTATTAGAAAATCTCTTTCAGTTTTTTTCATACATCCGATGGGTTGTTGTTGTATGAAGCTACTCGTATTTAGTTCCTCAAATAGAAAGAAAACTGTCCGGAGTGGTTTGTCAATGTCTTTATGTATAACAAGTGCAAGAGTAGCACCACTGTCCCACAGAGAGCATGTTGTAAGGGGCAACTAATTGTGTGGCATGGCATAACGCCGGCCATGGTCAAGTGGTTTGTTAAGAGCAGAATAGATGATGCCTAATAGGCTGCGGGTCTACTTTGCTCTAGTGTTTTTGAGTCTATTAAGATGGAGTAGCACATTAGTTAACCACCCTCCGCTGTACTTGTCTGAACGCAGCGGAATAATAAGCTGCTCGAGCCTAACCCGCTAAGCTGCAAATCTTCCTCTCAGTTACATCCAGTTCTCGCCAGAGCTGGGACCCGCATAGGGGCGTCTGCCTCTGTAGCGGTACAGGTCAACTAAGACTAATACTCTTCGTACAATGTATTTGAGACGTGAACAACAAATTATCTAGACTTCCGACAGAAATTCTTCCTTTATTCTCTTCTCTTCTACCCCTGGGGTTGTTTTTTTACTGTATACACTTACAGTTGAGTGTGCAAACAGGTGATTTGCCTGTTGTGTCTTTGCATGATGGAGGAGGCCACCTTCATGCGGACCACTTTTGGGTATGAATTTTGTTACCTTTATAATTGTTGCAGGACAGTGGACAATAGCCTGCTCATTCGGTTCCCAACAGGCAAGGGTTCTTTTACATGCACAGCATGTACACAGGACTTCTGAGTTTATCATCTGCCTCCGATAGGGCTAGTCACTGATCTCCCTTCAATCTGGACAAGGTCTGAAACTGGTCAATCAACGAAACAGGCCTTAGATACCTAAGTGAAATTACTTACTGTTCTCCGCTCTCTTAAGACTAGTGTATGCTTGAAACTTGTCAGATTTGAACACCTACCATTCCACATGATCATTTATTCATTACATTTCAGATATAGCCTTTCTTTACCTTTACTACACCACAATAAATGGAACACAATTTTTTCAGTGACTGCATTATTTTTAGCACGTCACGTTTTGCTATGGTTGTTGACTTTGAGAGCTTGTACCGTTTAAGTTTATTGGTCTATAGATATGGTTTTGTTGTGCGTAGAGACATAAATAAATAAAGAACTTGTTGGTGTTACTGTTTTTGTTGTGTGTATGTTAGCTTCTGAGAATCAAGAAGATGGAGGTGATAGTGTTGAAGAGGACGGATAATCAATGTTTACAAAATCAGCATACCTGTTAGTTTCCACTACAAACGTATTTATTACATCTACATAAACAATCTAAACAGATCTACCTCAGAAAAATCCATTGCAAAAATTGAACTTCCCCATTTTCAGTAATGAGTGGGTGAATCTACAAATCCAAGTGAAAAGCAGAAGAAATCATTTTCAAATGTCTAAAACGGGATCAAGATGCTGAGCAGCGCATGAGCTGCAGTGGTCAGCGACCCATAGCTGACTGCTAGCATCAGGGCCAGCGAACCATAGCTGCCAAGACCCTTCTACACCTCCACGCGGTGATCCTGGATAACAGGCTGCAGCAGGGCAGACAGGCTAAGGAGAAGGGATCGAAGAGGGAATGCTAACCCGGTACTCAAAAAATGCTTGCTGAAGTCGGAGTGTTGGACTGAAAGGTGCAAATATCGCAGTCAAGCTGTAAACTACGACACAACGCATTCCGTTCTCTGAACTACATTCTGCTACTTACCCTTTCAGGGTTTGGTAGTGGGAGATTGAGAACGAACGAAGAAGAAGAAGAAAGAGTAGTATTTTCAGATTATTTTTTACGATATCCCGGTTGTCCATATATGATTAAAACTGTATATTCCGCTGTCGCTTGGACGCGACTTTGGCCGTTAACCTTAAATTTGTGTCAGTCATGATTTCGTGATGATCATGCGGTAAAGATAAAGAAATGGATTTTACACATTGGTACCACGAAACAAATAAATTAGCTTTTTGTGTTCTTCAGTCTTATGTAGTATTAATATTAATGTTTTGCCACAGTACCTGAAGCTTATACTGTTTGTAAAATTGTGTGTAATTTGTTACCAATTGAATTTTTGTTTTTATAGATCAACGTCATAAATTGCCCACTGCTTGTTGATTCTACTTCCAGAGTTTATTTGCCCGCAACTTTTACAACTTCAAGTACCTGGCACTTCTGCTGGCTTTCTTTATCAATGTGGTCTTGCTGTTCTTCAAGGTGAGCTGTTTTATTTGTAATTTATTAAATTCATTAAACCGTATGATTAACTCGAACTAGTAAAACAAAAGTGATGGTAATAGCCAAACAAACCCAAAGATTAAATATCAGCATAGATCAAGTGCAGAGGATTTTATATTTGGGCCAAATTATGACAGAGGATGCCAACTGCAAGGTTGAAATTAGGACCAGGATCACAGTAGCTAAAAAGGCATTCCATGAGAAACAAAAACTTCTAACAACAAACAAAAACTTCTAACAACAAACAAAAACTTCTAACAACAAACAAAAACTTCTAACAACAAACAAAAACTTCTAACAACAAAACAAAAACTTCTAACAACAAACAAAAACTTCTAACAACAAAACAAAAACTTCTAACAACAAACAAAAACTTCTAACAACAAACAAAAACTTCTAACAACAAACAAAAACTTCTAACAACAAACAAAAACTTCTAACAACAAACAAAAACTTCTAACAACAAACAAAAACTTCTAACAACAAACAAAAACTTCTAACAACAAACAAAAACTTCTAACAACAAACAAAAACTTCTAACAACAAACAAAAACTTCTAACAACAAACAAAAATGGAGAGGAAGACTAACGTCTGGTCAGGAAAAATATACTGATCAGACATGTTAGTCAGGGTCAGGAAAAACATACTGGCCAAGACTCTCACCTCGGCTTCCTAGTAGCCTTCCTGTAAACGGCTGTTTTCATGGCAGCCTCACTGTAAAACTACAACACACTGTCACAAAACATCCTTTTCAGGACAAATACAGAATAGATCAAGTCTCTCCACAAACTTCAGTCCCTATTGTATCACTAACTATACTGGAATCCAGGTATTCAGCCAGGCAGATAACTTGAGCCAAATGTCAGATAGTTAAAAGCTGTAATTTTATTCTGTGTCTTATCTGGTCAGCTCTGAATATGCTGCCCTATGTCTTTCTTGGTATGCCTTATAGACTCTCATTTGGCTATTCATTTTTAAAGAAGTTACACAAGCATAGATGGCGATATCATCAGACAATTTTTTTTGGTCTAGGTGATATAAGATGGCGCCGTAACTGGCTGCGAGTCTACATTTCTCTACTGTTTTGGATCATTATGGATGCCGCCAGACCACGGATTTGCCTGGAATTCACACTAGTCGACGACTTACACTTGTGTTCACGAATACGTGGAGTTGTTTTCCGTCTGGACTTGTTATTTCGTTCTTTTTTTGTGATTTTTTCCTTCCGTTTATCCTGGTCTGGACGCCGGCTGAATGGCGCTACGCTTAAACTAGTTATACCTGTGTCGTATCTCACGGGTTAGTTCTGCCGGTTCACCTTCACGAATATGGCGTGTGGGAATTTTTAGATGCTACTATGATGAACTGAATACAGCTGGGGAGAGATGCCAGACTCACTCACGCGCTGAGTGTTGTCCATACGACCTCTTGTGGTTATCGAAAAGGCACGACAAACTGCGTTAGATGCCTTCCCACCTTTCTACCCTGCGGGTTACATGTTTGCGGAAAGGCTTCGGTGGTAACCCTGAGGCAAAATCTGCATCCTATGCTATCTCCAGTCGTCTCGATGAATGTCTTGCCACTGGCAAAAGGTAGCTTAGGCTCTGTGAGTGAGGTTGACAAAAGGCGCAGATTCTTCCTCACTTTAATCCAAATCTCCGCGCAAGTCACCCATTTCAGCGGACACAGCAAGAGATACGACTGTCCACACGGCTGAACGAAGAAAGTGGTCTTCATCACTTGTGATGGACAAACTATCATTTGGAAATATAATGAGGGAGAAACTTGTCACCAACCCAAGCTACCTTGGACCAGGGGTCGCTTGAAACTTGTGGGAGGGATTTGATCGCCCGCCGTTTCTGTTCATCACTTTGAGAGACGAGTGCCTTACATGTATGCCTCAGCGTGTGAGCGATGTGTCATAGACATGTTGTTAATCTGGCAGGGCTCAATCTCTTCAAGGCGATGTGGTTGCCCATTATTGGCCTGTGTACATTTCCCAGTCACACTGGCACTATCAGCAAACAGGACACCAATCTCGTAAAGTTCAGCCTTGTGCAGTAGATCATGGAAATACAACACAGGGTAACTGAAATACTATTGAAAATAATCAATGACCATGCCAGGATAATCAAAGGGAAAAACGGGATCAAGATTCTGAGCAGCGGTCAGCGACCCATACCTGACTGCTAGAGCCAGGGTCAGCGAAACAGAGCTGTCAAGACCCTTATACACCTCCACGTGGTGATCCTGGATAACACACTGCAACAGAGCAGATTGGCTAAGGAGAAGGGATCGAAGAGGGAATGATAACCCGGCACTCAAAAAAATGCTTGCTGAAGTCGAATGTGTTGGACCGAAAGGTGCAAATATCGCATTCAAGCTGTAAACTACAACACAACACATTCCGTTCTCTGGACTACATTCTGCTACTTAGGCCTGTGTCAGGGTTTGGTAGCAGGAGATTGATAACGAACGAAACCAAGCCAAAGGGAAAAACACAACAAAATGAACGAACTAACTAATCTAAATGGAAAACTACAACACCTTTCCATGGATTCAAGTGTAAGTCATCAACTAGTGTGAACTTCAGTCAAATCTGTGGTCTAGCCGCATCCATATTGGACTATAACACAAGTACACAACTAGACCTCGGTCAGTTAGGCAAAATCCCTTGTATAACTATACTGGAATCCTGGTATTTAGTCAGGCAGATAACTTGAGCCAGATTCTGCAGTCTTATCTGGCCAGCTCTGAATCTACTGTCCTATATGGTTTGCCATACAGACTCTTATTTGGCTATTCATAGTAGGTCTGTGGGTGGTTTCCTTTTTACAAAGCCTGAAGAAGGTGCAGCGCTATGGTGTCCAGTCTTAGGCTTTTCTTCCCTGTTCCCTGTATCCTACCCAGCTGTGTCAGGTCTTCACTCTATTTTTTATGGTGCTGGTAATCATGTCATTGTGTGAGGTCTTGCTGCTGGGTTTTTACCATCATCATCACTTTGAGATATACAAACGGGGTCTGAAGACACAGTGGATGAGATGACAGCAGTCAGTGAATTATAGCTTTCTGCTTGTGTCGAGTCAGTGAACCAGAGCTGTCCAAGACCTTATTCTGCTTCTAAGTGGCGTCCCCGGAAACAGACTGCATCCGTGCAGTATGGCTGAAAGAATAGGGATCAAAGTGGGAAGGCAAACCCAGTCCCAAAAATGTGCTGTGGTAAAACTGGATGTGCCATGCCGAAACTGGATGTGCCATACTGAAACTGAATGTGCCATGCCGAAACTGGATGTGCCATGCCGAAACTGGATGTGCCATGCCGGGCTGAATGGCACAGATATAGCAGCTTCACTGTAAACTACAGTAAAGCATAACAAAATGTTCTTTTGTGAATATTTTTATTGTTTATTCTGAATATTGGAGCGTGTAGCCTATTCAACAGTGAACTGGCTAACTAGACTGGGAATACAGCGTGCCAGGGTTTGAGTTCATGAACGGGCAGGAAAACAAATCAGGGTCATGGTTCATGTAGTACAACCACTCCTCCAGTTGATCCAGCTGTAAATGGGTACCTGACATATGAGCTGTGGAAGGTAAACACAGCAAGGAAGGGAACTGACCACCCCACCTCACATAGGCTACAGCTTAGTGCATGATGAATTATCTTTATCCCTGATGGCAATTGTTGCCATGGGACTGACCATTACCTTTTTATTCTGAATAATAATTTATATTTTATATTACGCAAAGGTCACTAAACTACAAGAGGAAAATGCAGAAGACACCACGGAAGCCGAAGAGGTTATGGCCAATCTGACAGCAGCCCTGGCAGGTAGTGTGGAGGAGGAGACTGATGACAGCCTCAATGAGCTTGTGATCATTCAGGAAGACTTCTACTATCTGAATCCTATCATCAGAACCCTGGCTGTGCTTCATTCCCTGGTAGCCTTTTCAATGCTTGTGGCCTACTACTGCCTCAAGGTGAGAGGGGCTTTTATCTAAGGTTTTAAGCACGTAAGTACCTTACATAACAACCGTGGCGAAGTGGTCAAACCGTTTGCCTTTGTGTTCAGACGGTCGTTGTTCGAATTAGAGCTACGGCAGTCGGTTCACGATGGCAATTTTTTTCAGGAGATCCCTGCGTTCATCGCTGCAGCTATGGAGTTTGTGCGATGCTCTCGGCAGATGGCATACCATTCTGCGGAGAGAGACCGAGCTATATGGACAAACCTGCGGCGATGAAGTCGAGCCCTTGCCTTAAACCTTAACCTTTTAGCATGACATACATACATATCATCATCAGATTAATCAGTTCAAAAACTTTTAGTAAGATTGTCTGAGCATGTCTTTCCATTGGTCCCTATCCTCTACTGCGGCTATCTTCATCTCAGCATAGGTTCATACTTTAATGTCTATGCATGCCTGAGATATAAAAGTGAGTCTTGGTCACTCCATTCCTCTTTAACCCAGGATCTTGCCTTCTAGTACTGTCCATAGATGACTTTCCTATTGCATATGGTGTCCCAGCCAACTCAATTTTTGTTTATAAATCATTTTCATTATTTATCTTTGTATGCCTTACCTCAGTGAGGACATTGTCTTTGGATATTTTTTCTGTCCAACTCACTCATTCCATTCTATGATAATACCTCATTTCAAATGCTTCCAAGTTTTTCTCATTCATCTTTGCTAGAGTCCATGTTCCATACAGTGATTTGACCATACAGTGCAATTGACCTTACATGAGTGCTGATTATTGTTCTCCTCAGTTCTATCTCGATTTCAGAGAAAACAGAAATTGCTAGCCTCAAAGAATATCGAGATAGAACTGAGGAGAACAATAATCAGCACTCATGTAAGGTCAATTGCACTGTATGGGCAAATCGCTGTATGGAACATGGACTTTTGTAATAGACGATGCAATCTTTGTCCTAATTTCCATCTCATAACAGGCATCTTCTGTAATGGTTTTCCCCAAATATGTCAGCTTCTGTACTTGTTTGATTATTTCTTCATTGATGATTATATTAAGCTGCTTGTCTATTACAAAAGTCTTTGTCTTCAGTGTGTTTATTTTCATGCCAAACTTTTTGGCTGTACTGTTTATTTTTTCAAGCAACCTTTGCAACATTGCTACTGATCCTCCGACTATGGCTTGACCATTGGTAAATTTCTTCTTCTTCTTCTTCATCGTATGCAGTCAGACATCAACCATTATTTTTTTCGAAAAAAGCAGCGGTCATCCTGAGGCTGTCGACACTGCCATAGAGCTTGTCTAGTGTTTCCACTGGTGATGGCCACATCTGCTCTCTCTGATCCTCGTATGTCGGGCAGTTTTGCAGCAAATGCTCAGCGGTCATTTTCACGGTACCACACGGGCATTTGTCAGTGCCACCTATCTTCAATTTGTTGAATAGGTGGTACCTCAGTCTATTGTGGCCAGTGCGAAGTCTGAAGACCACGACCTGCTCTCTTCTGTTCAACTGGTAATAGGCATCGTTTTTTGTGTAACCAGTATGTTCGGTTTCCCATTTGGTCATGTATCTAGCTCTAATAAGCCGTTTTGACTCTTCGTATGTCATACTAGTATTTGGTTGTGGTAGTTTTGCACCTTCTTTTGCCAGTCTGTCTGCCCCCTCGTTGCCTTGGATGTTGCAGTGGGATGGAACCCACTGCACCACTACCCTTTTTGGTGCGGACTGCTAGCATAGTTGGCAGAGTACTGCTCTTAAATCATTATTTTTCTGGCTTTTTAGTGCTGTGAGTACGGCCAGGGCATCTGTAAGCAGGACTATATGGCTTTCATTCCTTTTACCTGTCACCATTTCTTCCACTGCCGCCCTCAGTGCATCTGCCTCCGCTCTGAAATTGCTTGTGTATTTTCCAGTAGCTAATGACAGTGTTATTTTTCTGCCATTTGGTAGGCTCAGGAATGCTCCTGCCCCTCCATTCTGTGTTGTGTTTGTTACAGAACCGTCAGTGTATGCATGGGTCCAGTCCATGCTTGGGTAGTTTTCCGTTAGACCATTGGTAAATTATATGGCATTAACTTTTATCCCATTGACTTTGACACCCGTATTTCAACTTCAAATAACATTTTCCATCTTCGTCTCAAAACATGCATTATACAGATTTGATGAAAGTAAGCAACCTAGCCATACCCACTGTTCTATTGAAACTGGACCTGCTTGTTCTTTCTTCTATTGAAACGATTGTCTCTTGATTTTCATCCAGGTTCTGCATATATAATTAATTCTTAACCTTTAGCACGCCACATTTTTTTTGAAAAAAATGTGACCTAATTAATTTTCTTAATTTGTCGCTATGGTAGTCGTCTTTCAAAATTTTTAATTTTTATGTTTGTTTGTCAATAAATATGATTTTCTTGCGTGTAGACACACAATAGCATAACGAACATGTGGGTGTTATTGTTTTTGTTGTGTGTTTGTTAGTTTTTGAGATACAAAAAGATGAAGTTGAAAATTTATGAAAATCTCATAAAAAATTTGGGCTCGACCACAAGGCCTAGTCGCTTTGATAGAAAACCATGGAAACCATAACAACGTATCGATACTGTGTTTACAATATCGACACAACTGTTAGTTTCCAATTCAAACGTAGTTCTTTCATTTAAACAAACAAAATACTAATTCCACAGCAAGCCGGCTTTAGACAGCACAGATCCACTGAGGACCAGGTCATCCTCATAGCCCAGGAGATAGAAGATGCCTACCAGGCACAGAAACACACAGTAGCTGTTTGGGTGGATCTGGAAAAGGCATTTGACAAAGTCTGGAAGGATGGACTTAGAGTCAAGCTAAGAAGAAGTGATGTTTGTGGGAAGATGTACAAGTGGATCAACCACTACCTCAAACAAAGAACGGCCAGAGTCCAAGTACAAGGGCAGATGAGCAAAAAGGTGACACTCGAGCAGGGAGTACCCCAAGGGGGAGTACTGTCACCCACACTCTTCCTGGTATATATAAACGATATTACAGAGAATATACCAAGAAGAGTCCATAGCTCAATGTTTGCAGACGATCTGGCTATGTGGACCTCTGAAAAGAATCTCACCATAGCAAGAAATCGGATGCAAACGGCCCTAACATCGCTGGAAGAGTGGGCGAACTCATGGCTGGTCAAAATAAACGAGGAGAAAACCACGTGCACAATATTCTCGCTCTCATTAAAACCCCAAAGTACCAAATTAAGCCTAAATGGCAAAATCCTGCAGCCAAACGACAACCCAACCTATCTGGGAGTCACATTTGATCGGCGCATGACATGGAAAAGTCAGATTGAGAGAAACCGAATGAAAGCCAGAGAAAGAATGGCGATCATGAGGAAACTTGCTGGCACAAGCTGGGGAGCAGACGAAGGCATACTAAAGAAACTGTACACTGGAAGAGTGAGACCAGTTCTCGAGTATGGCATCGCGGCATGGACAACAGCAGCGAAGGCGAACTTCGATAAAGTTAACAAACTTCAAAACCAAGCCATGAGAATCATAACAGGTGGCATGAAGTCAACGCCAATTGTAGAACTTGAAAAGATTACAAAACTGCAATCCATGACCGACAGAAGAGACTGCAGAGCCCAGCTGCAGTCAGAGAAACTCCGAAGACTGACGGACCATCCAATGTACCAGAGGCTAAACAATTTGGGAACTGGGAAACTAAAGCGGAGAAACTTTGCAGAAATAGCCAAAGCAAAGATGCACGAAGATCCCATAAACGCACTAACAACACCAAAACCCATCACTACTGTACGAAAACCTACTTGGAGGCAGGATATATTTCCAGAGGTGGTAGAAAATATACCAGGTATTGCAAACAAAAACTGCCAGACCGAAAAAGAAAGGAGAGACACTACCTTAAGCTTCATAACGAAAAGCTACCAAAGCATGGACTGGACCCATGCATACACCGACGGTTCTGTAACAAACACTACACAGAACGGAGGGGCAGGAGCATTCCTGAACCTACCAAATGGCAGAAAAATAACACTGTCATTCGCTACTGGTAAGTACACGAGCAATTTCAGAGCAGAGGCAGAGGCACTGAGGGCGGCAGTGGAAGAAATGGTAACACACAGTGAAAATGAGAGCCATATAGTCCTGCTGACAGATGCTCTCGAAGTAGTCACAGCGCTAAAAAGCCAGAAAAACACTGAGCTTAATGACTTAAGAGCAGCACTCTGCAAACTGTGCCAACAGTCCGCACCAAAAAGGGTAGTGGTACAGTGGGTTCCGTCACACTGCAACATCCAAGGCAACGAGGAGGCAGACAGACTGGCAAAAGAAGGTGCAAGGCTACCACAAATAGATACCAGTATGACGTACGAAGAGTCAAAACGGCTTATCAAAGCCAGGTACATGTCCAAATGGGAAACCGAACATACTGGTTACACCAAAAACGATGCCTATTACCAGTTGAACCGAAGAGAGCAGGTCGTTGTCTTCAGACTTCGCACTGGCCACAACAGACTGAGGTACCACCTCTTCAACAAATTGAAGATAGGTTGTACCGACGAATGCCCGTGCGGTACTGGTAAAATGACCACTGAACATCTGCTGCAGAACTGCCCGACATACGAGGATCAGAGAGAGCAGATGTGGCCATTGCCAGTGGAACTGCAAGACAAGCTCTATGGTAGTGGCGAGAGTCTCAGGATGACCGCCGCTTTTTTCGAGAAAATAATGGTTACTGTCTGACTGTGTACGCAGAAGAAGAAGAAACAAACAAAATGAACAGATCTACTCGATAAAGATCTTTCCCAACAACCTACTTCCCCTTTTGCAAAAAGTCGGCTTGCTCCAAACGGCGTATACAAAATTAAAACTTTTCAAAAGCCATTTGTAATCGAACATACGATACTTTAACCGGCAAAATATCGTGTATATATGGATCATGTATTCAGCAGTAAAAAATGGCTGTCGGGAGTGACTCCGTACAAAAAAAAAATTTTTTTTTTCCATACACTGTTATTGTAGGCCTAGAAGGTCGGCTAGCACTCGACATACACTGATAGAAATAGAATACAAAATGTCCCCAGTACATTTAATCCGTACAAGTTGGCATGTATGTTTGTGACATGTCTAAAGTATTTCAAACATGAGAAGGGCTGCAGAAAAAATGGAGTACCAGCAAACTAGGTTAGGACGCCCTGACCCAGGAAACACTAAGTTGTTGTTGTTTCAGAGAGCCACAATGAGTAAAATTATTTTTTGGTGCGCCCTGAAAAGGACATTAAGTGATGGGTTGCAGTAGCTTTCCTCACATCCTGAGTGTGCTGATGAGGGTGAACCGGGGTCCTCTAGGCGGTTGTGCTATGCTTGACTTCATCTGCATATCGCCCACTACTACGGGGATCCCTCACCTTGTTAGCCAGGCTGCCATGAGAACAGCCCATTTCCTGGGAGGAATGCGAGGAGGTAAGGGTCTTGGCCAGTATATTTTGCCTGACCTCATTGGGAACACTAAGTAAAAATTAAAGTTAGCATCCGTCTTTTATTTTTTTATTGACCAGTACAAAAATCATAAATAAAAATGGTGTTTAATATCCAAATTTATTTCCTAGAAGCAGATAAAAATTTATATGAAATTTATATATTTTTTGTGTTTTTGTAATTAGGTGCCATTAGTCATCTTCAAGAGAGAGAAAGTCCTGGCTCGGCAGCTAGAGTTTGATGGCTTGTACATTGTGGAACAGCCAAGTGATGATGATGTGAAAGCACACTGGGATAAGCTTGTCCTCAGTACACAGTCTTACCCAGAAAGCTACTGGGACAAGTTTGTTAAGAAGAAGGTAGTTGGCCATTTTGTTAAGTATCAGTGCAACTCATTAACCAACTTACTATTGTCAAACTCTTTCTACTGGGTCAAGGTTGCTCTAGTCTAACTGGTTATAAATGGTACGGATGCACAGGATATTCGATTCGTATTAAATTTGGTGTCAAATAGTGCAATCAATGAACTATTAACATTCTGCTGAATATTATCCTGCAATCAAATACAAATAGGTCGTGAGCAGCTAAGTGGGTCATGAAGACCAAGAACTGGGTGGGTCATGTGTACTAAGAACTGGGTGGATCATGAAGACCAAGAGTTAGGTGGATCATGAGGACAAAGAAAGAGATTAAATATGAAGACCAAGAACTGGGTGGGTCATGTGGACCAAGAATTGGGTGGGTCATGAAGACCAAGAACTAGGTGGGTCATGAGGACCAAGAACTGGGTCGGTCATCAAAACCAAGAACTGGGTGGGTCATGAAGTCCAAGAACTAAGTAGATCATGAAGACCAAGAACTGGGTGGGTCATGAAGACCAAGAACTGTGTGGATCATGAAGACCAAGAACTGTGTGGATCATGAAGACCAAGAACTGTGTGGATCATGAAGACCAAGAACTGTGTGGATCATGAAGACCAAGAACTGGGTGGATCATGAAGACCAAGAACTGGGTGGATCATGAAGACCAAGAACTGGGTGGGTCATGAAGACCAAGAACTGGGTGGATCATGAAGACCAAGAACTGGGTGGGTCATGAAGACCAAGAACTGGGTGGGTCATGAGGACCAAGACCTGGGTGGGTCATCAAGACCAAGAACTGGGTGGGTCATGAAGACCAAGAACTGTGTGGATCATGAAGACCAAGAACTGGGTGGATCATGAAGACCAAGAACTGGGTAAGTCATGAGGACCAAGAACTGGGTGGGTCATCAAGACCAAGAACTGGGTGGGTCATGAAGACCAAATACTGTGTGGATCATGAAGACCAAGAACTGGGTGGATCATGAAGACCAAGAACTGGGTGGGTCATGAAGACCAAGAACTGGGTGGATCATGAAGACCAAGAACTGGGTGGGTCATCAAGACCAAGAACTTAATTGCCACAAGAAATAGTGGAGGCAGGGTTAATTATTGTATTCAAGAATAGATTGGATGTGCATAATTATTTTTAATCAAGTGAAGGTAACAGAAACTGGTTGTATATGTACTGCAGAGTCTTCTAAAGCAGTATAAAGACTTTGAGTTGTTCTACCAGTTTCATTTACATTTCCTTGATCTAAAAATTGTCAGTTATGCACTTAACAAATGGTTTTGACTCGACAAGTGCTTCTGCCATTCCCACTTTTGCCTCTGGAAAGTTTAAATCCCCCATTAATAATAATTTTCCTGCCCTTGCCTTTTCTCTGCTGCAAATTAGCTCCTCGTGTTCCTCTTTTTGACGCGATTGGCATCTGTAGCATACTCCAGCCACTGTTTCTTTCACCACCACCAACCATCTACATGGGAACTAATCTACAGAATTAAATCTTCATATGAACTAATGCGTACATCTATATGTTGTTTCAAATGCCCACAATGAGAAGGTTTACTTTTTTGTGCGCTCTGAAAAGGACATTAAGTGGTGGGTTGTAGTAGCTTTCCTTACATTCAGAGCATGCTGATGAAGATGGATCGAGGTTCTCCAGGCGGTTGTGCTATGCTTGGCTTCATCTGCGTGTCGCTCACTATGACAGGGATCATATTGATCCCTCACGCCGTTAGACAGGCTGCCATGAAATAAGCTCGTTTCCAGGGAGGGCTACTAGGAAGTTGAGGTGAAGGTCTTGTCCAGTAAATGTTGCCTGACCAGACGTTAGTTTTCCTCCCAGCGTACATCTATAAAGTTCAATCTTCATATGAACTATGCATGCATCTATAGAATTCAGTCTTCATGTGAACTAATGTGTACATCTATAAAGTTCTTTTTTAATTAAATAATGGAATCCTGGTATCCAATCAGACAGATCAGTGTCAGGTATCCAAAAGCTATCATTTTCTTCTTCAAATCCATGTGGTCGTCCATTACAAGATTCTGCCTGTGTCTTCCCTGGTTGACCTTTTATACTCACATTTGACAATTATTATTTGAAAGTTAATTGATTTTCATCACTGCTCAAGAGTTTAGCTTGTCTTGATATAGTCTGCCCTTGTGCAGACATTGCTCTCATCCTGATGAAACAGTTCGACATCTACCCATTGAGTGCAAGGCGCTTGCGGACATGAGGAAAAGATTCTTACAAGCACTGATGACAATTACCAACACACTGTATGGGGCAGTGACACCAACTGAAGAAGACCTGTATATATATTAGAATGGCATTGGGCTGCCAAGAGTAGGCTTGCTCAGCAGCTATAGGATAATAAGAACAACATAGTCAAAAAGACACTGTCTGTGTTAAAAGAGTTCCCCACTAAAAAGAAGGTTTAACTTTTTTATTGTCATTATTAGGTCCGAACCCGATATGCAGAGCAGTATGACTATGATGCTATCAGTAGTCTGCTTGGTATGGACCAGGGAGAAGCTGTAGCTTCAGTCGCAGAAGAGAAGTCAAGATTTATCCCATCTTTGTGAGTTTGCTTGTGTTGTGGTGGCCATGACATGAAAATACATACAAGAGTATTCTGTTGTACCTGACATAAACTAGGGTTGGAAAGTAATACATGAACTTCTCCAGTATGGAAACATGTACAATTTTACTTTGACTCAAGGGGGTCTGATTAATGCAGTAGTAGAGTACATGCTTTTCAATGCAAAGGTAGGTTATTTAGTTAGTCGTCGTATCATCATCATTGCATGCAGAATGAGTCCATAAGCACGCAGATCTCATCCTCAGTATCTCTACCAGCACGTGATGACTAGCCGTTCCGGTTTTGTGCCGGTTAACCAGACGTCTTTGTATCCACGTTATGGTTTTTATATCTCGCTACGGGATCAAGATGCTGAGCAGCGCATGAGCTGCAGTGGTCAGCGACCCATAGCTGACTGCTAGCATCAGGGCCAGCGAACCATAGCTGCCAAGACCCTTCTACACCTCCACGCGGTGATCCTGGATAACAGGCTGCAGCAGGGCAGACTGGCTAAGGAGAAGGGATCGAAGAGGGAATGCTAACCCAGTACTCAAAAAATGCTTGCTGAAGTCGGATGTGTTGGACCGAAAAGTGCAAATATCGCAGTCAAGCTGTAAACTACAACACAATGCATTTCGTTCTCTGGTACTTAAGCCCTCTCAGGGTTTGGTAGCGGGAGATTGAGAAAGAAAGAAGACGAAGATATCTCGCTACCCCTCATAGACAAATATTTTTTTTTATAATTAAGATTAGTGCATGTTTGTGTAAGATCTATTTGACTGTTTTTGTGCTCTTCCCTTCAATTAAAGCATAGTGCCACCACTCCTCATAGGAAGCCTGTATTCAAGTCTAATGTACAACCCATTTCAGTCTTTTATGACATGTTTAAAAGGTTACAGAGGTCCTATTGTATTTGCCTAAAACCTCTCCTCCTTGACTAGTTTCATTTGAATTGTTGTTGTTCTTAAATGCCAGTTCAAGAAAAAGTGTTTGGTAAGAATAATAAGTTTTTGTGTAATGCAAAAATTCATTTTTTATCATAATTTGGCTTGGCTTGGCTTCGTTCGTTCTCAATCTCCCGCTACCAAACCCTGAAAGGGCTTAAGTAGCATAATGTAGTCCAGAGAACGGAATGCGTTGTGTCGTAGTTTACAGCTTGGCTGTGATATTTGCACCTTTCGGTCCAACACATCCGACTTCAGCAAGCATTTTTTTAGTTAGCATTCCCTCTTCGATCCCTTCTCCTTAGCCAGTCTGCTCTGCTGCAGCCTGTTATCCAGGATCACCGTGTGGAGGTGTAGAAGAGTCTTGGCCCTGACACTAGCAGTCAGCTATGGGTTGCTGACCACTGCAGCTTATGCGCTGCTCAGCATTTTGATCCCTATCATTAATGTCATCAATGACTTGACCTTGTTTAACACAATAATTAGTAATTGAACAAATTAGGCTGTTTCATTCAATAGCCGTTATATGTGGTTTGTTATTTAAAACACTTGATTTATACCTTCTGATGGGGAACTGAGACGCTAGTGTGGTCAGGCACCACATACTGACCAGAACGTTGCATAGGGTCAGGTACAATACTCTGACCAAGACCACAAGCTCTCTTCCATGTAGCGTTCCCTGGAAACTGGCTGTTTTCAATGCATCCTAGCTGACGATATGTGGATGGATGTGGTCCGCATAGTAGTGAGTGTCATACCAATAGCAACACAACACCTGGAGGACTGCAGTCCACCTTCATCAGCATGCTCCAGATGTGAGGACAGCTACTTCAACCCACCACTTAACGTCCTTTTCAGGGTGCACAAAAGAGTAAACTTACTCATTATGGGTATTAAACAACAACAATACCGTTTGATAGCCATTATTTGTGATATCTTGTTGTTTCAAATCCTGTTATAACCATTATTAATTTATGAATTTATTCAAGCAGTTTATTACAAAATGTTTTTGTTCTTTTGAACTACTAATTGCTACAAGTTTGATATGGGCAAGCAGTGATCAGAAATTATATATCAAGTATATGTGTTAAATAGAAAATTAATATCTAGCGTTAATGTTTTGTTTCAGCTTGGCTAACGTAGACCTCCAGTACCAGATTTGGAAGTGGGGTGTCATCATCACAGACAATGTGAGTAGCTTGTTTCATACAGAATTAGAGTTTTGTCTGCCGAAGACGGATATGTCGGACCGAAATGTGCAAATATTGCAGTCAAGCTGTAAACTAGCGACACAACGCATTTCATTCTCCAGACTACATCCTGCTACTTGCAAAGCCCTGTTCAGAACTTAGTATCAGGAGTTTAAGAGCGACCGCAGAAGAAGAAGAGCTTTGTTTTGATGACCAATCAAGTTCAGATCTGAAGTATTTGTCACCAGTTGCAGGCTCTTGCTTTCATCATCATCTCTGTAGACCATGCGCGCTGTGCCCTGTGAGTAGCCTCTCCTGGGCGTTGAATATGGAGACCCTGGGCTGTCCAAACTGCAGAATCCCCCTCTCTGCCTCACTGGTGTAATCCAAAGGAATGCAAAGCATGACAATTTGGCACCAGCTTAGCTACAGGAGGTGCCAGAATGAGTTCGCAGTTTTGAAACCATCTGCCTTAAGTGCTAGCATTTAGGATTTTTTGTCTGGGTTTACTCCCACAGCCCTACCCTCTTCTGAGGTTTAAACAAGGCAGTGGAGTCGTTGCCCGCAGATGCTAGTTACTCTAGCCATCCGATGATACTCTCATCGTCCCAAGACTAGCCAGCACTCTCTGGGACCTGTGGGTTTAAAATCAGAGTTCCTCCTCTCCTAGGCGAACTGCCTGAACAGGCTAACAAGCTTCGTCTACCCGGGTTTAGAGTCAGAGTTTACCTTCTCTTAGATTGGCTGCCGACCAAGGCTAATGAGCCAAATCTGCCCTAATCTTTCTTTGGAGCATACAAATACACACACACATGCTATCTTTCTTTCTTACCATCCTTTTAAACTATCTCTATATTGTTGCTTGGATGTGTGTGGTTCGTGTGCGTCAGGGATTTGATAAGTTGATTTAATTATCATTGGGTTGTGTGTAGTCAAAACAAAATTGTTTCATTTTTTTAATATGTTATTTATGTAGAAGATAAACTAAAATTGTATTAGTAAATTGAATGACTGATAATTATTTTTCAACAAATTTTAGATTTTAAAAAACGTACTTGAAAAAGTTCAATAAATAATGATTGAGGTGGGTTGAGATGAGAGGAACACATGGAAAAAGAGATGAATGGGTTGAGGAGGGATAGGCAAGAGATTAACGGGTTGAGGAGGGAAGAAACTGCAAGGGTTGACTGGCAAGGAGGGGTATTTTTAAATAAATACTTTCCAAAATCGTGAGCTCCAAAATTAATTGCAACATGAATTGCCTAATAATTAATTCATTAAAAGTTTATTAGAAATATGAATTTTTACACCATTAGCCACCCTAGCAAGGTCAAGCTTAGATTAATCCTCGACCGATTGAAACCCCAAGCAGAGAACATTATTGCAGAGGAGCAAGCAGGGTTCAGACAGAGAAGAAGCACTACAGAACAGATATTTAATTTAAGGCTGCTAAGCGAGAAATATCTAGAACAGCAGCAAACACTGTATCATGTGTTTGTGGATTTTAAGAAGGCGTTTGATAGGGTATGGCATAAAGCGCTTTGGGCAACCATGAGGATGTATAATAACAACGGAAATATTATAACGGTCCTTGAACACCTGTATAACAAGGCGTCTAGTGCAGTTCTTGCGAATGGGAGGCGAGGAGACTGGTTTCGCACATCAGTTGGCGTGAGACAGGGGTGTACACTCTCTCCAACTCTTTTCAATATATTCCTTGAAGGAATTATGAGTGAGGCACTTGGAGGTCACGTTGGTACTGTCAAGATAGGGGGCCGAACCATTACCAACCTTTGTTTTGCAGATGATATCGACGGGTTGGCGGGTTCAGAAGCAGAACTCCAAGAATGGGTCAGAAGGCTCGATGAAACAGCTCTTGACTATGGTATGGAGATAAACGCTGGAAAGACAAAATTAATGACCAACAACGCTACGGGCTTCAAGAGCAAGATAAAAGCTAACGGTCAGGAACTCGAAGTGGTTGACCGTTTTAAATATCTTAGGTCGATTGTCAGTGATGAAGGATCAAAATGTGAAGTGTTGGCCAGAATAGCACAGACAATAGCAGTGCTTGCACGTTTTAACAAAATCTGGCAAGATAAACGGTTAGCACTAAGCACGAAAATCAGATTAATGTGTACACTGGTCCTGTCAATATTCCTCTATGCGTGTGAGACATGGACAGTTACAGCTGACCTTCAACGAAGGATACAGGCCTTGGAAATGAGATGTTTCTGAAAACTTTTAAACGTCACGTACAAAGATCGAGTTACAAACGAGGAAATACAAAATAGAATTACAACGGCAATAGGGCCTTTCGAAGATCTCTTGGCATTTGTCAAAAGAAGGAAACTCACTTGGTACGGTCACATATCGAGATCAAATGGTCTTGCAAACACAATCCTCCACAGGAAGGTGCATGGCAGACGACGAAGAGAGGACAACATAAAAGAATGGACCAGTCTCCGACCAGAAGAGTCACAGGCAGCGGCATCTGACAGAGAGGGATGGCGTGGAGTTGTGAGGATGTCTTCATGTGTGCCCCAACGACCTCACCGGTTGCGGGATGACCTGACCTGACCTGAATTCTTACACCATGACCAAATTTGTGTTCATCACAAGGCTTGGGTCAAGACAAATAAGAAGCTCAATGTTCTGTACAATTTGGAAGATTTAGGAGCGAGGATAAGGCTCAGAGGGAGAGAGATGTATATAGGGATGTGAGGGTTGAGGGGAGAAGTGGAGGGAGAGGATTTATAAAATGAATTATGTCCACAATTATGTCCAGGGTAACATAGGATACGCCAGCTAGTGAAATTTGTTATTTTGTGTTCACCTTATTTCTCTATTCACCAAGTTGGTGTGCGATGCACCGTGTTTTTTTTAATTTTGTGCCTGTCGGCCCAGTACATCCAATTTCGACATGCATTTTATATAGGGGTCTGCTTCCTCCTGCATTTTCTAAGGGTTTGCTTTCCCAGGGTAATGACCGGTGCTATGATTGGGGAGCGAACTCAACGCCTTCAAGTTGTGAGCTATGTCACTTAACCACTAGCATACACCGTCCCCCATTTAAAAATATAAACAGTGACAAATAAATTATGTATGTAAGTATGTATTATTTTTGTATTGCACACCGTCACCTGTATTGTACCCAAAGTGAAAAGAACATGACAACTGTAACCTTCAATGCTTGATGTAGTAGGTGACTAAAGAGGGTTGTGCATGTGGCTAGCAATTTCATCGTGTAAAACTGTTGCTGCTGTAATTGGGACAGCTGTAGTGGTGGGTCTATGCTTCACTTGCAGCAGTAACTCAGATCTTCAATCATTGGACACTCAAACACACTTGGCAATGGCAAGGTAGACTAGCAAAGAATGGATCAAAACTAGAACAGCGACATACAGCTACAAACATAAGAACAGCAAACAAAGAAACTTGGCTAAACAAACGGGTCATGGGAAACACAGGAAAGACGGCAAACTTCCTTAAGTGACGTAGATGCTGCATATGCCAGACAACAGATGGTCACAAAAAGTGGCGTCTTGGTGGCCCTACAACTTTAAGCGCCTATGCGGACGTTCACCAATGAGATAGACAGATAGCTTGAGTAAAAACCCCTTGGTTCCACTGTACTGATTTAATACGAGGATTAAAGATTGCAGAGAGATGATAGGGGACTTAGTATGTATTTGTTGAGTGATGTGCTTTACAGACAGCTAAAAGGTTTTCAATTAATGATTTAGGATCAAGATGCTGAGCAGCACATGAGCTGCAGCGGTAAGCGACCCATAGCTGACTGCTAGCATCAGAGCCAGCGAACCAGAGCTGCCAAGACCTTTCTACACCTCCACGCGGTGATTCTGAATAACAGGCTGCAACAGAGCAGACTGGCTAAGGAGAAGGGATCGAAGAGGGAATGCTAACCCGGTACTCAAAAAAATGTTTGCTGAAGTCGGATGTGTTGGGCTGAAAGGTGCAAATATCGCAGTCAAGCTGTAAACTACAACACAACGGATTCCGTTCTCTGGACTACATTCTGCTACTTAAGCTCTTTCATGGAGATTGAGAACGAACGAAGCCAAGCCATTAATGATTTATAAAGTTTAAAAAGAGGACACATTCTTTAAAAAAGAAAACAGCTTCAAAAACTTGAAAATAAAATTAACTTGTTTGTTGAAATTATGGCCTTATGAAATGATGTTAACTTGTATTTTATTGCATTTGAAAATGAAATGAACGTGTTTATTGAAACCATGTCCTTATGAAATGATGTTAACTTGTATTTTATTGTATTTGTCCACAGTCCTTCCTGTACCTGCTGTGGTACTTTCTGTTCTCTATCATGGGCAACTTCAACTATTTTTTCTTTGCTGCTCACCTGCTTGATGTGGCTATTGGCTTCAAGACATTGCGCACCATCTTAATGTCTGTGACACACAACGGCAAACAGGTTACTACATGGCTAAACACAATAATTCAGTTTCCAAACTGTGTGCCACGACACTCTGGAGTGCCATGGCTGTTTATATGTGTGCCGAGAAACATTTCAATATTTTCATCAACTGCGCACTGCAGCTGTTAAATAGCTGCTAATTATTTTCTGACTAGCAGTGCCGTGAAAAATTAGGGTACCGTGGACCAAAAAAGTTTGGAAACTACTGTATTGTATTTCAAATGTATTCATTTTTAAAGAAGTTACACAAGCATAGATGGCGATATCATCAGACGATTTTTTTTGGTCTAGGTGATATAAGATGGCGCCGTAACTGGCTGCGAGTCTACATTTCTCTACTGTTTTGGATCATTATGGATGCCGCCAGACCACGGATTTGCCTGGAATTCACACTAGTCGACGACTTACACTTGTGTTCACTGAAACGTGGTGTTGTTTTCCGTCTGGACTTGTTATTTCGTTCTTTTTTTGTGATTTCTTCCATCCGTTTATCCGGGTCTGGACGCCGGCTGAATGGCACTACGCTTATACCTGTGTCGTATTTCACGGGTTAGTTCTGCCGGTTCACCTTCACGAATTTGGCGTGTGCGAATTTTAGATGCTACTATGATGAGCTGAATACAGCTGGGGAGAGATGCCAGACTCACTCACACGCTGAGTGTTGTCCATACGACCTCTTGTGGTTATCGAAAAGGCACGACAAACTGCGTTAGATACCATCCCACCTTTCTACCCTGCGGGTTACATGTTTACGGAAAGGCTTCGGTGGTAACCCTGAGGCAAAATCTGCATCCTATGCTATCTCCAGTCGTCTCGATGAATGTCTTGCCACTGGCAAAAGGTAGCTTAGGCTCTCTGAGTGAGGTTGACAAAAGGCGCAGTTTCTTCCTCACTTCAATCCAAATCACTGCGCAAGTCACCCATTTCAGCGGACACAGCAAGAGATACGACTGTCCACACGGCTGAACAAAGAGAGTGGTCTTCATCACTTGTGATGGACAAACTATTATAGTACAACATGCTGTTGAGAAACACTTTTTTTGCTACCTTTTTTCTTCTTTTGTCGTTTCACTTCGTCTCACTTTCTACCAAATTGTAGCCCGGTATCGTGGTATGTATTTGTCTTTCGTGTCTCTCGTGGCCCGAGTAACGTTTTTTCCCATTTATTGGCAGGTCTCGTTTATGCTGTCTATCCACCTTTCCCTTGGTCTACCTCTCGCCCTTCTTCCTGATGTACTTCTGTAGAAGGTTGCAGGGACAATGTGGTTTGGTTGTATTCTCACAATGTGGCCAAACCAGTTAATTCTCTGTTATTCAATGTACTGTAGGCAGGGAATTGTTCCAACTATCTCTCAAATTCTCATATTTGTGATTCTGTCTCTTCTAGTGATGTCGGTGACCTTTCATAGGCACCGCATTACGCAGGTGACAAACTTTCGTTCTTGGGCCTTATTCAATGCCCATGGCTGACGACACTGGTAGCACATGATTTGGAGAAAGATACTATTTATCATCTACTTTTTTGCTAGGAGGGAAATCGTGGGGTGTCTTAGTAGTGGAGACAGCTGGTATGTAACATCATTTGCACTCTCGTCTCTATCTATCTCTCTCTCTCTCTCTCTCTCTCTCTGTCGAGTCTGCCATCCTCAGTCAAAACAGCTCCCAAATACCTAAATTCTTGTACTTGCTTTATTTTTGATCATTCACTTGAATATCAAGTGTGGTGTTCCTTCTACCTTTTTTTTTCACAGTAAGTAAAGTAAAGATTTATCCTATAGTAGCTACACTACTTTGGGGAATGAAGTTGTTAGACTTGAGTATATTAACTTAACTTAATCTCTTTATACTGGTTTAGAAGACTGCAGAGTCTGTATACAACCAGTTTCTTCTACATTCACTTGATCTAAAAAAATACCTTTGCTCATCCGATCTATTCTTTAAATGCATTAATTGACTCTGCTTCAACTATTTCCTGTGGCAATGCATTCCACTCTAACTAACCAAATATTTCCTGGTATCTAATCTGAACCTTTCTTTAATTAATTTGTGGCTGTGCCCCCTTGTACGAGGCCACAGCATGTATAAGGTAGGGTGGCCAGTTGCTTCTCTCACTGCCTTTCACTTCCCTAGTATGCCAGGAACCCATTTATAGCTGGGTCAACTGGAACAGGATGCTACGGAAGTTGAACCCTGTACCTTTGCCGTGAAATGTGTGTGCTCTACCACTACACTAATCAGACACTCCTAAGGCAAGTGTACATATTAAACTAATCAATTCAAATCTTCGACTGGATCCGGATATATTTAAGTCAATTGCGTACTTGCTACATCACTTCACTTGTTTTACTGCTGGGAATGGCTCTGTGCTACAGTGGTGGGCAACCTTCTCAGATACTGTCAGCGGATCATGGTAGTGAATATGTTAAATGTTTCAAGATCAGTGGAAATGTTGTTGTGCATCAATTAGGATAAGCTCCAAACTAAGAATATATGATGGTAAGTCAGTAAGTAGGTCACAATCTGATTCGGGATAGCTGAAAAATTTAGTTGGTGGATTCTGAAGGCCTAAATAGACAGTATCCAGATTTGCGATTACTGTAGGTAGCAGACGCTAGGCATCGCACACACTTAACTTAACGTCTTTGTACTGATTTAGAAGACTGCATAGTTTGTATACAACCAGTTTCTTGGAAGGTGGTTAACAGACGTGCGAGTCCATATTAATAGACTCAAACACTAGAGAAAAGTACGTCTGCAGTCTATTAGTCGACAACTATACTGCACTTAACAAACCACATAACTGTGGCCAGTGTTATACCATACGAACCACGCCCGTATTTTGTTCTGTCCATCTGTGATTTCGAACCCTGGTGCTGTGTAATCCCAGTCATAGCAAGCCAGCTCACTGTCGACTAGACTACAATTTAAAGACACACGCCCTAATTTCAGCACCAATAATTAAAAGCTGCAATTCTAAGACACATAATTACCAAGCGCATAAAATATATATTAGCAATCATATCACAATGACAGCACAAATAACACCCATCCACACTACACAAATACTCCCCGGGGAGGAAAGAGCGCTTCGCAGACCTGATAGATAGCATTCCCTGCATTGTGAACAAGAACAGCCAGTCAGAAACAGATATCTTCTTCTTCTGCGTACGTAGTCAGACAGTAACCATTATTTTTTAGAAAAAAGCGGCGGTCATTCTGAGGCTGTCGCCACTGTCATAGAGCTTGTCTTGCAGTTCCACTGGTGATGGCCACATCTGCTCTCTCTGATCCTCGTATGTCGGGCAGTTCTGCAGCAGATGTTCAGCGGCCATTTTACCAGTACCGCACGGGCATTCGTCGGTACACCCTATCTTCAATTTGTTGAATAGGTGGTACCTCAGTCTATTGTGGCCAGTGCGAAGTCTGAAGACAACGACCTGCTCTCTTCGGTTCAACTGGTAATAGGCATCGTTTTTGGTGTAACCAGTATGTTCGGTTTCCCATTTGGTCATGTATCTGGCTTTGATAAGCCGTTTTGACTCTTCGTACGTCATGCTGGTATCTGTTTGTGAGAAACAGAAATAAAAGCCAAAACTGAGAAATTCATAGAGAAACGCCACCCATGAAATAGATGGACCCAGCTGTATACAGATTGGGTAGGGGGGTTTCTTCTCTTAACCTAAAAAAACAATACAACACAGAAGGAAGGTTATCAATGGCAACCAGGCAATTTGTAATAAGTGACTTGACAGCAGATGCAAAGACCATGGAAACTGCAGCAGAAGTACTTATGATGAATGACAGCAGAGAGAAACATGTGTTACTAGTCACAACCGGACTATCTGTGGTGGCAGAGCTTCGAAGCCGAAAACAATTCATATCTAAAAGAATTCTTGGAGGCACTCTCTAAACTATGTTCCCGATTCAGGAAAGTAGTGATTCGGTGAATTTCTTCTTCTTCTTTGCGTTCAGGATCTTTTGGTCATGCTATATCTGCAGGTCAGTCGCCATGATGAAGTCTGTAGTTTTCACCAGGTCGGAGCGGCTGCCTCACAGCTTTTGTCTCAGCTCCACACCCTCTGGCCAGGTCTGGCATCTCATTTCCCTATAGATTGGGCATTCCTGTAGAATATGCTCAGGGTTCTGGCATCCTGTTCCACATGGGCACTCATCGGTGTGTGAGATCATCAACTGAATTTCAACTCATTGGAACATACTTGGCAATCAGGAGGCTGACATACTATACTGGCAAGAGAAGGCAAAACGCTGTCTCAAAGTAATGCATGTATAACTTATGAAGAGGCCAGGAGGTTGTATAACTTATGAAGAGGCCAGGAGGTTGTATAACTTATGAACAGGCCAGGAGGTTGTATAACTTATGAAGAGGCCAGGAGGTTGTATAACTTATGAACAGGCCAGGAGGTTGTATAACTTATGAAGAGGCCAGGTGGTTGTATAACTTATGAAGAGGCCAGGAAGGTGTATAACTTATGAAGAGGCCAGGATGTTGTATAACATATAAAGAAGCCGGGAGGTTGTATAACATATAAAGAGGCCGGGAGGTTGTATAACTTATGAAGAGGCCAGGAGGTTGTATAACTTATGAAGAGGCCAGGAGGTTGTATAACTTATGAAGAGGCCAGGAGGTTGTATAACTTATGAAGAGGCCAGGAGGTTGTATAACTTATGAAGAGGCCAGGAGGTTGTATAACTTGTGAAGAGGCCAGGAGGTTGTATAACTTATGAAGAGGCCAGGAGGTTGTATAACTTATATAGAGGCCAGGAGGTTGTATAACTTATGAAGAGGCCAGGAGGTTGTATAACTTATGAAGAGGCCAGGTGGTTTATCAGGTCAAACATATGGTAAGGGATGTATTTTTAAAAATTTCAGCAACCCCTTAATAAACTCCTCAGCAACCCAAATGGCTTGATCCCTATGCAAAATAACTGCTTGAATCTCTTTTACTAAGGAATAACAAACATACTTTATTGGTTGTTGTCATCAGCTGGTGTTGACGGTAATGCTAACTTGTGTTGTGGTATACATATATACCGTGGTAGCCTTCAACTTCTTCCGAAAGTTCTATGTCAAAGAGGAGGATGGAACCGTCGACTATAAATGCCACGACATGGCCACGGTAAGCCACTTATTTATATATTTTTTTGTTTGTTTTGTTTTTTTTTGTTTGTTTGTTGTTTTGTTTTTTTTGCGTTCGCCTTATTTCTCTAATCCCAAAGGCGGTGTGCGTTGCACTGTGGTTTTTATTTTGCGCCTGTCGGCCCAGTGCATCCGACTTCAGCATGCATTTTATGTAAGAGTCTGCTTCCTCCTGCATTTTCTAAGGGTTTGCTTCCCCGGGGTAACGGCCGGTGCTATGGTGGGGATCGAACCCAGCACCTTCGGATTGTGCGCCGTGCCACTAGGCCACGCCGTCCCCTTTATTTATATTTAACTTGCTCATAACCTCTGGAAATGTGTTACACCTACCTCAGGGCATGACAAATCAAGGCCCATAGAAATGTTGCTATTGCCCCGAATATTTGAGGAAAAGTGCAATATTTCAGTTCAGTTTATCTCGTGATCTCTTGAGATCATTGGGGCACCCCTGCTGACACCTCCACAATCCTTCGCCACTCCTGCTTGTCTGCGGTTGATTTTTTGTGCCTCCTCTGGTCGTTGGATAGTGTTTTCATGGATGTTGTCTTCCAATCATTTTCTCTGATATCCAAAGGCAAAGGCCGCCGCCCATCGCAGACGATGATGGCATAATTTATTTTCTAGCGCTATTTTTAGTAAGGATTAACTGCGCTAATTTGTATCCTCACTCTCTCGTCTCAAGCTGCCCGACCCCAGTGGCAAGTCAAGGACAAGACGACTAGGGGGCGACTACGCGATGCAGGGGACTCCGCATCAAACACCCGTGAAAAAGATGGCGGAGTCCGGAGTCGAACCCACACCACCTGTTCACGAGGCCGACGGCTTAACCACTTCGCCGCAGAATCCCCAAATCTGATATCAAATGTGACGGATAATAGGTATAGAATGACAAGTAATGAAGACCTGTGGGAAAGGAGCCAACAAAAGTATTGGAACAACAAATTAAGCAAAGAAAATTGGACTGAAGAAGACACCATCCAACATAGCTAGGCAGGCTCTCATATGGTATCCTCCAGAGAAGAGAAAGAGCAGTAGACCTAACAATACATGAAGAAATAGTGTGAGAGGGATCTATGATCAAATGGTTACACGTGGATAGGGGCTCTGGAACCCATGCAGCCTGGCTGAGAAAATATGGAGTGAGTAGGAGGCACACCCGCTTCCAAAAATACTGTGCTGCAACTGAATGTGCCGGGCCAAAAGGTGCAGATATTGCAATCTCGTACGTTAGGACACAATGTCCTCTTCAAGATTAACGCAGAAGGAAGAGAAGAAATGGTATGTCATTCAGTATGTTATGTGCGTATAATCTGATGCCCCACTGGTTTACTTCTGTTTAGATGGTCATGTGCCTGATTTTCTTGTGATCTTAATGTTCTGCATCTGACTTGATCTTTTATCTACCCTAAAAACCTTTGGTCTCTTTGTGAGTTATACATGGTGACCCCCCCCCCCCCCCCCCAAAGGCATCACCACACCCTGCCATTCTAAAAAAATTAATGTAAGTAACATCTCCTTTACAGAACATTGCTTCTTACAACTGCCAACTTATTTGGCTGTTATAAGTTTCTTGGCAGGTGTGCAGTATGGTAGGTCACCATTACTTTCCGTACGTAGAGGAGCGATTTCACTGAGAAAAAAATCTTTTGTCTGCCAAACTGGGCGTTGTGGGATTTTTTTTTTTTGCGTTCGCCTTATTTATCTATTCCCCAAGGCGTGTGTGCGTTACACTGTGGTTTTTATTTTGCGCCTGTCGGCCCAGTGCATCCGACTTCAGCATGCATTTTATGTAAGGGTCTGCTTCCTCCTGCATTTTCTAAGGGTTTGCTTCCCCGGGGTAACGGCCGGTGCTGTGATGGGGATCGAACCCAGCACCTTCTGGTTGTGAGCCGTGCCACTTAACCACTAGGCCACGCCGTCCCCCGTTGTGGGATTTGAATCCTGTGAGTTGGGATTGTGAAATGAACACTTCACCTCTAGGCCATACCCACCCATTGGATAACGTCATTGTTAATCTTGAATTTCTGTCCATTATATTTCACATATATTTCCATATCTCTTCTTCTTCGGCATCTGTCCTGTAAAGGAGGTAGTGACATTGCGTCATAGTTTACAGCGAGGCTGTGATATCTGCGCCTTTCAGGCCAACACATCTCTAGTTTCAGCTATTTTTTTTGTTTCCTGGATTAACCTTCCTTCTGTATTCCCTATTCTCTTAGACAGACTACACTAGTGCAGCCTGTTTCCTGGATTAACCTTCCTTCTGTATTCCCTATTCTCTTAGACAGACTACACTTGTGCAGCCTGTTTCCTGGATTAACCTTCCTTCTGTATTCCCTTTTCTCTTAGCCAGACTACACTAGTGCAGCCTGTTTCCTGGATTAACCTTCCTTCTGTATTCCCTATTCTCTTAGCCAGACTACACTAGTGCAGCCTATTTCCTGGATTAATCTTCCTTCTGTATACCCTATTCTCTTAGACAGACTACACTAGTGAAGCCTGTTTCCTGGATTAATCTTCCTTCTGTATTCCCTATTATCTTAGACAGACTACACTAGTGCAGCCTGTTTCCTGGATTAATCTTCCTTCTGTATTCCCTATTATCTTAGACAGACTACACTAGTGCAGCCTGTTTCCTGGATTAATCTTCCTTCTGTATTCCCTATTCTCATAGACAGACTAAACTAGTGCAGCCTGTTTCCTGGATTAATCTTCCTTCTGTATTCTCTTAGACAGACTACACTAGTGCAGCCTGTTTCTTGGATTAACCTTCCTTATGTATTCCCTATTCTCTTAGACTACACTAGTGCAGCCTGTTTCTTGGATTAATCTTCCTTCTGTATTCACTATTCTCTTAGACAGACTACACTAGAGCAGCCTGTTTCCTGGATTAATCTTCCTTCTGTATTCCCTATTCTCTTAGACAGACTACACTAGTGCAGCCTGTTTCCAGGGTCATCACTTGGAAACAGAATAGGGTCTTTATCAACTCTGGTTTGCTGACCTTGATGCAAGCAGCCTGCCATGAGTAGCTGGTTGATATCAGCCCATTCTCTGTGCTGCATCTTCAGCTCCATTTCCGTGATTGATTATCAATATTTGATCAACATTATTTCTTGCACAGTCTGTGCAAGACATGATATGAAGATAAGCACAACATGTTGGACCGAAAGCTGCAAATATCGCAGCCAAGCTGTAAACTATGACACAACACATTCCGTTCTCTGGACTTCATTCTGCTACTTCGGCCCGTGTCAGGGTTTGGCAGTGGGAGATTGAGAACGAAGCCAAGCCAATATAATCACATCAAAGACAAGCTTGTGATGATTGGCAGATAACCGGGTCCACTTAACCCCATTTGTAAACAATATTCTCTGTAACTTGCCACTTTCAAATGAAGTCTGTTTCTAGCCAATTGCAATCAGTCACCAGTGCTCTCTAATGTGAAGCATTGTCCATATAGTATAGTAGTCCCTTTCAGTCATGACTGACTATAGGATAATATGACTTGGAATGATAAACAAAACAATTTATGTAATACAATATAATATATTGTCCACCACTGCTGATACAGGCTTCCTGTTAAACCGGCCTACAGTGTCTAGAAAAGAGAAGAAATCGTGGTGATTTAATACAGGTTTATAAGATGATCAGAGGAATGGATAAATTAGACTATAACAATTTTTTTTTAAATACAGCCACCCACAATAACACGAGGGCATAGCTACAAGCTGACTAAAGAGAAGTCCAGATTAGATATTAGGAAAAATTGTTTAGTCAGAGAGTGGTGTCTGCTTGGAATGCATTGCCAGGGGATGTAGGGGAGGCAGGGACAGTTAATGCATTTAAGAATAAATTAGATGCCCATAGCTTTGAGAGCAAGGTGATGCCGCCGAAGACGGATGTGTCAGACCGAAAGGTGCAAATATCGCAGCCAAGCTGTAAACTAGTGACACAACGCATGCCGTTCTCCGGATTACATCCTGCTACTTGCGAAGACCTGTACAGGGCTTGGTAGCGGGAGATTGAGAACGAACGCAGAAGAAGGAGAGCAAGGTGATGTAAATGAAACTGGTTGTATACAGACTCTGCAGGGTCTTCTAAACCAGTATAAAGATGTTAAGTTAAAGGGCCAGCTGTAGTGGCAGCCTTATGCCTCACTTGGAGCAACAATATCAATCAATATAACAAGCACTTAAACTCGTGGTTTTTACCTGTATATATATTGTTTTTACTTTTCAGTGCTTTGTGTACCACTTACACACAGGTGTCAGAGCTGGTGGTGGCATTGGTAAGTACTTTGACTTTGAATAGTCAATAAATTACTGAATTTTGTTAATCATTATTTTAGCTAAATGTATTTAATATATTATTTTGAAGAGGAAGAAAAATATACGACATACAGTTGCAGCCCTTGTCTAGGTCCCGAGTAAAAAATTTTTAATTTGGCTCAACCGGAGAGGGTTAAAGCTGACAAGACACATTCAACAAAATTTCTTTTGAAACATAACAAAATAAACAGATATCGCTGCCGAAAATGGATGTGTTGGAACGAAAGGTACAAATATCGCAGTCAAGCTGTAAACTAGTGACAATGCATTCCGTTCTCCTGACTACATCCTGCTACGCTGTTCAGGGCTTGGTAACGGGAGATTGAGAACAAATGCAGAAGAAGAAGAACAAACAGATACCTACATCTCCATTTTATTACAATAGACATCACAAAGGGTTAACTCTGACAAGACACATTCAACAAAAGCTTTGGTCAAACAACAAAATAATCAGACACCTACACCTCCAACTTATTACAATAGACATCATGAGGTTCTTCTTCACCTGCTCCAAATCAATCAATCAAAGCTGTTCCACCCGCAAGGAGCATAGGTTTTCAACAGATACAGTCTTCCCGTCTTGGGCCATCCATTCCAGCTCCAACCATGCCTTTCCTGTGTCCTTTGCTTCCTCATAATCTCTTCTCCATGTATGTATTAGTCTGGCTTCACCTCTCTTGGACTCAAGAAATCCAGATCAAAGACTGTCTCTTAATGCCATCAGCAATTGCCTATAATGTGTGACCTATTTAGCGCCATCATCTCCTGTGCACGTCACATTTGATTGATGTCTGCTGGTCCTCTTCAGCAGCTCCACCTTAGTGACCTTGTTATACCACCTCAATTTTGAAGCTCCTATTTGTTGTTTTTTCATTGTCCAAGCTGCAAGCCAAGTCAAGTTGCTGATAGGAGATAGACAAGTTGAGTCTCAAGTCAATACCTGAATGTAAATTTACATCCGTCCAAGTCAATTGGCTGATGACACTTCTGGTAGTCAAGGAACGACGAAGATGGCCAAACGGAACGATGGAAAATGCATTATGTGAAGAAGAAACAGGAAAACAGAAACAGAAGAAAATAATTCACTCATAGGCATGTACGACACTCTGACCATGCGGTTTAGGTGTCCCAATGAGGTGAATTAATCAAATTTAAGGAAATCATTTGAAAATGGCTCTTAGATCTGACTTCAGGGTACCCCCATATTGAGCTCAATATGGGTCAACTGGGAGAAGCAGTCATACCGTGACTTTTTAAAAAAAACTTGCCTGGTTTGTAAAGCCAAGCACTACATGATTTGAACATCCCACACTGTTATTGTAAACCATGCTCACAATCCCTAGACCACACACTCACATGTAATATACTGTGGTAACTTAACATATTTATACTGGTTTAGAAGACTCTGGAGAATCTGCATACAACCATTTTCTTCTACTCCACTTACTTGATCTAACAATAACTATATCCACACAATCTATTCTTGAACGCATTAACTGATCCTGCCCCCACTATTTCCTGTGACAATGCATTTCAAAAATTCACCACTCTCTGACTAAAAATATATTTTCTAATATCTAATCTGAATCTTTCTTTAATTAATTTGTAGCGGTGCCCTCTTGTCCTTGTAGACGACTGTATCTTGAAAAACTTGTTATAGTCTAATTTATCCTTGTCCTTGATTATCTTTGTAAGACAAGATCAGGCATGAAGATGCAATAAACATTGAAAGTGGATTGGTCTCAGAATGAAAAGGTAGTTATCCAGAACAGATATATGTTTCTAGCTCATTATGATTGATTGATGATTATTTCTTGTATAGGTGATGAGATTGAACCAGCAGATGGAGATACTAGTGAAGTTTACAGAATAGTGTTCGACATCACCTTCTTCTTTTTTGTCATTGTCATCTTGCTGGCCATTATTCAGGGTGAGTATATCTTTTCTTCATTGTCATAAGCAATACGACAAAACGTCCAGTCCTTAGTTAACAGATGTCTACGAAGGAAAGTTATTATAAAGTGGCAGGACTTGGTGAGGAATGAAAACCTCTAGAAAAAGAGCGAACAACAGCTACTCAACAAACAAATTAAGTGAATAAAATGGATCTGGACAAGTGCTCTAGCCACTCGGCCTCAGAGACCAAGAACAATACCCAAAAAAATAACTAATCTCAACTTGTACAGTATTTGACCTAAATTTTGTCAGGTATCAGCCTGACAACAACCTGTCCTTTCACTCTAGCCGAGAAGCCCCAGCCTGACAATAACCTGTCCTCTCACTCTAGCCGAGAAGCCCCAGCCTGACAACAACCTGTCCTCTCACTCTAGCCGAGAAGCCCCAGCCTGACAATAACCTGTCCTCTCACTCTAGCCGAGAAGCCCCAGCCTGACAACAACCTGTCCTCTCACTCTAGCCGAGAAGCCCCAGCCTGACAACAACCTGTCCTCTCACTCTAGCCGAGAAGCCCCAGCCTGACAACAACCTGTCCCTTCACTCTAGCCGAGAAGCCCCAGCCTGACAACAACCTGTCCTCTCACTCTAGCCGAGAAGCCCCAGCCTGACAACAACCTGTCCTCTCACTCTAGCCGAGAAGCCCCAGCCTGACAATAACCTGTCCTCTCACTCTAGCCGAGAAGCCCCAGCCTGACAATAACCTGTCCTCTCACTCTAGCCGAGAAGCCCCAGCCTGACAACAACCTGTCCTCTCACTCTAGCCGAGAAGCCCCAGCCTGACAACAACCTGTCCTCTGACTCTAGCCGAGAAGCCCCAGCCTGACAACAACCTGTCCTCTCACTCTAGCCGAGAAGCCCCAGCCTGACAACAACCTGTCCTCTCACTCTAGCCGAGAAGCCCCAGCCTGACAACAACCTGTCCTCTCACTCTAGCCGAGAAGCCCCAGCCTGACAACAACCTGTCCTCTCACTCTAGCCGAGAAGCCCCAGCCTGACAATAACCTGTCCTTTCACTCTAGCCGAGAAGCCCCAGCCTGACAATAACCTGTCCTTTCACTCTAGCCGAGAAGCCCCAGCCTGACAATAACCTGTCCTCTCACTCTAGCCGAGAAGCCCCAGCCTGACAACAACCTGTCCTCTCACTCTAGCCGAGAAGCCCCAGCCTGACAACAACCTGTCCTCTCACTCTAGCCGAGAAGCCCCAGCCTGACAACAACCTGTCCTCTCACTCTAGCCGAGAAGCCCCAGCCTGACAACAACCTGTCCTCTCACTCTAGCCGAGAAGCCCCAGCCTGACAATAACCTGTCCTTTCACTCTAGCCGAGAAGCCCCAGCCTGACAATAACCTGTCCTCTCACTCTAGCCGAGAAGCCCCAGCCTGACAACAACCTGTCCTCTCACTCTAGCCGAGAAGCCCCAGCCTGACAACAACCTGTCCTCTCACTCTAGCCGAGAAGCCCCAGCCTGACAACAACCTGTCCTCTCACTCTAGCCGAGAAGCCCCAGCCTGACAACAACCTGTCCTCTCACTCTAGCCGAGAAGCCCCAGCCTGACAACAACCTGTCCTCTCACTCTAGCCGAGAAGCCCCAGCCTGACAACAACCTGTCCTCTCACTCTAGCCGAGAAGCCCCAGCCTGACAACAACCTGTCCTCTCACTCTAGCCGAGAAGCTCCAGCCTGACAATAACCTGTCCTCTCACTCTAGCCGAGAAGCCCCAGCCTGACAACAACCTGTCCTCTCACTCTAGCCGAGAAGCCCCAGCCTGATGTTCCACTGCACAGAGCTGCTTGCCTGGAGCAATCAAGAAGACATGAACAACATCACAATCGGTCGACGCTGGAATTGGGTAGGTCATGTTCTAAGAGAAGAACCAGACACCATCACCAGAACTGCCTTTGTATGAACCCCAGAGGGAAGATGAAAGATAAACTGGCCAAAGACAACTTGGCAAAAAACCATAGGCCAAAATAAAAATCATGAATCAGGGCTGGGACACTGCATGAAGGATGGTTGCAGACTGGGTGAAGTGAAGGAAATTTGTTGCTGCCCTAAAAGATATCATCAAGTGTGATGGTCTCTGACCACATGATCAGTCACTAACTAAGGAACATAAGTATGTAGCATGTCCTTTGCAGAACATTGCGTCTTACAACCACCAACCCATTTGGCTGTTATAAGTTTTTTGGCAAGTGTGCATTACAGTAGGATGCCATTACTTTCCGTACGTGGAGGAGCAAAAAAACACCTGTCTGCCAAACTGGACACGAGCGTGATTAGAACCGGGTGTGTTGGGATTGTGAACAGACACTTCACCCCTAGACCACTCAGCCTCCTTTTAACATAAAAATACAGATAATATCATAGCAGACACTGCTGTTCAGGATGAAGTGTTAGGCACTTCATTGTACAGGGCCACAACTTGTTTTTGAGGTGGGGTGACCAGTTCCCTTCCTCACTGGCTTTCCTTCCCTGACAGCAAGCCAGGTACCCATCTAATGGAGTGTACCAGTAGCGCAAATTCAGTCCTGTACCTTTGCCATGAAAAGCAAATGATCTACCCCGGTGTTAATCAGATGCTCTTTCAACATAAGCTCTAAATAATTGTTCTATCTCACCTCACAGGTTTGATCATTGATGCCTTCGGAGAGCTCAGGGACCAGTTGGAGCAGGTCAAAGAGGACATGGAGGTCTGTAATATGCTTTAAATATTAAAATTATATTGTCCTTTTTAAAAAAAAAATTTCTAAATGTATAAAATTTTCTATTTTGTATGTTTAATTTTTTCCAGTTCGTCCAATTTTTAAAAAATTATGTCTTACAGTTTATGCAAGTACCACAACTTTGTATGTCAAATAGTTTGTTTAAAAAAAAAAAATTCATTATTATTAAACAAATTGAGCTAAAATTATGATCTAAATACATAATTAAAATGATTTATGACATGAATTATTCACAATAAAAATATAGATTAGTACATGACCATTAAGTGTCATTAATCTGGAGGAGGAAATAACACGTACATTTTTGTTTATTTTAGTCACCTTGTATATGTGCATTTTTGATTTACCACATCAACTTTGCTCTATGTAAAAGTCAAAATAGGACTTTTATTAAATATTCATGTGTAATCAAGATACAAGATCATTGACCTGATCAACAAATGAATCTTGTAAGTCCAAATTTCATCACAAAAGACGCACACCTTTAACATATTCACCACACATGTATACATCAATCAGTCAGAAACAGTGAATGAGCTGATTCATAACTAGCTGCTTAATCAGTCAGCCAACAATAACTTGCCAAGACGTTATTCTGCCTCCAAGTGGCAGCCCTGGAAGCAGACTACACCTGTGCAGCCTGTCTAAGAGTATAGGGATCGAGGAGGAAAAGTTGGCCCAGTCCCAAATATTCTGTCCTGAAACCTTAATATGTTGGAGCAAAAACCGCAGATAAGGCAGTCTTGCTGTAACATACGGCACAACATCCCTTTCGTATAAACATCGAAGAAGAAGAACAATAAAAAAGATTATCAGCACTGGATATTCTGCCATCCGTAAGGTTATTCCAAAACCCGAAATGGCATAGCAAAGAGAAACACACGTGTTAAATGTCCATTTTGGTCAATAGGACTTTTAACTAATGTTTTGTACACTGTCGATTCCCATCCCATGGGGGCTGTGTAGAGTTGATCAAACAATATCTTAACTTACTTTTGTTATGTATATGGCCCTATTCATCTGGTTTCAGCATGCATTTCGCTA
Organism: Ariolimax columbianus; assembly: GCA_036924085.1. NCBI lineage: Eukaryota > Metazoa > Mollusca > Gastropoda > Stylommatophora > Arionidae > Ariolimax > Ariolimax columbianus. The sequence goes on from JAVGWX010000007.1 coordinate 18,803,506, forward strand.
ACCGTTGACTATTCCAACCCTACCTGAAAGGCAATAAGTTTGTTTTTCACTTTGTGACTTTTCTGGTATTTTTTACAGAAAATTGGACAGCAGACATAAAGTCAGGTCAGGTCATCCCATAACCAGTGAGGTTGTTGGGACACGGACACACATGAAGACAGCCCCACGCCATCCCTTTCGATCAGCGGCTGCTACCTTTGCCTCCTCTGGTCGGAGATTGGTCCATTCTTTAATGTTGTCCTCCCACCTCTTTTTGGGATGACCTCTTCATCATCTGCCTTGCACCTTTCCGTGCAGGATCATATTTGATCTAGATATGCGCCAGTACCAAGCGAGTTTCCTTCTTTTGAGAGTTGCCAAGAGATCTTCAAAAGGTCCTATTTCTGTTGTAGAATAAAGACATAAAGATCATCTTTAAAATAAGATCTGTTAATTGTTTATAAAAAATCAATAGTATTTCTGTTTGTATTCTGTTGTTTGTGGCATTACTTAGTCCACAACCATGAAGAAGATTGCCAGAGATGGTAGGCATCCCCGTTTAACCCGGGTTTGAATTATAGTTGGGTCTGACATTTTGCCTTTGTGAACTACTCTGCGGTAAACCATTTTAAAGAGACATCAAATACTTTCACTGATATCCCATTATGTCACAATAATTATGTATCACCGTGTAGTATATACTATCAAATGCCTTTTCAAAATCTACTAATTTCATATACAGAAGCGCTGACCATTCATGTAATCATTCTATGATATTTCTGATTCCATTTATTATATTCATGAGCTGCAGTGGCAGGCGACCCATAGCTGACTGCTAGCGTAAGGGTCAGCGACCAATAGCTGACTGCCAGCGACCAATAGCTGACTGCTAGCGTCAGGGCCAGCGACCAATAGCTGACTGCTAGTGTCAGGGTCAGCGACCAATAACTGACTGCTAGTGTCAGGGTCAGCGACCAATAGCTGACTGCTAGCGTCAGGGTCAGCGACCAATAGCTGACTGCTAGTGTCAGGGTCAGCGACTAATAGCTGACTGCTAGCGTCAGGGTCAGCGACCAATAGCTGACTGCTAGTGTCAGGGTCAGCGACCAATAGCTGACTGCTAGTGTCAGGGCCAGCGACCAATAGCTGACTGCTAGTGTCAGGGTCAGCGACCAATAGCTGACTGTTAGCGTCAGGGCCAGCGACCAATAGCTGACTGCTAGCGTTAGGGCCAGCGACCCATAGCTGACTGCTAGCGCCAGGGCCAGCGACCCATAGCTGACTGCTAGCGTCAGGGCCAGCGACCCATAGCTGACTGCTAGCGTCAGGGCGAGCGACCAATAACTGACTGCTAGCGTCAGGGTCAGCGACACATAGCTGACTGCTAGTGTCAGGGCCAGCGAACCAGAGCTGTCAAGACCCTTCTATACCTGCACACAGTAATCCTGTACAACAGACTTCAACTGAGCAGACTGGCTAAGGAAAATGGATCGAAGAGGGAAGGCAACCTTGTACTCAAAATGCCTGCTGAAGATGGATGTGTCGGACCAAAAGGTGCAAATATCACTGTCAAAGCTGTAAACTGCGACACAACGTAATCTGTTCTCCGGACTACATCCTGCTTCTTGCAAAGCCAAGGCCTTGGTAGCGGAAGGCTGAGAACGAACAAAGATGAAGAAGATATTCATAAAAATCTGCAATTCTATTTTTGCATTAACTGATTAATTTTGTTCTGTGAATCTATTTCTCTACACTCCGTGCATACGTTACACTTCGGGCATACGTATTGGTGTTCAGTCTCTCTCAACTGTCTATATATTGGTGGCTCAATCCTCATTCGATTTCAAAGCTCTGCAGTCTGTGAATTCCTGAATTATCTATTACAGTATCATCATCCAACAGATGTTCATTGACAGACTTCAAAATGTCACCCCTATCAATATCAAGTGTGTCTATAATATGTGCTTGTGAAGCTAGGATGCATTCTCTAACAATCTAAACTAAATATTTCAAGGTAAATCAAGTAGTCCATATTTTTTTCAGTCCAAGTGCTTCATCTGCGGTATTGGCAAAGACTATTTCGACAAAGTGCCTCACGGATTTGAGATTCACGTCAAGAATGAACACAATTTCGCAAACTACATGTGAGTACTAATTTATAATATCGATTGATTGGTTTCAGGAGGGTGCAGTATGCGACAGAGATGATAATTTAACTATTGCCACACTGAGATGTCTTAAAATTTGACTATAAGTAAGAGTCTATCCACTCTAGACAGAAGACTTTTTGTTTACTTATGACCAGGCACACTGTTCTAGAAGCCCACTGAATATGGGCTGGTTTTCTGGGTTTAAATGAGAACTAGAGATCTTCTTCGGCATTCGTCCTGAAAAGGATTCTGTGTCGCAGTTTGCAGCGATATCTGTACCTTTCTGTCCGACACATTCTATTTCAGCTGGCTTTCTTTTAGTTGAGTACTGGGTTTGTCTTCACACTGCGATCCTTGTCCAGACTATACTAGTTACTAATGCAGCTCATTTCAAGGGCCGTCACATGAAGGGGAATATTGTCTTGGTCAGCTATGGTTCGCTGAACCCTGATGCAGGCAGCCAGCTATGAGTTGCTGATTGCTTTCAGCTGATACACTGCTGCATCTGGACCTCAGCTCTAGAGATAATCCACTATATATCAATCAGCTATAGTAGACAGTTAAGTTGTTAATCAGACATGTTAGTCAGGGTCAGGCAAAATATACTGGCCAAGACCCTCACCTCAGCTTCCTAGTAGCCTTCCCTGGAAACGGGCTGTTTTCATGATAGCCTGGCTAACGAGGTGAGGGATCGACATGATCCCGTAGTAGTGAGTGAAATGCAGATGTTGCCAAGCATAGCACAACCGCCTGGAGAACCCCAGTCCATCTTCATCAGTACACTAAGGGTGTGAAGAAAGCTACTGCAACTTGCCACTTAACGTCCTTTTCAGGGCTCACAAAAGAGTAACCTACTCATTGTTACCATTCGCAAACAACTCTAAATCTAATTTCATTCATCGTCTGATTTGCTGTTATTTCTCAAATGTAACTCTTTATCTAATATCATTGTCTGACTCGCTGTTATTTCTCAAATTTAACTCTTTATCTAATACCATTGTCTGATTCGCTGTTATTTCTCAATTTTAATTCTATAAAATATCATTGTCTGACTCGCAGTTATTTCTCAAATTTAACTCTTTATCTAATATCATTGTCTTACTCGCTGTTATTTCTCAATTTAACTAGATATAATAGAAAGTTGTATGAATCTGTCAAGAAAGATAGATTACATATAATTTGAATATTGCAGGTTTTTCATCATGCACTTGATCAACAAACCAGACACAGAATACACTGGGCAGGTGAGAATCATGTGCAAAACATGTCTAGTCTGTGATATCTATTGTATCTTTTAGAACCAGCTCTATGCCATGACCAAAATAAACTCTGTTAAGTTCATATACCATATTCACATCGAAGGTTGGCAGCAATAGATCTTCAGCGACCTCTGTCTCTCGCTTGATGGTACAATCTTTTAGACTTTGTCCTGTCTATCTCTTGATGCTATTACTTACAGCTTAGTTTACCTTTGACATGATTAGCCTCTTCCTTTCCTTCTAGTATTGTTTTCAGCAAGGTGATGCATCTTTTTTATGTGACCATCACCTGGCGAACTCTATATTTTGTTCACCAATTCTCTTTGCACCACTAATTACTGCAAGACGCTCTTATTTATTTTATTTATCTCCAGAAGATATGCTCCATTCTTTTATGTATTCACATTTCAAATGAAGCATTGATCTTCTCTAATCGTTTGTCCATTGTTCGTGTTTCTACTTCACACGATAATGACGAGTATATGTAACTCCTGATCATCCTCATTTTTATTTTGTGAGTGATTTGTTGGTGGATGTCAATATATGTCGTGTTGGTGGATGTCAATATATGACGTGTTGGTAGGTGGCAATATATGACATGTTGGTGGGTGGCAATATATGACGTGTTGGTGGGTGGCAATATATGACTTGTGTTGGTGGGTGGCAATATATCTTCTTCTTCTTCTTCATCGTACGCAGTCAGACAGTAACCATTATTTTTTCGAAAAAGGCAGCGGTCATCCTGAGGCTGTCGACACTGCCATAGAGCTTCTCTAGTGTTGCCACTGGTGATGGCCACATCTGCTCTCTCTGATCCTCTTATGTCGGGCAGTTTTGCAGCAAATGCTCAGCGGTCATTTTCCCGGTACCACGCGGGCATTCGTCGGTGCCACCTATCTTCAATTTGTTGAATAGGTGGTACCTCAGTCTATTGTGGCCAGTGCGAAGTCTGAAGACCACGACCTGCTCTCTTCTGTTCAACTGGTAATAGGCATCGTTTTTGGTGTAGCCAGTATGTTCGGTTTCCCATTTGGTCATGTATCTAGCTCTAATAAGCCGTTTTGACTCTTCGTATGTCATACTAGTATCTGGTTGTGGTAGTTTTGCACCTTCTTTTGCCAGTCTGTCTGTCTCCTCGTTGCCTTGGATGTTGCAGTGAGATGGAACCCACTGCACCACTACCCTTTTTGGTGCGGACTGCTGGCATAGTTGATAGAGTACTGCTCTTAGATCATTAAGTTCAGTTTTTTTCTGGCTTTTCAGTGACTACGGCCAAGGCATCTGTAAGCAGGACTATATGGCTTTCATTCCTTTTACCTGTCACCATTTCTTCCACTGTCGCCCTCAGAGCCTCTGCCTTCGCTCTGAAATTGCTTGTGTATTTTCCAGTAGCGTATGACAGTGTTATTTTTCTGCCATTTGGTAGGTTCAGAAATGCTCCTGCCCCTCCGTTCTGTGTTGTATTTGTTATGGAACCGTCGGTGCATGCATGGGTCCAGTCCATGCTTGGGTAGTTTTCCATTTTGTAACTCAGGGTAGTATCTCTTCTTTCTTTTTCAGACTGGCAGTTTTTGTTTCCAATACCTGGTATATTTTCTACCACCTCTGGAAATATATGCTGCCTCCAGGTAGGTTTTCGTACAGTAGGGATGGGCTTTGGTGTTAGTGCGTTCATGGGGTTTTCGTGCATCTTTGCTTTGGCTATTTCTGCAAAGTTTCTTCGCTTTAGTTTTCCATTTCCGAAATTGTTTAGTCTCTGGTGCATTGGATGGTCAGTCAGTCTTCTGAGTTTCTCTGATTGCAGCTGGGCTCTGCATTCTCTTCTGTCGGTCATGTATTGCAGTTTTGTAATCTTTTCAAGTTCTACAATTGGTGTTGACTTCATGCCTCCTGTTATAACTCTCATGGCTTGGTTTTGGAGTTTGCTAATTTTATCGAAGTTCGCCTTTGCTGCTGTTGTCCATGCCGCAATGCCATACTCGAGAACTGGTCTCACTCTTCCAGTGTACAGTTTCTTTAGTATACTTTCGTCTGCTCCCCAGCTTGTGGGTGGCAATATATGACTTGTGTTGGTGGGTGACAATATATGACTGATGTTGATGGATATCATTATATCACTCATGTATGAGCACCTGAGAATTGTGCAGTCGTCGGTAAAGAGGAGATCTAAGATAGCTGCTTCTTTCACCTTTGTGAGGGACTTCAGGTGCCTCAGAGTGAACAGCTGCCCATCCATCCGGTATCTGATCTGACGGACAACTGGGATGAATTTTTCAGGACAACTGAAGTTTGCCTTGTAAATTGTCTCCGAAGACTGCTCAGGATCGGTTGGCATAATAGAGTGCCCAACGCTGTAGTCCTCAGCATGACGAGACTCTCTGGCATCCCTACGCTGCTGCAGAGAACCCAGATCAGATGGACTGGGCATGTTGTTTGCATGTCACATGTGCGCCTGCCTAAACAACTGTTGTACAGTGAGCTCAGGACAGGACAGCGCTCGCAGGGGGGACAAAAGAAACGATATAAAGACACTTTGAATAGTTTCTTCGTTTATGTTGCTGCCAGGAAGCTCTGAAACATTCATCCTGGCGCACTGCCATCACACATTGTGATTGCACCGCTGAACAGAGGACCATTACGGAGGCGCAGGAAAAGTGAGCTGAACGAAAGGAAAAAAATGCAAGACTGTCGAACTACAAATCCTGTTCATGTGTGCTCTACGTGCAATACAGTTTGTCATGTTCTGATCAGACTGTACAGTCATATAAAGTCACATCTGAATAAATATGTCTGATACTATTGCCATCTTCACTTACGATGGGCAACTAACTAACTAACCCAGCTGACATGGATGGTAGGAGGTATAGCTCCTTCCTCGGAACAATTAACTCACAAATTAAAAAATGAAAGTAATCAATGTATGCTCGTCATTACTGTATGGCGTAGGAATATGGACAATGAGCAAAAAGATGGAACAAAGAATCCTTTGAAATGTGGATATTTAGAAAAATGGTATGCCCCTCTTATGGAAAGAAAATAGAACAATTGATGATTGGTCTTAGAAAAGTCAGGGAATGAAATAGAATTAATAAACAAAATCAAGAGTCAAACACTTCAGATATTTTGGCAATATTAAAATACAGAACTAAAAAAACAAAAAAATATCACTACAGTGTTTATTTCCTCTGCTGAAGTCTACTGGAAGGAAACACTTGGCGATGAATGGAAGAGGAGGAAATCAGGGTTTCATGGGCGGAACTCAAGAAGATGGCACAGAATAGGAACAGGACACTCAAGGTTAGTCATTCAGGGGATCTCCTACTGCAATATCGAAGGCAATGAAGCTGCAGACATACTAGCAAAGAAAGTGTGGAGGAGCTTCCCCATGAACAAACCTGAGCATCATGTATAGTGAGGCAAAGATCGTAATTAAAGCCAACTTAGGAAAACAAATGTGCTGATCAACTCCCCAGCCCACAAACACACACCCAACTTCTGAGGAGAAGAAGAAAACTACTCAGATTTAACTAGAGAAAAGCAAGTCGTCATCTTCAGCCTGAGAACTGGGCATAATAAACACAAGGGTCATCTTTACAGCAAAATGAGGATTGGAACCTGCGGAAGACAGATGTGTCAGTCCAAAAGGTGCAAATATCGCAGTCAAGCTGTAAACTAGCGACACAACGCATTCCATTTTCCGGACTACATCCTGCTATTTGCAAAGCCCTGTTCAGAACTTGGTAGCGGGAGATTAAGCAAGACCGCAGAAGAAGAGGATTGGGACCTATGACAGGTGTCCATATGGGGAGCATACCATGACCGTAGAACACATCTTACAAAGCTGCACACTCACACAGGAAGCCAGAGAACATTACTGGCTTCACAAGAGAGAAGAGAGACAATTGCTGTTTGGAGATAAAAATAACCTTACTAACAATGATGGGCTTTGTAAGGGAAACTGGTACCTTGATCTGAGAATGGACAACAAAGAAGAAGACCCCCTCTCATATATAATCTTGCATTTTAACATAATCCTGAAAGGTATGTTCCAAAATGCACATAATAATACTTAACATGGCTTGGCTTGGCTTCATTCGTTCTCAATCTCCTGCTATCAAAGGGCTGAAAGGGCTTAAGTAGCAGAATGTAGTCCAGAGAACGGAATGCGTCGTGTCGTAGTTTACAGCTTGACTGCGATATTTGCACCTTTCGGTCCAACACATCCGACTTCAGCAACCATTTTTTTAGTACCGGGTTAGCATTCCCTCTGCAATCCCTTCTCCTTAGCCAGCCTATTATCCAGGATCACCGCATGGAGGTGTAGAAGGGTCTTGGCAGCTCTGATTCACTGGCCCTGACGCTAGCAGTCACCTTTGGGTCGCTGACCACTGCATCTCATGCGCTGCTCAGCATCTTGATTCCCCTAACTTAACTTAATTTCATTGTACTGGTTTAGAAGGGGAGGAAAACAATGTCTGGTCACGCAAAATATACTGATCAGATATGTTAGTCAGGGTCAGACAAAACATACTGGCCAAGACCCTCACCTCAGCTTCCTAGTAGCCCTCCCTGAAAACTGGCTGTTTTCATGGTAGCCTGGCTAAAGAGATGAGGGATGGACGTGATCTTCGTAGTAGTGAGTGATACGCAGATGAAGCCAAGCATAGTACAACCGCCTGGAGGACCCCGGTCCTCCTTCACCAGCACGCTCGGGATGTGAGGAAAGCTACTGCAAGCCGCCACTTAACGTCCTTTTCAGGGCGCACAAAAGAGCAACCTATTCATTGTGGGCATTTGCAAACAACAACAACTGGTTTAGAAGGATCTACAGAGTCAGTATACAACCAGTTTATTTCACCATCATTACTGAAAATACTGTGAGCATCCAATCTGTTTTTGAATGCATTAACTGACTCTGCTTACACTATATCCTGCGGCAATGCATTCCAAGAATTCACCACTCTCTGGTTAAAAAGATATTTCCTAATATCTAATCTGGACCTGTCTTTAAACAATTTGTAACTGTGCCCTCTTGTTCTTGTAGCCTGTCATACTTTGAAAAACTTGGTATAGTTTAATTTATCCTTTCCATTTATTAATTTATACACTTGTATTAAGTCACCTCAAATTCTTCTTTGCTCGAGACACTGAAGACCAGTTATTTTTTTAGTCTTTCCTCAAAAACTATAATTATGAAACCCTGCGATCATTTTTGTGGCTCTTTGTATCCTTTCTATTATGTCTATATTCACTCTATGATAAGGACTCCACACTTGAACACAGTACTCTAATTTAGGTCTCACCAATGATTTATATAGTTTAACTATTACTTCCTTGCTCTCATGTAAAATGTTTTTTTTTTATAATGCCCAACATGGCATTAGCCTTTTTTCACTGCCACCTGGACTTGCCACCTTTCCTGTATGATCTATTATAACTCCTAGGTCTCTTCTTTCCTTTTTTATTGTCCTAATATTATTCTCTCTCATCATGTAAAAATATTCATTATTGGATCTTTTCATGTGAATGACTGTACCTTTTTTCTACATTAAACCCAATCTGCCAGCTCTCAGACCATTTTCGAATCGTGTAATAGGTTTAAACATCCAACCAACCAGATCTCAGCTTTCAATCACATGTTCTTCTTCTTCTTCTTCTTCGTTCTCAATCTTCAGCTACCAAGCTCTGAACAGGGCTTTGCCAGTAGCAGGATGTAGTCCGGAGAACGGAATGCATTGTGTCGCTAGTTTACAGCTTGACTGCGATATTTGCACCTTTCGGTCCGACACATCCGTCTTTGGCAGGTCAATCACATGTAATATTGTTTAATGTTTATCACATTGTGTAATTTATCATTAACCAATATCTTTTGTTTCCCTCAGGAAACCTATGTTTGGGAAATGTACCAAAACCGATGCTGGGACTTTTTCCCTGTTGGCGAGTGTTTCCGCAAGCAGTATGAAGACGAGGACTCCAGATGAGACTAGTTATTGACATTGAATTTTATGCTTATTATCTGAACTGACTGATAAGATTATATATGTACCCTAACACATGAACTTCAATATGTTATTTGGGCCTAAATCTAAATACTAGCCTTTATTATGTCCTATACCCTCTAAAAACTAGACTTCATTTTCTGTGCTATACAATTTATAGACACGACTTTATAATGGTAAACTTGTATACTCTAAACACTAGACTTTATACCTTCTGAAGACTATGCTTCATTATTTGCCCATATCCTCTTAAGACTATACTTCATTACCTAGCCCCACACCTTTTGAAGACTATACTTCCTTATTTGCTTCATTAACTCTTAAAACTAAACTTCAAAAGCTACAAACCTTCTAAAATATGACTTCATAATCTCTAGAAAATAGATGCCATCATGGTCAATACAATCTAAAAATTGGACTAAATATGTTAAAAAGTCCATACCATGTAAAAAATAGACTTCGCAGTGCTACGTTGTCCGTAACATGTTAAAATTACAGAACTTCAGCATGTTACACCATTATAAAAGTCATGTTTTCATTTACCTTGTATCTATCAGTTCCTTGTGCATGTAAATACATAAAGACATTTTGTATACATTTGTATCTCCTACATTTGATAGATATTAGCGAGTTTGTGATTTTGGTTTTTTCTTATTATATTTGTAGTCAGTAGAACATTTTAATAAAAGAAAGACACCATTATTACGGTACCTCAGAATGTCTTTCACATTTGTGCTTCAATAAATATCAAATCACATACATCGAAATACACAGAGTGTGGAAGTACTTGTTAAATTGTCATCTAATACAAACTTGACTGTTGTCTGTAATTTGTTCTCAATCAAGATGGTTAAATTGTCATCTAATACAAACTTGACTATTGTTTGTAATTTGTTCTCAATCAAGCTTGGTAAATTGTCATCTAATACAAGCATGACTTGTCTGTAATTTGTTCTCAATCAAGCTTGTTAAATTGTCATCTAATACAAACTTGACTATTGTCTGTAATTTGTTCTCAATCAAGCTTGTAAAATTGTCATCTAATTCAAACTTGACTATTGTTTGTAATTTGTTCTCCATCAATTGATGAACATATAGCATTTCATTATACAGTATTGCCCTGCTGCTATGGCAGGTCAAGTTCCAACCCTCCGAATTGTGAAAAGTGGAAAACAGCTTTTTTTATCACTTGTCAATACTTATAAATGTATAATATGTTATTAATATCATATACGATGTGTGTATTAATTAACAAATATTGAACTTTTCAAACCTTTGGGGCTTTTGTCCCAGCTATGTCAGGGTTTGCTGCAATGAAAGCGCTAGCATGCTGGTCTTAAAGGCGCTGTTACTAAAGATGTTATATATGGATTTTTGAATAATCAATGAATAACGACACAGTAATTGGTGAACTAACAATATGTAGACTGTAACGTTTTGAAATCAGACATGGGTCCAGTAAGGACGGTCATCTGAGAGGATGAAGCAGGGGTTTGTAAAACCAAGCTACTTGAACCTTCAGTATCTACACCGATCGTTATTTACTGGTAAAGACCAAGTACCTTTGGGTCTATGAGTGTGTAGTGATATCAGTTTTAAACAGAATAGTACATTTAATTATACAGTACGGGAATCGCCACTACCATTACAGTTTCAGAATCCCTAGCTGGAAAGCAGTAATTACTTAAAAGTGGAACATAGATTGTCATAAAAGCTAAACATGTTACCACTGTCAAATATAATTTTCTTCTTCAGTGTTCATCCTGAAAGGACGTTGTATCGTAGTTTACAGTGAGGCTGCAATATCTGCGCCTTTTAGCCTGCCACATGCGATTTCAGCAAACTTTTTTGGATGCCGGGTTCGCCTTCCGATTTCGATCCCAATTCTCTTAGCCAGACTACAATAGTGCAGCCTGTCTCCAGAGCTTTCTGCTAGGAGACGGAATAGGATTTTGGTCAGCTCTGGTTCGCTGACACTGATGCAAACAGCCAGCTATGAGTCGCTGACTGCTGTGAACTCATTCGTGTTGCATCTTTGACCCCATATATGTCTTGGCTTCGTTCGTTCTCAATCTCCCGCTACCAAACCCTAAAAGGGCTTAAGTAGCAGAATGTAGTCCAAAGAACGGAATGTGTTGTGTCGTAGTTTACAGCTTGACTGCAATATTTGCACCTTTCGGTCTAACACATCTGACTTCAGCAAGCATTTTTTGAGTACCGAGTTAGTATTCCCTCTTCGATCCCTTCTCCTTAGCCAGTCTGCCCTGCTGCAGCCTGTTATCCAGGATCACCGCGTAGAGGTGTAGAAGGGTCTTGGCAGCTCTGTTTTGCTGGCCCTGACGCTAGCAGTCAGCTATGGATCGCTGACCACTGCAGCTCATGCGCTGCTCAGCATCTTGATCCCTCGGCCCCATATATTATATAAACAATTTGTCTACTGGTGTAGCACTTTTTATTTCATTCAACATATTCTCTTTAACATTCACTATTGAATTAAAACTCCTCTGCATATTTTACTCAGCTTGTGAGCTCAATTTGCTGATAACTGCAGAAAGTGGGCGACAAGTGTTGACATTACTTAACACGGATACAATTTAACACTGCTTGAATAAGCAGAACACTGAAAAACAAGGCTCTACTGTACAGTGAAGTGGATTTACCACAATGTTGTGTGTTGATATTTCTTCCAGACTAATTTATAGATTCATGTACATAAGCCGAATAATGAAAATTGTCCTGCTGAGTATCACGACTATCGTTTACTAATGATAATACTGTATCAAGTCCGATATTTTACACAGTTAAGTGAATCTAATTATCACATTTTTATCATAGCTTCTTAAATCTGTACACTTGAATCATATAGCTCATTGAAGTTGTGTACACTTGTATATCATAGCTGACTGAAGCTGTGTACACTTTTATGATAGCTCTTTGAATTTGTGTACATTTGTATCATACCCCACTGAAACTGTACATTTGTATCATACCCCACTGAATCTGTCTACACTTGTATTACAGCTCTTCGAAACTGTGTACACTTTTATCATAGCTCTGTAAAATGGTGTACACTGTTATCATAGCTCTCTTAAACTGTGTACACTTTCATAATTGCTCTCTTAAACTGTGTACACTTTCATCATTGCTTTCTTAATCTGTGTACACTTGTATCATACCCTACTGAAGATGTGTACACTTGGGAGTGATTAAAAGTATTGAAAATCTAAAAATGAGGTAAGGGAATGGTCGAAGTTCCAATTTCAGTATTTCACTTTGTTTGATTTAATTTCATAACATCATCCTTCTTTTGTATAACCCTACAGTCTTATTTGTTATTTACTCCTCTGTTACCTGAAGTAAACCACATTGTTTTATTTGTACAAAATTGCCTTAAAAACTTTTTTTTAAGGGATTATCAGTTACAAATTTATCAGAGTGAAAATATAATGGACTCAGCCAACTACAAGATAATTGAAAATGTGGAGGCGGATAGAATAGGAAAGGAGAGGTGGAGGAAAGCACAATTTAAGCTGAACAAATGGCAACATATGGAGAAGTGAGAACAATAATTATAAACAATTTCAGATACAACTGGCACAGAGAACGTCAAGAGTCTGGTATAATGGAGACGTACCACACTTCACTGAGAATAGGTCAAGTGACATTCACATTGTGAACTTATTTACCTGGGATTTCATTCACTGTATGACGTCCACTGTTTTTTATGTGGGTATTTCTAATCATAAGGAGTCGTTGTAGTCAAGAGGTTAAGGCACTTGCCTCTCACAGTGATGAACGGAAACGGTGGGCGATCGAATCCCGCAAGTTTCAAGGTACCCCTGGTCTCACGGGAGGTAAGACCAGAGTGCCTGCATCCCGAGTTACTCCAGTCGTCTCGACCCAATAGTCTTGCCACTGATCCAAGGTAACTCAGGACAAGAGTGAGATTGATGACCAGCGCATTCTCTTCCTCACTATAATCTAAATACAGTGAACATCACATTATTCAGACACAACCGTCTGATGTTGTGGGCATCATTGCTTGCTATGGGCTTTATTTCTCATCTAGAGTTTTGCCATAACAGATTATGTAAATATCCAGGATGTTTAGACGAGAATGTCAACCAATGAGTGATGATTCGTTGTTTTGTTCCAAGTGAAGCATACGGTCACCACTACAGCTAGCCCCTTTACATGAACCCTGTTTGTGAGCATTTCAATATCAATGTTTTAACATAATTGGGTGTGCTCCATGCACAACCCTCTTTAGATATATCTTACTATGTGCTTAGAAGGTTACAGTGGTCCTATTCTTTTTAAATTGTATACTCTGTTGAATTTTCTACCAATAAAGTAACTTAAACAATTGGTCGGATAAATTTTATTTCAATTCTTGTTATATTCTTTTTTTTACAGCGATAGAAAATAGTTGTGGTCATTTCACGATGGAAAATATGTGTGGTCATTTCACTATAGAAAATAGAACCTGCTTAGGTGACTAATTTCCATATATTGCCTGCTTCTTCTTCTTCATTTTGCTCTTTATGAAGTATAAGCCAACCACTTCTGGTGGCTTCTCAGAGAAAGTCTCTGCTCCAGCACTTTGAGGGTTCATTTTGAGTGATGATTTCTGTAGCAATTTATTTTACATGATGAGATTGCTAGTCCCATGTGTAACTCTCTTTAGTTGGTTTGTGCATAGAGATGCAGTGGGCCTATTCTTTCTTCCCTACTTAGCGGACCCATAGTCTACACAGGGAAATGAAATGGTTGTTGTTGAATACCTACAATGAGTAGGATTACTCTTATTGTAAACCCTAAAATGGACATTATGTGGTGGTTGTCGTAGCTTTCCTCACATCCTGAGGTTACTGATAAAGGTAGACCGGGGTCCTAAAGGCGGTTGTGCTATGCTTGGCTTTATCTGCCTATCACTCACTACTAAGGGGATCATGTCGATCCCTCACCTCATTAGCCAAACTGCCATGAAAACAACGTGTTTCCAGGAAGGGCTACGAGGAAGCCAAGGCGAGGGTCTTGTCCAGTATGTTTTGCCTGAACCTCACACATTTCTGATCAGTACATTTTGCCTGACCAGACGTTAGTCTTCCTTCCCAATGAAATGGTAATCCCGATATTTGTATCAGTTTTTACGTTTCAGAGTTAACACATATTGACATATTAATTTCTCCTCCGCGTTTAACATTACCCACATCCCTCCACAAAAGAACAGCATACTTGTGTACACTTTTTCATGTGCAGCTTCCACCACTTTGGTACAGTTGATTTTGGTTTGATGTGCAGTCTAGTACAAGTTGACGTGCATGAAATACCCTGGTTTATCTGGCCATACATGGTTTGCAATGATTTTGGTTGATACATTTCCCTTGTTTGGATGTTCTGTTTTCTTGCATAGCTGTAGTTTGATATTACTACATCAAATAAATCCCCAAGTTCTCAATCCTCTCTCTCCACACCTTCCCTACCACAAATGGTGCTATGTTATTGTTTTGTATTCATTATTTAAGCTGTATCAATGAATATTATTGTTTCTTGTAATATTCATGTTTGCTGCCAGTTTGAATTGTTTGAACCTTTTATTGTTAACTAGAGGATGTAACCCTGTCTGCAACAGTTGTTCCAAACAGTCATGGATCGTTATCCTTGCAACATTTTCTCTCAAGACAAAGTATTATGTACGTCTTGGAATACTAGTATTCAAACAGGCATGTCAATGTCTGTTGCCAGGTAGCCAAATTGTTCGTCTAAGTTAGCCGAATGGTAGGACGTTAAGCCTACTCTTTTCTATTTCTAACTGACAAGGTATTTTTAACGTGCTCGACACTGAACACCGGAGTTCGACCTCACTACCCAGAGATCATGAGAATTTTTACCAGAAAATCCACGTGAAAAAATCATGGTCTGCATCGTGATTTGAAACTGCGACCTCCGGGACTGGAAACGGACATCTTACCTGGAGACCACTGAGCCTCCCCATTATGTATTATGCACCTTAGTAATAGTGGCTAAAAATGTATAATCAGTTTGTGATAATGACATACTAGCTACATAAAACTACTTTCTAATTGGCTGTCAGATATCATGAGAGCTAATAACTAATTGCTGTAGGCAGGCCTATAGACAGGGTTTGTTTTTTAAAGGATGGATTGTGCTGTTCAATAAAGATCATTGCTTTAATATAATGAAATATAAGGGGTGTATTGTCAGCCCTGGCTGTAGGTCAAGCAGAGAGCTTACCTGGACAGACATATATCTCAAATTCTTTACCATATATGATATCATTGTTTATTTATGTTAACTGTGTAATGATTTTAACCAGACAAGAGATAAATTAATCAAATTGTAGGCTTTATAAAAACTTTAATCAAAAGATATCGAAATATTTGTTTTTAACTAGAGCTATCATTGTTGAATTAATAACTTTCATTTCAAAATTAGCAATATTATTTCAGCAAAGAAATTTTGAGGAGTTTACATATTTTATTTCCTTGCTATGTGTCAATGTCAGTCTCATTCACTTAAGTCTAAATTTGTACTGCTCAACATACACTTCATAGTAAATATAAAATGAACATGTACGAGGAGAGTAGAAAAGTAACCTTAATTATTTGTATAAACAGAATATGCCACATTAAGGTTTATTTCTGTTTCTCGTTCTCATATAATAGTTTCTAAGATTTGTTGTAAAATGATATGTAGTTTTGAGAGCCTGTTAGCGAAACACCTATAGTTTCTTCATAATTGATTTAATTGTTTGCTGATTCTTTGCTGTTCTATAAGTTTTAACCATAAATGTTTGAATCCCTGGAAAGGGCTTAACGCTTAAGCGATGCCAAAAAGCACTTATCTTTGAAATGGGCGGAAAGCTGGAGCAATGTTGAAACTCACTTAGCATTGGGAAAGAGTTGAGCATTTCAGGTCAGGTCATCCCGTAACCAGTGAGGTCATTGGGGCACACATGAAGACATCCTCACAACCCCATGCCACCTCTCTCTGTCAGATGCCGTTGCCTGTGACTCTTCTGGTCGGAGACTGGTCCATTCTTCTATGTTGTCCTCCCATCTCTTTTTGGGCCGGCCTCTTCGTCGTCTGCCATGCACCTTTCCATGGAGGATTGTATTTGCAAGACCATTTGATCTCGATATGTGACCATACCAAGTGAGTTTCCTTCTTTTGACAGTTGCCAAGAGGTCTTTGAAAGGCCCTATTGCTGTTGTAATTCTATCTCGTATTTCCTCATTTGTAACTCGATCTTTGTACGTTACGTTTAAAAGTTTTCTGAAACATCTCATCTCCAAGGCCTGTATCCTTCGTTGAAGGTCAGCTGTAACTGTCCATGTCTCACACGCATAGAGGAATATTGACAGGACCAGTGTACGCATTAATCTGATTTTCGTGCATAGTGCTAACCGTTTATCTTGCCAGATTTTGTTAAGCCGTGCAAGCGCCGCTATTGTCTGTGCTGAACATTTAAGCAATGCCAAAAAATTTGTTGGTTCTGATAAGAGCTTAGAATATGAGTAATGCCAAAAGCAAATAGCTTTGAGAAAAGCTAAACTCTAAGCTAAGAGGTTCCTGAATGTATTGATTATTGTATTCCGTAAGGGCCGCGGGTAATACCTTTTATTTCAAGCCTGAAGTTGTTTTTTTAATAAGTTTTGTGATCACTTGGCCAAAAGGCATGAAAGCGATTATAATCAATTTTGCTCAGTAAATGCGCTTCCTTGTGGCAAGTGATTCTACTTTCAACCGTTGGCAGTGTTATTTAGTTATATCAGGCTGTTCACAATTGTATTTTGTAAAATTGTATTACATTTGAGTGGGTGTTACCATATTTATAATCATACAAATAATCACTGTACACATGAATAATAGCTCTGATGACCGTGTGATCACACATTTTATTGGTATAACTGACTCCCAATGTGATTTTTCTAATGATACAGATCAACTTGGGACATTTGTATAAGTTGCTTTTTTCCCTCCCCTTAAATGTGTCAGATGTTTGCAGTGATCTCCCCATTGCTGTAACCATGAGAAGCCGACTTTGTCCTGTTGTTACTAGTCAAGAGCTGGCTCCTCTAATAAACTTACAAAATTAATTCTTTTGGTTTTTGTTTGTGATTTATTTTGTGAGATCTGTTTGGGCAACCTAACTTAAACTAACGTCATTATACTGGTGTAGAAGACTTATTCTCATAACCCCAAGAGGTCGAAGGGGCATCACTCAGCATGTGAACTGTGTGTCTTGGACATCTTGCTAACACAGCAGAGCCATAGTGTTAATCCACTATTGGCCCATGTGTACATTTCCTAACCACACCAAAACTGGCAGTGTTAACAAACAGGGCGAAGGCACCAATCTCGTAAAGCTCAGCCGTGTGCACTGGACCATGGACAAATGACACATGGTAACTGAAATACTATTTCATATAGCTGATGACTATGCCAGGATAATCGGAGGCGAAAACACGATAAAATGAACAAACTAATTAATCCAAATGAAAAACTGCAACACGTTTCCGTGGACACAAGTGTAAGTCCTCCACTAGTGTGATTTTCTGACAAATCCATGACATGGCTGCGTCCATGATGGACTAAAACACGAGACCAAATTTAGACCCACTTATTGCTTGTTAGGCACCATCTTTTCTGTCTGTTGATCAGATCAAATCAGGACTTTTTGTTCTAGTTTTACCTGAATGCGTTATAGCTTGCTGGAACTGCTATCATTAGTTAGGGGAACTAGTGTTCTATTACTGCTAAGTGACCCACTTGCCATGGGCCAGTCACGTGACAGATAAATAAAAATGGTGGACAACACTGTTAGTGCTTGAGGGGAACAGTATTCGTGATGAAGTTTCTTGTGCAAAAAAGTGGGAAACCTGCAGAAATTTACAGAAGACTGCAATTACAATACAGCGATGAGACACTCAGCCACAGTAAGACATTTGAATGGTGTAGACATTTTAGAGAAAGCTGTACATCCGTGAGTGATGATCCCAGTCAGATTTTGTTAAGCCATGCAAGCGCTGCTATTGTCTGTGCTATTCTGGCCAACACCTCACATTTTGATCCTTCATCACTGACAATCAACCCTAGATATTTAAAATGGTCAACCACTTCGAGTTCCTGACCATTCGCTTTTATCCTACTGTTGAAGCCCTCGGCGTTGTTGGTCATTAATTTTGTCTTTCCAGCGTTTATCTCCATACCATAGTCAAGAGCTATTTCATCTACCCTTCTTACCCATTCCTGGAGTTCTGCTTCTGAACTCGTCGATGTCATCAGCAAAACTAAGGTTGGTAATCGTTCGGCCTTCTATCTTGACAGTACCAACGTGACCTCCAAGTGCCTCACTCATAATTCCCTCAAGGAATTTATTGAAAAGAGTTCCCTCACCTCCCATTCACAAGAACTGCGCTGGGCGCCTTGCCATACACGTGTTCAAGGACCGTTATAATATTTCCGTTGATGTTATACATCCTCATGGTTGCCCAAAGCGGTTTATGCCATACCCTATCAAACGCCTTCTTGAAATCAACAAACACATGATACAGTGTTTGCTGCTGTTCTAGATATTTCTCGCTTAGCAGCCTTAAATTAAATATCTGTTCTGTAGTGCTTCTTCCCTGTCTGAACCCTGCTTGCTCCTCGGCAATGATGTTCTCTGCTTGGGGTTTCAATCGGTCGAGGATTAATTTAAGCATGACCTTACTAGGGTGGCTGATGAGGCTTATTGTTCTGTAATTTTGGCACAGCTTTAGGTTTCGAGACTTATGTAACGGTATAACTATTGATTTCGTCCATAAATCCGGCCAGTTTCCTATCGCCCATATTTTGTTGCAGATTTGATTGTGGTTGTGTCCTCATGTGTGAATTTTGGGCGGTGTTCTCTTGGCGCAGCCCATCCCCTCTCCAAGCCGGTGCGGGCCAACATCTGCATCTGACCTGGAGGAGCCCATCTCCACAGGCGAGCCATTGCCTCGTTTGCCTACAGCCTCGCGGCCATAACTTCCCAGTGTGTACCACTTGGAGGTGAGGTTGACTTGGGTGTTCGCTTTATCGGCAGGCTACTTATTTCACTTTTCGCCCCTCAGAAGAAGAGCTAGCCGACCCCGACATCGCTGGGTTGCGATGCCGAGTGCAAAACACACCATTGTTAAGTGTAGCTGTCTGAAATCGTCAAGATCAGCCACGAAAAAAAACTACCCGGTTGTAACCATAAAGACGAAAAGAGCCAAATTTATAAAATAAAGTTACATTGTCTCATAATATCTATTCGTGTCATAAACATGGTCATCTCACAATAATAGTAGCGTACCACCACCACAGACGAGGCTCAACCCCAGGCAAAAGACGCCTTCTACCAGGATCTGGCCAATGCATCAGCCATAGTTCCTCCACAGGATGAATTCATCCTACTGACTGATTATGAATCGGTCCTGGGCTCGTTCGGCAGTGGAAATGCAAATGAAAACTAACACAGGCTTCTGTCATTTTGCGCCGCCTTCAGTCTAAAGTTTACCGTCTCATGGTACCGGCGCCTAGACATCCACTGCCACACATGGATCCCCAAGAGGTAGTGGAGGCAGAGACAGTTAATGCATTTAAGAATAGATTGGGTGTACAGAGCTTTTAGAGCAGGGTAATGCAAATGTAACTGGTTGTCTACAGACTCTGATGAGTCTTCTAAACTAGTATAAAAAACGTTAAGTTTAAGTTAAGTTAATGACCAAAGGGCTAGGAAGGAACTCGACCACATCCTTGTGAGAATTCTAGATCGAGTAACTTCCTGTTGTGTCTTTCGCGGTGCGGAGGCCCCTATCAACACTGACCATCGCTTGCTGATCACGTGCTCCATATGCCCCTCCAAAACCTGTGCCGACTCCAAGGTACAATATCCAGCTTCTCACGGTAAACTTAAGTTTGACGAGAAGTACGCCGACGATGTCAGGGGAAACCTGGCCGCATCGGAACCTCTTCCAGATGACCCGGAGACAACATCGGAAGTAATAAAGAACGCCACATGCGAGGCCATCGAGCCAATCACTGGCTCGAGAACCCCAAAGCGCCAGCAATAGCTGGTATGACATCATACTCTAGAAGAACTCAGATAGGCTGCACAATGACCACGCCGTGCGACAACAGCTGAAAGGGCAATTCCGCGCCACGACCAGGGCAGACAAGGAACGGTTTCTCAACGAAATTGCTGACGAAGTCGAAACTGGTCTCAGATCTCATGACCTCAGATCCGCCTTTCAGGCTATCCGGCTGCTCCACCCTGGAGGCAAGCAGAGCGGGGGGAAAACCCATGAGTTCATCAATAAGTCAGACGGCTTCATGTGCTTTCCATACGAGGAGGTAGCGAACAGGTAGAATGAGCACAACTGCTCTTAACCAGCCAACAGCAACGACATGTCTCGATCTGTCTGCTGAATCTCCGGATACTCCCCCAGGTACGCAAACCAACATGGAACTCCTCAACTATAGCTAAGTTATTGCTGCTATTCGGAAGATGGACGAGCGGCAGGTCCGGATCATATCCCACCGGATCTGCTGAAACACGCCATCGACCCGATCAGCTTTGCCCTCCATCATTTATTCCTGCAAGTATGGAGGACGGGACACGTCCCAGCTGACTGGCGCGATGGAATCATCGTCTCCCCGTACAAAGGCAAGGGGAGTCGCAAAGACTGCAGTAATTACAGGCCTGTAACACTACTCTCGGTACCGGAGAAGGTGTTTGCCCACGTGCTGCTGGCTAAACTCAAGCCTCTCTTGAGCACAAAACATCGCCCAAAACATGCAGGCTTCATCCAGGGTCGTTCTACAACCGACGCTATCCTTGCTCTGCGCCTCCTCGCCGAACTGCACCGGTCCTTCAATTGCCTCTTGTACGCTGCATACGTGGACTTGAAGTCCGCCTTCGACTCGGTTGATCGGCCGGCTTTACGGAAAGCCCTCCAGGGAATAGGCACCCCGGCCTCCCTATTGAACCTGATCAAGGAGCTACACAAGGACGCCGGCGCTAGAATTCGATTGGGTAGTACTCTCTCTGATAGATTCCCCATGTCTTCTGGTGTTAGACAGGGATGTGTTCTTGCCCCCGACCTTTTCTGCATGGCAGTCAACTGGCTTCTTGACCGACTCAGCGCCCATCAGGAGGGTATAGCTATTGATCAGTCAGTCTTCACTGATCTCGTTTACGCGGACGACATTGTCCTATTCGGCACAGACAGATATGCGCTACATCGCTCTCTGTAAAAATGTTAGATAGTGAAACGGCGTTCCTTTATCCTGGGCCAATACCAAAGTTCAGTTTATCATTACCGACACAGCACCCCAGGGTATTGAAACTCAAGGTCACACTGTGGAGGGCACCAATGAATTCATCTATTTCAGTAGCATGATATCATCCGATGGGCGCAGCGGGCCTGATATGTCTATGCAGATCGGACTAGCTGCGTCCGCTATGCACGACCTCCGACGTGTGTTGAGTGATGGCAAGATCTCCGTTGGAACAAAAATCCGCATCTACCTGTCCTGCGTGGTCCCAGTCCTGCTTTACGGCTCCGAAACCTGGACATTGCTGAAACATGATATGTCGAAACTGGAAGCCTTCCACATGTGCAACCAGCGGCTTATCCTGGGCATCCGATGGCGTGACTACATCCACAACGTGGAAGTCTCTGCTAAAACAGGCCTCCACCCAATCTCAGAAACACTTGACCGGCGCCGAGCTTCTTTGTTCGGCCATGTTGTACTGCTGGACCAGGAAACCCCTGCCCACAAGATACTACACAAGTCGTTCCTCAGCGCCAAAAGTCTTCAACCGACCGACTGGAGGTGCAGAAGAAGCCGGCCCCGCACAGTATAGCTCCAGCAAGTAGCAATCTCCTCCGCCCTGGACGAGATCTGGAACCACGCCACAGCTGTGGGTCATGGATGTGGCCGACCGACGCAACAGGCTTTACACGCCTAAGCGAACATTATGATTTTTATACCTATTTAATATTTGAAATTGCTTGGTAAATTTAACGAAAATGACTTGCTGGTTTTTTGTTGATGTTTTTGTTTTTAATTTGAGAGAAATTATTGTCTGTGTGTTATCATCATGTAGCATGTCCTTTATAGAACGTCGCTCCCATCACATTCTGTCTGAAATAAACTCGTTCCCTTGCCAAAACTCCAGCCTCCACCAGTGATTCCTGGATATCTTGGTGTCATCGTCTTCTTGGTCTACCCCTTCCTCTTTTGGTACCATACCTTCCATCACCGTTCTCTCGAGACCGTTGTGTCTCTTGATGTGACCAAAGTATTTGCATTTTCTAGCCAAAATGGAATTTATAAACCAGTTCTCCTCTATGCTCAACTCTTGCCAAATGTCTGCATTTGTCTTTTTCTCTGTCCATGGTATTCTGAGGATCTTTCTGTTACATTTTGACTCGAAGGATTTGATTCTTTGTCTGGAAGTTTTGGTAATCGTCCATGATTCACAGCCATAAGCTGCCACAGGAAAAACACAGGCTCTCAAGACTTACTTTTTTACTGTGTTTTATATGTTTCTTTATTGTGGCTGTAGTGCCTCAACATTATTGTGCAAGTGCTATCGCCGAATATGGCATATGAAGGCAACATAAACCTGGCAGTCGGTAACCAACGTCCAACGGACCGCTCCAAATTTGCTTCAGTATTTTCTACAACACAGATGTTTATTTCGGGTCTGGATCAGATTATAATCGTGTTCGGTACGTGAGACTGTGTAAGCTTAGATGTTTTATGAAGCAAACATGTGAGGGGCTGCGGTAAAATGCAATACCAATAATGACTAAAATACAACTTACTTACTTAGTCGCTCCTCTTCTACCGTGAGGTGTAGAGTAGAGGTTTGCCAAAGAGAACGCCACACTGCTCTATCCGCCGTCTTTTTCCTGGCCTCTTTCCAATCCAGCCCTCTATCACTTAGGGACTGTCGTATGTTGTCTTCCCAACGTACTTTGGGACGTCCTCGGGGTCTGCGTCCTTGACTTTTAATCTCCCATGACCGCTTTGGCTTTGGTATCCGATCTTCTTCCATTCTACAGACATGGCCAAACCACTGTAGTTGGGACTGCTCCACTCGTGTCACTGTCTGCAGGGGTTGAACTTCAAGATTGCTACGTATTGTCTGGTTACGGATCTTGTCCCTTTTTGTCACCTGAACCGCCTTTCTTAGGTACCTCATTTCTGAAGTTTGTAATTGCCTTTCTTGGGCTGTGGTCATTGCCCATGACTCACATCCATATGTCAGGACAGGCACATAGGTCGAGCAGTATACATCCATCTTTGTTTTCCTGTTTATTTCTCTTCTACTGAGGAAACCTCTGTTTATTGCATGGAACAGTCTACCTGCTGCTGCCCTTCGTGCAGTTAACTCCTCTTTGATTCTCCCCCTGCTGTCTATTACCACTCCTAGATATTTAAAGTTGCTGACCTGCAAGTGCTCGTGTTCCCAGGGTTATATGATGTCTCTTTTCATCTCTGGCGATCACCATGGTTTTTGTTTTGGAGTTGCTGATGTGCATTCCTCTCTTCTTCAACTCTTCTTTCCAGACCTGCAAGTTGATCTGGAGATGTGCTTCGGTTTTCTTGATCAGGGCCACATTGTCTGCAAATGCTAATTCCGAAATGTAACTTGGTCTCATCTTCCAGTACCCTACTTCATACTTTTTTGTCCGTTCCTTGCAGGCTTTGATGGCTTCATCCATGAGGAGTATGAAAAGGTACGGTGATAGAATGTCCCCCTGTCTTACTCCGCTAGTGGTCTTGAACTCTCCTGACTTTTGATTTGATGTCCGCACATAATTTCTGCATGTTTTATAGAAACTCTGTATGGCAGAGATTAGGGGTCCTGGGATGTTCTTCCTTGTCAGGCACTCCCAGAGTTTGTCCCAAGGAACTTTATCAAATGCTTTCTCCAAATCCAAAAAGC
Source organism: Ariolimax columbianus (assembly GCA_036924085.1). Lineage (NCBI taxonomy): Eukaryota > Metazoa > Mollusca > Gastropoda > Stylommatophora > Arionidae > Ariolimax > Ariolimax columbianus. The sequence goes on from JAVGWX010000007.1 coordinate 18,827,888, forward strand.
AGAGATGCATCTCTTTATCATATTCAAGAGCCTTTTCACTCAGCTGTCTAAGTGTAAAGATAAGGTCTTGAGTACTTCTGTTTGCCCTAAACCCACATTGAGTTTCATCCATGTTTGGCTCTGCTAGACACTAAAATACAAGCAAGATTAAAATTCAGTTTTACATGAGAATGGTGATGGTCTCTCTACTAGATAAACAACATATGACCAAGTGACCGATCAAAGTAACTTAACTTAAGGTTTTTATACTGGTTTAGAAGACTCATCAGACTCTGTATACAACCAGTCACATTTGCATTACCATGCTTTCAAAGCTATGCACATCCAATCTATTCTTAAATGCATTAACTGTCCCTGCCTCCACTACCTCTCCTGGGATAATCATTTTCATAAGCATTCATCACTCTCAGACTAAAAAAATATTTCCTAATATCCAATGTGGATTTTTCTTTAGTTAATTTCTATCTGTGCCCTTTTGTTCTTGTAGATGTTTGTATTTTGAAAAAAACTTGTTATAGTCTAATTTATCCATTCCTCTGATCATCTTATAAACCTGTATTAAGTCACCACGAATTCTTATCTTTTCTATAAACTGTAGGCCAGTTTTTCTGAGTCTTTCCTCATAACTGTAATTCTGGAATCCAACTATTAGTTTTGTCGTTCTTCTTTGGATCCTTTCCAGCATGTTTATATCCCCTCTACGAAAAGGACTACACACCTGTACACAGTACTCCAATCTAAGTCTAACCAATGCTTTATACAGTTTGACTATCACCTCCTTACTTCTTGGTTTAATATTTCTTGTTATCATACCTTACATTGCATTTGCCTTATTCACTGCTACATGGACTTGCTCATTCAATTTTCTTGTATGCTCTATTATAACCCCTAGGTCATTTTCCTTATCTATCATTCTAATATTGTTCTCGCCTATTCTGTAATTATGTTCCATATTGGATCTACCCAAGTGGATGACTGTACATTTATCTATATTAAACTCCAGTTGCCATTTCACAGACCCCTTAATCTCGAATTTTATCAAAATCCGACCTCAATATATCCTATCTACTATAGATGAGACCCTCCTACATAGTTTTGTGTCACCTAAACATTTTTCAATTATTGAACTTATGTCAATGTCCAAATCGTTTATATATATCAAGAACAATATCGGTCCCAAAACCGAGCCCTGTGGCACTCCACTTTTTACTTCACGCCACCCAGAGTACTCCTTATTTATGCCCACTCTCTGCCTTCTTCCCGTTAACCAACTTTCAATCCATTCGGCAACCTCTCCATCTATTCCACATTATTTTAACTTTTAAAATCATCATTTTAACTCATCATCATACAGCATGTCCTTTATAGAACGTCACTCCCATGACAGTCTGTCTCAAAGAAACTCTTTCCCTTGCCAAAACACCAGCCTCTGCCATAGTAATAACCAGGCATTCCCTGATATCTTGGAGCCATCATCGTCTTGATCTACACCTGCCAAAGTAACTACTAACAGACATATGACGACATCTGTTATTTACTATTTACCTTACTCATTTCAGCTCAGGTGTCATCTTCACATTGACATTCGATTGCAATAGATCGTCACTGTCTCTAGCTGTGATGACGCAATCTGTCAGACATTATTCTGTCCATCTGTTGATGTTATCCTCCTATAACTTTGTTACACCTAGCGTGTTTAATGCATGTGCTTCCAGTATTTTTTAACTGTGGCTTCAACTCTCTTCTCCAGCTGTAGATCCAATTCTCTTCACTAGCTGTGGCTTCAATTCTCTTCTCCAGCTGTGGCTTCAATTCTCTTCTCCAGCTGTGGTGTCAATTCTTTATTCTAGATGTTTCTTCAATTCTCTTCTCAAGCTGTGTCTTCAATTCTCTTCTCAAGCTGTGTCTTCAATTCTCTTCTCAAGCTGTGTCTTCAATTTTCTTCTCAAGCTGTGTCTTCAATTTTCTTCTCAAGCTGTGTCTTCAATTCTCTTCTTCAGCTGTTGCTTCAATTCTCTTCTCAAGCTGTTTGTTGATTGTTCAGATTGTTGCTGGCGTCTGAAAGGGGAGCAAATAATAGAAACACTGCAAACCTGCCAATCATGTTGTATGAGGCAACTCAGGAGGGTTGAGCATGGGACTGGCTATTTATGGTAGAAACGTTAAGAAAAAGGACGTCAACTAAAATGAATTATGCAACTCAACCATACAAAACAGAAAAAGGTCCATTATCAAGAGGGTAGTGATGCAGAGCAGAGAGATATCCAACCTGCTGAAGACGAATGTATCGAACCAAAAAGTGCAAAAATCTAAGTCAAGCTGTAAACTAGCAACAACGCATTTCGTTCTACGGACTACATCCTGCTACTTTCAAAGCCCTATTCAGGGCTTGGTAGCGAGAGATTGAGAACGAAAGCAGAAGAAGAGAAATCCACAAGGAATCTGCACTGCTGACTTAGTTTTCTTCTATGAAAATCTTCAGATATGGTAGCTGGAATCTTCATACAATATACGAACAGTAGAAGGCTGCATTAGTGACAGTGCAGATGAGTAATTTAAAAAATGATGTCCTGGGACTGGCTGAAACAAGGTGAAACGGTTTGAGAGGATGAACTGAGCACAGGGAAAATGCTACTGTCCTCAAGGCACACTAATGAAGGCTCACACCGCAGTGAGGATGTGACCTTAATGCTATCAAAAGAGGTTCAAAGGGCACTTAGAAGGCAGTAGGACTCAGAATGATCTAGCTGTTTTAAAAACTGACAAAAAGAAGATTCCATGTAATGCATCAACCAATCACAGAGAAGACTCAGGGAAAGAAGTATTAAACACCAGCCTTCAAAATATCATGGATAAAAGAAGAAACAAAGAGATGACACATTTTTTGGTAGATACAATTGCTATGGTTGGGAATAACAGTTTGGAAAGGTTCATATGAAATCATGACTAAAATGAAAATGGAGGTAATTACAGACTACTTCTTCTTTTGTTGTCTCACTATCTACTGAGTTGTAGCCCAATGTTGTGGTATGTATTCGTTTTTCGCCTTTCTCGTGACCCGAGTAACATTTTTCCCCATTTAACGGCAGGTCTCGTTAACACTGTCTATCCACCTTTTCCTCGGTCTACATCTCGCCCTTCTTCCTGATGTTCTGCTGTAGAAGGTTGCATAAACAATGTGGTCTGGTTGTATTCTCACAATGTGGTTGCTTGATGTACTGTAGGCAGGGAATTGATCCAACCTTCTCCGGAATACTCAGATTTGTGATTCTGTCTCTTCTGGTGTTAGTGACCTTTCGCAGGTAATGCATTTTACAGGTAGCAAACTTTCGTTCTGTGCCTTATTCAATGCCCATGTATGGCACTGGTAGCATAGGGTTGTCATGAAGATACTATTTATCATGTGCTTTATTGCTTTAATCTTGGGGTGTCTTAGTAGTGGAGAAAGCTGGTAGTTATGGACTTCTGTACTTTAATTGCTCTGATGATTGGTGACTGCCCATTTTCACATAAAAGAATACACAAACATGGGTGTCACCAGATCACAGGAGATACAACCAGATTGACCATATATGCATAAATAAGAAGTTCAAACTATCATTCAATCAATCAATCAATCAAAACCCATTGCTCCTCTTGGTTTATAGGCCATAGACAACATCTTGCCAGCATACACAGTCCTGGGCTACTTTTTCTGCCTATCTCCAGGTTTCATTATTTAATTTTAGCTCCTTCTCACATTCTTTTCTCCACGTACTTTTGGGTCTTCCTCTTTCTCTTTTAATGTCGCAGTCAAGCTGTAAACTATAACACAACAGCATTCCGTTCTCCAGACAACATCCAGCTACTTGCAAAATCCTTTTCAGGGCTTGTTAACTGGTGTTTGAGAACAAATGACAACAAAGAAGGTCTTTTAATCCTTCTTTATTGTGTCTAAAATAGGAGAAACTCTTGAATTGTTTTAGTATTTTGTAGTTGGTTTATGATTTCTGTAAAGAATCCCATCACTGTTTTCTGTCTTAGGAAAAAGCTGAGTCAAATGAGCAATTCTATTTACTGGTGTGATGAGGAAATGCAGTGCATCTCACCCTCCGTGACAATTGGAATAAAACGGCCCATAATTGAAGAGGACAATGGGCAGTCAACATGTCCTGCTGTCAAAAGGTGCTCCAGACTTGAAGACTGTGACAGTACATTACTTAAAGTATGTATACATTAACATTTTATTCTGTATTTTGTAAGACAAGTTTGTATTCTTCTTTTCAATAGCTGGCATCCAGATTATCAATCAATCAATGACAACCATTTCAGCTCCCCATGGAGCATATGTTAACAGATGTACACACCAAGTTAACAAGTGTTAACCAGCACACATCTATTGTTGAGAGAGCTGCATAGCACAGTGGTTAGCGAGCTAGCTTCGCATCTGAGTGGTTCTGGGTTGATTTCCCAGTTAAGGCGAAAATGTTTTTTTCAGACTGCAACGGATCCCAGGTTGACCCAGCCTTAAAATGGGTACCTGTTCAGTCTAGGAAGTAAAAGTGACGAAGGAGATGAAATGGCTACCGCCCTCTTATAACCAAGCCTTTGAAATGTGAGATCGCTAACATCTTACACCCCTACGGCAGTAATGCAATGGGTTAATTTTTTACACGTTTATTGAAGTTTTTAAGGCTTGCCAGCAGGGTGCAAAACTCAACTGCCCCCCCCCCCTCCTTTGCCCTCTCCAGTCACCTCTTACAACATTCCTAGCAGGTTACAGTTACCTTTCCATGCTTCCCTTTCAAGCCTCTTCTTCTTCTTCTTGGCATTCATGATCTTTGGTCATGTTATATCTGCAGGCCAGTACACCATGATGAAGTCTGTAGTTTTCACCAGGTCGGAGCGGCTGTGTTACAGCTTTTCTCAGCTCTGCACCCTCTGACCAGGTCTGGTATCTCATTTCTCTAAGATTGGGCATTCTTGTAGAATGTGTTCAGGATTCTGGTCCCTTGTTCCACATGGGCACTCATCGGTGTGTGAGATCTTTAGTCGGTATACATGTTCTAGTAGTCTGCAGTGACCATTTCTGATGTGAAATAAGGTAGTTTGTTGGGTTTCTTTTGAGTTGGTGAATTGGGTCTTGTCTACCGCTCATGTTTATGCTTTCTCTCCATTGATGTATATACTGATTTCTGATGATGTTCTTAATCTCTTTGTATGGTAGTCGATGATTAAATTGTCATATTTTACTTACATATTTTAGTAGGGCATCAGCTCTCTCGTTTCCTGTAATTCTACAGTGAGAAGGTAGCCATTGTTGAGGATCTCCAGAGTTTTCCTAGTTCTGCTCTCATTTCTGGTTCGTTTTTTGTTTTTTGTATTGTCCCTATTAGAAATCTGCAGTCTGTGAATAAACCAATTTTTGTTGGTAGTTGCTTTTCTGTCTCAAGTATTTTCAGTGCTCGCAGGAGCACATAGATTCTGCTCTGCAGTTTGTAGTCCCTGTTGGGAAAGCCTCTTCTGTTATATTTCCACTTTTGTGTCTTATGAATATGCCTTCTTCCCTGTTCTGGCCTGCCCCCTCTGTGTACACATTTGTCAATTTTTTTGCATTATATTTCTCCAACTATCTGGACATAGCTGCAAATGTGTATATGTTATATATTTATACAAAAGCATGTATGATATGACATTTAAATATCGGTAATCAGCAGGGGACGGTGTGGCCTAGTGGTTAAGTGGCACGGCTCACAAAATGGTAAAATGGTAGAGTTTTCTCTCAGTCGATCTAGATCTGACAGGAAGCCTGTTCTCTCCTATAACGGGTAGCTATGACTGATCTAGACTGCTTCTGGGAGATCTATGGAGACTCTGCGATGACTATAAACTTGAAAGGTCGCCCACGTGTCTGACGCTGGTTAAAATTCAACCTGATGAAATTCTAATTACTCACAAATAAAAATCAGTAATACTTTACTTCTGTAAACTGAGTTTGGAACTCAGTCAATGCGACATTCACTCTTCTCTGACTGTCTATCTGAATATTTCTCTGAATTGACTCTCAAAGCCGTCTCTCTGAATGAGTCCCTGTCTAAATCTGTGTCTCTCTCTACATCTGTGTCTCTCTGAATCGTCTCTCTGAATGAGTTCCTCTCTAAATCTGTCTCTCTGAATGAATCTTTCAAAAAAATGCCAAATGTCCTCTCTCCATTGGTGTATATACTGATTTCTGATGATGTTCTTGATCTCTCTGTATGGTGCCCGATTAAATTGTGCATGTTTACTGCCATCCTTTGCTAGGGCGTCAGCTCTCTCGTTTCCTGGAATTCTGCAGAGGGAGGGTAGCCATTGGAGCCCTATTGTTGAAGATCTCTGGAGTTTTCCTAGTTTTTGTCTGTTGGCATTTCTTGTCTTTTATTTTTCCCTTAGCAGATTCCAGGAGCCCACTTACTGGGGAGGACCACTCCACTTCCTTGCATGTCGTGAAGAGTGACTAATTAAAGTTGTGCATGGCGCTAGCAACGTCATTGCAACATCAATTACTACAGAAAGAAACACTGCAAAAACACGAAATGTGCTTTAATGCAGGCTTCTTAATGTAAGTGGTGGGTGGACCTATTGCAGATGGTGACAAATTTGTTTAGTATCTAGGAGCCAGGAAAAACAAATGTAGGGGCCAGGCATAGTGCTGGATGAAAAGGACATGCCGTGATGGGGAAAATTGCACGAGACAATACAACACTAGTATTGAAATGTTAGAGGCCACAACGACATTTATAGATGACTTGGGGACCTCGGACAGGATTTATTGTAAACTACCCAACCTATAGACCGTGTGCAATGAGAAAAGGACAAGAAGAGGATGTCTGTTATTTCAGGCAACCATTAACCCTTTGAACCCTGGCCAACCGCTCCGTAAAATCCCATCCCCCTGTGCTCCTGAGAAAATATGCCCAGAGTAGACATCTGAGAAAAGCTATTTACTATGACAAAACTATGTGCTCTAATTTCAATATCCTTCTCCTTTTCAGAATAATCACCATCTAAATCCAATTTATCACCATCTAAATCCAATTTATCACCATCTAAATCCAATTTATCACCATCTAAATTAAATTTATTGGAATCTAAATTCTTGCAAATACTATCAGTGGCTTGTTCTGCCGTTATCCTTTTTTGAACGGCCGTTTCCTAATTTTCAAAACTACTTTCCATCACGAAAATCACAAAATTTATCTGCAAAATACCTAAGTTTTGGAATGCCGCCATACTTATTTCTGGAAATGTTAGTACTGTGTAAACGTCATGATGTTCATGGCCAAAACCCAAGCAGTACAGCCTGAAAAATGCCAGAGTATGATGGTGCTCCTGTCACACTGCATCATGGGTGGCTTGGAGAATGGGGTATTTACACATACCGGTTCATCAACATGGGTTCAAAGGGTTAACCTTTTAGCAGTTTTTGAACTGGTTAATTTAGGATATTTTATTGCTTCTATTAGACATCAGATGTTGACAGTGGTGGTGAAAACACAAACAGAAATTCTCGAAAGTCTCTGTCACAGACAAATACAGTATTGAAAAGCACTGCCTCAGTTGATAAGAGAAAGTTACGCTATGAAAATGAACAAATGGCTCTACTATACGGCTCCAAACAAATCATTAAGCTATTTATCCCAATTACCTTGTGTATGGCAGTTGTTGTTACAACAATCAATTCCACCACCTATTACACAGAATTTGACCAGTACACGTAAGTAGAAGTGGTTGTTGTGTACACTTCTCTTTTTCAGTCTATTGTTGCTGCCATGAAGTGATTGTCGAACTGTCTAAAGCATTAGTTAGATCTAGATTGGAGTACAGTGTTCAGGTGTAGAGTCCTTGTCGTAGAGTGGATATAAACATGCTGGAAAAGATAGAGCGACAAATCTGATAGTGGGATTCCGGATTTAAAAGGAAAAAAAGAAAACTGGTCTACAGTGTCTAGAAAATAGAAGAATTTGAGGTAATTTAATACAGGTCTAGTGTCTAGAGAAGAGAAGAATTTGAGGTAATTTAATACAGGTCTAGTGTCTAGAGAAGAGAAGAATTTGAGGTAATTTAATACAGGTCTAGTGTCTAGAGAAGAGAAGAATTTGAGGTAATTTAATACAGGTCTAGTGTCTAGAGAAGAGAAGAATTTGAGGTAATTTAATACAGGTCGTGTCAAGAAAATAGAAGAATTTGAGGTAAATTAATACAGGTCTAGTGTCTAGAGAAGAGAAGAATTTGAGGTAATTTAATACAGGTCTAGTGTCTAGAGAAGAGAAGAATTTGAGGTAATTTAATACAGGTCTAGTGTCTAGAGAAGAGAAGAATTTGAGGTAATTTAATACAGGTCGTGTCAAGAAAATAGAAGAATTTGAGGTAAATTAATACAGGTCTAGTGTCTAGAGAAGAGAAGAATTTGAGGTAATTTAATACAGGTCTAGTGTCTAGAGAAGAGAAGAATTTGAGGTAATTTAATACAGGTCTAGAGAAGAGAAGAATTTGAGGTAATTTAATACAGGTCTAGTGTCTAGAGAAGAGAAGAATTTGAGGTAATTTAGTACAGGTCTAGTGTCTAGAGAAGAGAAGAATTTGAGGTAATTTAATACAGGTCTAGTGTCTAGAGAAGAGAAAAATTTGAGGTAATTTAATACAGGTCTAGTGTCTAGAGAAGAGAAGAATTTGAGGTAATTTAATACAGGTCTAGAGAAGAGAAGAATTTGAGGTAATTTAATACAGGTCTAGTGTCTAGAGAAGAGAAGAATTTGAGGTAATTTAATACAGGTCTAGTGTCTAGAGAAGAGAAGAATTTGAGGTGATTTAATACAGGTCTAGTGTCTAGAGAAGAGAAGAATTTGAGGTGATTTAGTACAGGTCTAGTGTCTAGAGAAGAGAAGAATTTGAGGTAATTTAATACAGGTCTAGTGTCTAGAGAAGAGAAGAATTTGAGGTAATTTAATACAGGTCTAGTGTCTAGAGAAGAGAAGAATTTGAGGTAATTTAATACAGGTCTAGTGTCTAGAGAAGAGAAGAATTTGAGGTAATTTAATACAGGTTTATACAATAATCAAGAGAAAGGATAGATTAGACTAACAAGTTTTTCACAGTACAGCCGGCTACAAGGACAAGAGGGCACAGCTACAACCACCCACAAGAACAAGAGGGCACAGCTACGAATTAATTAAAGAAAAGTCCAGTTGAGGTGTTAGGAAATATTTTTTAATCAGAGAGTGAGGAATGCTTGGAATGCATTGGCATAGAAAATAGTGGGGGTAGGGTCAGTTAACTGGTTGCATACTATAAGCCGCTCCCAGCGCCAGAACACTTCGTCACCCGCGGCCATAAGCCGCTGTTAGCGCCAATATTTGTTTCACAGTCAAACAAGTTATAAATTTATAGTTTTCCTTTCCGTTTCGGTACGAGATTTTAATTTACCGAAGGGATGTTGATTTCTTGAACCACATCTGGAGCAAATCGGATGTTAAAAATTGCATTCTTGTCATAATTATGATATTTTCAAGCTAGTTACTGAACTGTAAAAAATTGTTTACCATGGCAACAAGCGATAAGGTCACCAAAAGCACTTGTACTAATCTAACTATTGAACAGGCTAGAAACTTGTTTCAACAGATGAATAATATGTCTAGTGAAGACAAAGTAAGTGAAACAGATGTCGACAATAATGATTCAATTGATTTTGATGAATGCGAAACAAATAGTACCGACAGCGCAAGTAGTGATACTTGATAGCGAAGATGATGCACGTCCTGGACCATCAAAAGTCCCTAAAAACGCTAAGACGGCTGCTAGATTTACAAATAGTTCAATAAAAAATGAAGCTCAAGAAAGAGAACAGTGGCACCAAGTAACTGAAGGTGAAACAACAGGCAGTATTCCCTTTGTTCCAACTCGTGAACCAGGTATGCATGAAAAACTAGATGCATCTTCCTCTGAACTAGATTGTTGGTTTGCCTTGATAACACCAGATGTGTTAGATTCATTGGTATCAATGATCAATGAATATGCAGAATTGAAGAAATCCAAACAAGTTTCTTTACAAAAGTCTACACTTGCAAGTTGGAAGCCTATCACTGAATATGAGCTGTTAAAATTTGTGGCCATAATTATCGCAATAGGTTTAGGTAAAAAAGCATCGGTGAAGGATTATTGAGCACACAAACCGCACAACTACAACCCATGGTACAGTCAGATGTTTCCCAGATTGCGATTTGAAATCATTTACCACACCATGATGCATGTTGGAGATGCTGAATCTGTAGGCAAGGACAAAATAGAGCCATTCTTGAATTCACTAATAGCAAAGTTCCAGGATGCATTTTATCCATTTCAGGATCTGGCCATTGATGAAATGGAAATAGGCTATAACGGACGCTGGAAGCACAAGCAGTACAATGCCTCCAAGCCAAGCAAGTATCACATCAAGACTTTTGGCTTGTGTGATTCTACTACAGGGTATGTCTACTCTGTATTGACATAGTTTGGAAAAAACATCATATCTCCTTGCCAATGACCGTACAAGTCAGGCAGTGAAGGTGTTTAATTACCTGCTTAAAGGAATTGGAAAAGACCACCATGTATTTGCGGATAGGTACTACACTGTAGACACCGTGATTACATATCTGTTGAGTAGAGGTATTGATTATACTGGCACACTCAACATCAACAGGAACAATTTTTCGCTTCGAATACCATTTTTCTACAGCTCTGAGAAGCTAGGTGGTACAGAAATAATGATGGATCCCAGATACGTGTTACTTGGCGAGATAAGAAAACCAAAAAGCCATGTATTGTTGTCTCCACCAAGACTACAGTTCAGATGGACCAGGTTACAACTAGAAGAGGCAACACAGTTGAAAAACCCAAAGTAGTGCAGCGATACAACATGTGTATGAATGGATGTGACCATAGCGACCAGATGGTATCATACTATGGCAGCTTCCAAAGAAAAACAAGAAAATGGTGGAGAAAAAATTGTTATTGGATCATTGAGGTTTCACAGGTAAATGCTCATATATTATATACTCTCTGTTATGCTGATGAGAAGCCTATGCCCTAGAAAGTCTTCAAAGAAAAGTTGATCCATTAGCTGACTGAAAAGGCTGCATCCATCATCCCGCAAGAGGTAGTAACCACAAACAATAAAGTTGGGAGAAAATTCAAAGATGGAAACAAAATTAAAAGATATGAGGGTGCTATGCATCTTGTGGATCACTCAGACAAAGACAACTGCATTGTATGCTAAACTCCTGCAAAGAGAGCCTGCACAAATTGTTATTGCACTGGTTGCCCAGAAAAGTCACATCTCCATCCGAAGAACTGTTTTAGAGTATACCATACACATGATTCTGCAAATGGTGCTCACTAAGAACTGTTTTAGAGTGTACCATACACATGATCCTGCAGATGGTGCTCACTAAGAACTGTTTTAGAGTGTACCATACACATGATCCTGCAGATGGTGCTCACTAAAGACATTCATGAACTCAATAAATTGGAGATATATTTTTTTTCTTCAAATGTAAGTTCTCCAAAGATATATATTTTTTTCAAATGTTTATTTTTCACTAATTTTTTAATTTTTTTCGAATCTGGTCTACATGGGGTTACATTAGTTATTAGAAGTGTAAATATTATCAAATTTCTATGTTCTTGGGTTTGTTTTTCTTCTTGTTGGATATACTTTATGATAACCACCAAGTAAAAGACATTAAATGTTTTGGACATTCAAAAATTGAATGTGAGTTGGCACTTTTTTATAATTTTGTAATGCTAAAAAATAACGCACAATTGTTTTAGATCTATCTTAGAGAACATTCATTTACCTACAAAATGGTATATCATTCATAAAAATATGTTAATAATTAAGAAAACTGCAGCTAAATTTGTACATACACCTGCAAATGGGAAAATGGGACCTAAATTTAATTCTGCCACAGCCTGTTTTTCAATTCAGTAGCTAATCAGTAAATACACTAACATAATTAGAAGAGTTGGTGTGGCTTCCACCTATATGAACATTCTGCATTAAGTCTGAAACCAGCAGACTTTCACTGAAAACCAAGCGACAAATTTACGCGATCTGTGTCGCTCCCATACTGCTGTATAGTTTTTAAACCTAGACTAAATTGAAGTGCAAGCAGAAGTGGTTTGAAGCCATCCGCATGTGCAGCCAGAAGCTAGTTCTTAAGATTTACTGGTATTACTGGGTCTCAAATGACAAAGTCACTTGACGGTTAGACCTGGAGAGCACACTTACCATGCTAAACCTTCACTGTTTGAACATGTGGCTCGCCTTGCTGAGAATGTCCCCACCCACTATCTCTAAAATCAGGATCCTGCAGAAGACGAATGTGTCACACCGAAATGCTGTAAACTAGTGATACAACGCATTCCATTCTCTGCACTACATCCTTCTACTTGCAAAGCCCTGTTCAGGGCTTGGTAGTGGGAGATTGAGAATGAACTCAAGAGAAGAAGAAGAAGAAAAAGCAGGGTCATGAACATCAAGGAGGAGAAACTGCCTTCTGTGTCCTGATTAGGTCTAATTGGAACGACATGACCCTCTTTGCATGCTGCCTAGCCACTTATTGGGCCCATGGATAGTTGGTGTGATAGGCCCTTGTTACCTAACCCGTTACAGTCCACCTAATTTACAAGATGTTACTTTTAATATTCAAGACAGGAACAGTCATTTTATTTTTCAGGGTTAACAAAAACAGTCACTAAATGGCAAGGAGGTGGTGGAGAAATCAGCTGCCTATTCTACTGTCACATTGAGTATGAGGATGGGGATTGAAGCGGTAACAGTGGCCCTGACCAGTGACACATGAAGTGATACTGTCAGACTCGCAGGGCATGCTCCGTAAGATAGAAAGGTGCATGCTGAGAAGGGAGTGGGCCTCTCTTCTGAGCAACTCTGGTGTACAAGGTGTCACATGGATCTACTGCCCGGGACATGCAGGCTTCTTTGGCAATGAAAGCTGATGCAGTGGTGGGACGAGCTGTGGTGAATGACACGTTGATGACGAGAGACAGAGTTGAGTTGATAAGGGATGGACACTCTACAGAATGATGAAGAGACAGAGGGTTGCGAAAATGCATATGTGCAGAGGATGATAGATTTGGGAGTGACTAAGGGAGACGGGAGAAAGTGTGTTCCGTCTGGAAAGATCCGAATAACACGAAATCAACACCTGACTGGGACTCCATACGGTTGGCTGGCTGGTTGGACGGAGAACGGAGCACTTATGGGAATGTCCCCTGTGTGGTGATGTTGGTTCCTAGAATCAAGAATCAAGTCACTAAAACTAAAATTAGGATTTTTTAATTTTATGATTTTTTTGTTTATAAATCAAATTAATCTAAATAGCAAGACATGGTTGATAGGAGATGTGAATTGAGATAAACTGGGCTGTAAGTGGTGTTACTCTTGTTAATGCCATGAACAATTTGGACTGAAAAGAGCTAAGTGGACTACCTACCTACAAGCCTATTCTGTTTGGCATCAAACTTCTTCTGCGTTTGTTCTAAATCTCCTGCTACCAAGTCCTGAACAGGATTTTGCAAGTAGCAGGATGTAGTCTGGAGAATGGAATGGAAAGCGTTGTGTCTCTAGTTTACAGCTTGACTGCGATATTTGCACCTTTCTGTCCGACACATCCCGTCTTCGACAGAACATCAAACTTCAAATATGAATATCTTGCTTTATCAAATTTGCGAGTTTATCCCATTTCAATCATACTACCTCATATGTTATGGTGCATTCTGCAGTTGTGATGCACAAGGGATACGGTTTAGCACAGCATCTATCTAAAACACTGAATGAGAAATATTTGAAGTTACTATATTGCTGTGATCGTCTCATTAACTTAATGGTAGAACACTCGCTTTTCACGACATTCCATTATCGGTATGCCTCAGTCGACCCAGCTGTAAATTGGTACTTCACTGTTACGGAAGAAAAGGCAGTGAGGAAAGGAACTGGTAATCCAACCTCACAAGCGAGCTATGACTTCATAAAATGCAGTCTCTAACACTTCATCCCTGCAGCAATATCTTTTATGGTACTACTTTTACCTTGACCTTCTATTGCTGTTTTCTGTGTGTTACTGGGGATGGATATACAGGGAACTTAGATGTTGCGGTGTTATGAAGACCTCTCCTCCACAGTATGTAGAAAGGTTTGATTGATTGATTGGTTGATATTGCTGTGTTATGAAGACCTCTCCTCCACAGTATGCAGAAAGGTTTGATTGATTGGTTGATATTGCTGTGTTATGAAGACCTCTCCTCCACAGTATGCAGAAAGGTTTGATTGATTGGTTGATATTGCTGTGTTATGAAGACCTCTCCTCCACAGTATGCAGAAAGGTTTGATTGATTGGTTGATATTGCTGTGTTATGAAGACCTCTCCTCCACAGTATGCAGAAAGGTTTGATTGATTGGTTGATATTGCTGTGTTATGAAGACCTCTCCTCCACAGTATGCAGAAAGGTTTGATTGATTGGTTGATATTGATGTGTTATAAATATCTATGCTCCACAGTAAGCAGAAAGCTTTGATTGATTGATATTTCTGTGTTATATATACACCTGTGCACCAATAGAATAAGAATGAAACTGTTATATTAATATAATATTTTGTTTGTTCCTCTCAGCGCCTACACTCCATTCCATGACAGTACAGCTGAAACCCATACCATCATCTGGCAGTCATTGGCTAATTCGTTTATCATATTAACTGTTGTCATTATTATGACATTTGTACTGCTACTTCTCTACAAGTACAGGTATTATAAGGTGAGTGTACATGTATTATAAGGTGAGTAGTGTACATGTATTATAAGGTGAGTAGTGTACATGTATTATAAGGTGAGTAGTGTACATGTATTATAAGGTGAGTAGTGTACATGTATTATAAGGTGAGTGTACATGTATTATAAGGTGAGCAGTGTACATGTATTATAAGGTGAGAGGTGTACATGTATTATAAGGTGAGTACTGTACATGTATTATAAGGTGAGTACTGTACATGTATTATAAGGTGAGTACTGTACATGTATTATAAGGTGAGTACTGTACATATATTATAAGGTGAGTTCTGTACATGTATTATAAGGTGAGTTCTGTACATGTATTATAAGGTGAGTACTGTACATGCATTATAAGGTGAGTGTACATGTATTATAAGGTGAGTACTGTACATGTATTATAAGGTGAGTACTGTGCATGAGTGAAAGACAGAAGGCGTGATACTAAATATATTAAACTAGCATTTAACCCGTTCGCTACCGCATGTTGCTAGGAGCGACTTTTAGATTTATCCATTATGGCCAAATGCCAAACCAGTGGCAAATTTGAATTAGTTAGAAAACTAAACTAAACGAAGACTAATCGCATCAAAATTTGATTCTAATTTTTGAAAGACAGCAGGAAATGATAATTCCAAGCCATAACAATCAGGAAATGACCATTCCAAGCCATAACAATCAGGAAATGATCATTCCAAGCCATAACAATCAGGAAATGATCATTCCAAGCCATAACAATCAGGAAATGATAATTCCAAGCCATAACAATCAGGAAATGATCATTCCAAGCCATAACAATCAGGAAATGATCATTCCAAGCCATAACAGTCAGGAAATGATAATTCCAAGCCATAACAACCAGGAAATGACTGTTCCAAGCCATAACAATGTCCACATGTTTTAAAATCAATGCTATTGTAAAATATTTGTAGGTTTAAAATTTATTGCAAAGTTTTGTAAAATTATTTTGCATGACAAAAGACGACTAGTTCACAGAGAAGTGAAAGCATCTAGATAAATGACAACAAATATAAATATTAGTATATGTGCATGTTCGTGAATGATTTCTACTCATAAATGGAGGAATTATCAAGGGAAAGATATAAAATGTATTAGAACAAGAGTATTTAGCTTTTAATAGACATTTTTATAGTTTTTTTTCTCACAGTCATGTTGTGATTATTATAATATCTACAATATCATATAAATATGCCAATATATTTAGTTATTTAAACAGTACATTCATCTTTCTTTAAAATAATGTACCATTTTTTTTTTAATGTTAAAAATTGAGAAAACCACAGCTTAAAATTATAGACACACCTCTAGATGAAAAATGTAAACATAAATTATTAATCTAGCCACAGTGTGTTTTTTAATGCAGTAGTTAATGGGTTAATTCGTCAGTAATGGCCGATGTTTTCAGATGTCAGCCAAAATAAAATGCAAAAATAGAAAAAGGTTTTAATCATAAAACTATTATATCCACGCTTTTTGGCCCGACATATAACCAATTTTAGCACCACATTTTTGGCACCGGATTTGCTTTTCTTCTTCAGTCTTTAATCTCTTAGCCACGCTACATGGTTGCAGTCTATTTTTATGGCTACTACTTGGAAGTGTAGTAAGGTTTTGGTCAGTTATGGGTCACTGACTCTGATGCAAGAAGTCAGCTAAGAGTCGCTGGTTACTGTCAGCTCATTCACTGCTGCATCTTCCGCCATTTGAAGGAACTTCTCCACTATCTCTTCAAAGCCTTTGAAGTCATCCATAAGGAAGGGAATGATCTTCCAGATTCCTTTCTTCTTCTTCTTCTTCTTATTCGTTCGTTCTCAATCTCCCACTACCAAACCCTGAAAGGGTAAGTAGCAGAATGTAGTCCAGAGAACGGAATGCGTTGTGTCATAGTTTACAGCTTGGCTGCGATATTTGCGTCTTTCGGTCCAACACTCTGACTTCAGCAAGCATTTTTTGAGTACCGGGTTAGAATTCCCTCTTCGATCCCTTCTCCTTAGCCAGTCTGCCTTGCTGCAGCCTGTTATCCAGGATCACCGTGTGGAGGTGTAGAAGGGTCTTGGCAGCTATGGTTCACTGGCCCTGACGCTAGCAGTCAGCTATGGGTCGCTGACCACTGCAGCTCATGCGCTGCTCAGCATCTTGATCCCAGATTCCTTTCAAGTTTGATTCTTTTACTTTGACCCCGACATCTCTGATAGTCTTAATGCTATAGAATTGCAAACCTTCCTTAAATCTTTTGATTTGTTTTGGTTGGCCCTGTTACCAACAATAAAATGAAACCAGTGCACACGAAATGACTTCTATTCAAAGACTGAAGAAAGACCAAAAAAAACCTAAGTGTGTTGGTGGTGAAAGAATGGGGCAGCAACAAAAGTTTAAAACTTGGTTATAATTGATAAGCGACAAAAAGCAGGGTGTTACTGTATGTATTGTGGTGGTACTACCTTTTTATGTAAAGTTTTATCGCAGGTAAAAATTAGTGAGCAGGTCATAACACATGGAAAAGAACAGTTTGAGAGGAGACTAGCGAGCTGGTGCATCTCATTGGCGGAGCTGTAGATGATGTCTTAAAGGAGAAACAAGTGGAAAATATATGTTGTAGTCCTATGCTCCAAGTCATCAGATGGGGGGTATGATGTTATAGTCGCTACCACAACGTAGACCTAAGGACATTTTTCTGTATGAAAGGAGCAGCCATTGCAGTGTTAGCCTCTTGGTCTAGACCAGTGTTTCACAACCGGTGGCCAGCGGACCAGTGGCAGTCTGCAGGAATTTCCTGCTGGTCCGCGAAAAAGTTATTGTGGCTTAAACATCAAACTTATGCACACTTAATCGCTGAGATGTCTTCTGATGTCACTCTGTTGTTCAAACATATAATGCAATTATTTTCTCAATTTTGGAAATCAGTGCTGGAGCCATCCTGTTCAGGGGCAGCCTCTTCTGTGCCTCCAGCTGGTCGGGGGAAAACATTTGGCTCTGAGGAACGACTTGTGTAGTATCTTGTGAGCAGGGGTTTCCTGGTCCAGCCATACAACATGAGCGAACAAAGAAACTCGGTGTCTGTCAAGTGTTTCTGAGATTGGATAGAGGCCTGTTTTAGCAGAGACCTCCACGTCGCCGAGTAATCATACTATCAGATGCCCAGTATACGCCACTGGTTGTGCGTGTGAAAGGCTTCCAGTCTCGACATGTCATGTTTCAGCAATGTCCAGATTTTAGAGCCGTAAAGCAGCATTGGTACCACGCAGGGCTGGTAGATGCGGATTTTTGTCCCAAGGGAGATCTTGCCATTACCCCACACATGTCGGAGGTCGAGCATAGCGGACGCAGCTAGTCTGATCCGCATTGACATATCAGGACCGCTTCGTCCATCGAATGATATCCTGCTAATGAGATAGATCAATTTATTGGTGCCCGCCCGCTGTGTGACCTTGAGTTTCAATACCCTGGGGTGCTGTGTCGGAAATGAGATTCTAAATTTTGGTCTTGACCCAGGATATAGATAGGCCTAGGGAGGGCATTTCACTGTCTAATATTTCCAGAGAGCGCTGCAGTGCAGATCTGTCTGTGCCGAATAGGACAATGTCGTCCACATAAACAAGATCAGTGAAGATTGACTGATCAATAGCTATACTCTCCTGATGGCGTCAAGAAGCCAGTCAATGGCCCGGCAGAATAGGTCAGGGGCAAGAACACATCCCTGTCTGACACCCGAAGTCGTGGGGAATTTGTTAGAGATAGTGCCACCCAGTCAAATTTTGGCGCTGGTGTCCATGTGATACTCCTTGATCAGGTTCAACGGTGGCGCCAGGGTGCCTATTCCCTGGAGGGCTTTCCATAAAGCCGGTGGGTCAACCGAGTTGAAGGCGGACTTCAAGTCCACGTATGCAGCGTACAAGGGGCAATTGAAGGCCTGGTGTAGTTCGACAAGGAGGCACAGAGCAAGTATAGTATTGATTGTAGAACGCCCCTAGGTGAATCCAGACTGTTCTGGGCGATGTTTTATGCTCAAAAGAGGCTTGAGTCTAGCCAGTAGCACATGGGCAAATACTTTCCCGGTACCGAGAGTAATGTTATAGGCCTGTAATTACTTCAGTCCTTGCGACTCCCCTTGCCTTTGTACAGGGATACGGCGATCCATCACGCCAGTCGGTCGGGATGTGTCCCGTCCTCCATACATGCAGGAATAAATCATGGAGGGCAAAGCTGATCGGGTTGATGGTGTGTTTCAACAGCTCCTGTGCGATGTGATCCAGGCCTGCCACTCGTCCATCTCTGACTTTCTGAATAGCAGCAAAGACTTCAGCTATAGATCGATGTTGGTTTCCGTATCTGGGGGAGTATCTGGAGATTCAGCAGACAGATCGGGACATACCGTTGTTAGTAGGTGGATAAGAGCATATGTATAGTGCTCCTTCCACCTGTTCGCTACTTCCTCGTACGACGAGCACATGAAGCAGTTTTACTTATTGATGAACTCTATACTTTTTTTCTCGTTCTGCTTGCCTCCAGGGTGGAGGAGCCTGAAAGGTGGGTCTGAGGTCATGAGATCTGAGACCAGCTTTGACTTATAGTTAAAAAGCTATAAAATTGGTGGTTGTATTTTCGACTATCTATTTGTGTGAGAAGACTTTTTCAACCTGTCAGTGATAAAAATCAAGCAAAGAAGCAGAATGGATTTCAATGCAGCTCTTCGTCTTTCAGAAACAAAGCTGTAGCAGTGGTTATCAAATATTTAAATGAAATAAGCAGCAACATGTTTTACACAAACCTTAGTTGGCTTGGCTTGGTTTGGCTTGGCTTGGTTTGGCTTGGCTTTGTTTGTTCTCAATCTCCCGCTACCAAACCCTGAAAGGGCTTAAGTAGCAGAATGTGATTCAGAGAATGGAATGCGTTGTGTTGTAGTTTACAGCTTGACTGTGATATTTGCACCTTTCGGTCCAACACTCCGACTTCAGCAAGCATTTTTTGAGTACCGGGTTAGCATTCCCTCTTCGATCCCTTCTCCTTAGCCAGTCTGCCCTGCTGCAGTCTGTTATCCAGGATCACCGCATGGTGTAGAAGGGCCTTGGCAGCTCTGGTTCGCTGCCCGTGACGTTAGCAGTCAGTTATGGGCTGCTGACCACTGCAGCTCATGCGCTGCTCAGCATCTTGATCCCTCTTGTACTTGTTTCAGAGGGAACTGGAAGGGATGCTGCTGCTGCTGTTGTTTGTAAGTTAGGCACCCAAGGATACAATATAAAGCAGTGTCTCATCTGATGACATTAATTAGGACACAGCAGAGCATCTCGTCTCAGCACTACTAACTGTTGAGTAAGAAATAGTCCCTATTGGCCAGGAACTCCCTTACACTGCACTACTATATGTTGAGTAATAAATAGTCCCTGTTGGTCAGGAACTCCCTTACACTCCAAGACGACATCTCATCATCATCAGTCCAATAACCTAGATGGTCGTTGAGGCACCGTTATTGCAGTTTGTAGTACTAGCTCCAGCCATACAACAACGGTGTGTTTTGGGCCGCTACACGCCTGGCGGAGCCCATCTCTCTCCAGGTGGCAGTTCATTATAGTTGTGTCTAAATTTCAAACAACAAAGCGGAGACGGGTTGGCCTAGTGGTTAAGTGACACGGCTCACAACCAGAAGGTGCTGGGTTCGATCCCCATCACAGCACCGGCCGTTACCCAGGGGAAGCAAACCCTTAGAAAATGCAGGAGGAAGCAGACCCTTACATAAAATGCATGCTGAAGTCGGATGCACTGGACCGACAGGCGCAAAATAAAAACGCAGTGCAACGCACACCGCCTTGGGGATTAGAGAAATAAGGCAAACGCAAACAAAAAACAAAAAAACAACAACACAACAACAAAGCTCAGACTGTCTTCAGCTAGGGCGAAGGGTGCCTATCTCATGAAGTTCAGCCGGGTGAACTAGACCGTGAAATATGACACATGTTTAAGCGTAGTGCAATTCATATAGCCGATGTCCATTCCAGGATAATCGGACGGAAGAAAACACACAAAACGAATAAATTAACCAGTCCAAATGGAAAACAACAACACGTTTCTGTGAAAACAAGTGTAAGTCATCGACTAGTGTGAATTCCTGACAAATCAATGGTCTCGTGGCATCAATAATGAACTAAAGCAGAAGAGCAATGTAGAACTGCAGCCAGTTATGGTGCCATTTTTGCTGCTCGGTACAACATCTATGATATGTTAAAAAGAAAGCTTATTACCCACTAGACATCCATAGCCCAGGATAGAGATCGTTGGAAACGAAGTTTGGACCACCAGCAACAACGCTCGCTGAAGAACGCTTACTTCATCAAGTAAGTATTAAAACATATATATGGGGTCAAGATGGTGAACAGTGCATGAGCTGTAGTTGTCAGAGACCCAAAGCTGACTACTAGTGAAAGGGTCAGCGGCCAAGAGCTGCCAAGAACCTTTTCCACACACATGTGGTAATCCTGGTTAACAGGCTGCAAGAGAGCAGACTGGCTAAGGAGAAGGGATTGAAGAGCGAAGGCTAACCGGGTACCAAAAAATGCCTGCTGATGTTGGATGTGTCAGACCAAAAGGTACAAATATCACAGTATAAACAACACACTCCATTCTCCAGAATACATCCTGCTACTTGCAAAGCCCGTTTTCAGGTCCTGGTAGCAGGAGTTTGAGAACGAAGAATAAATATGAAATATATATACATATCTGTCATGTCTGTGTTTGTGATTGCGAACGTATGTAAATGTGCGTGTGTATAAATTTTAAGACCAGCCAACGTTATTTTGCTTGTTTGAAATCTGTTTTAGGTTATCAGAGGATGGCTTATGATGTCATCGGTCATACTGCTGTTTTTCTTCTCTTTTATTTATTTAGAGTGAGTATCGGTGTTATTTTGAACTACGGTTGTTATGTCAGTGTATTTCTGCAGCACAGTGCTATTGTTGACTTGTAGCAGATTGAGAGGAAAAATATGCAGCCTTACATGTTGTTGTTGTTGTTGAATGACCACAGGGAATAAGTTTACTCTTTTGTGTGACCTGATAAGGGTGTTTTTTGCGTTCACCTTATTTCTCTAATCTCCAAGGCGGTGTGTTGCACTATGGTTTTTATTTTGCGCCTGTCGGCCCAGTGCATCCGACTTCAGCATACATTTTATATAAGGATCTTCTAAGGGTTTTCTTCCCCGGGATAATGGCCGGTGCTGTGATGGGGATTGAACCCAGCACCTTCGAATTGTGAGCCGTGTCGCTTAACCACTAGCCCACGCCGTCCCCGATAAAGGTGTTAAGTTGCGATAGCTTTCCTCACATCCCAAGCATGCTGATGAAGGCGGACCGAGGTCCTCCATGCAGTTGGGCTATGCTTGGCTTCATCTGTGTGCCACTCACTACTGCGGGGTTTGCGGCAGTCCTCCACCTTGTTAACCGGGCTGTCATGAAAACAGGTCGTTTTCAGGGAGACCTACGTGGAAGAGAGATGACGGTCTTGGTCAGTATATTTTACCTGACCCTGACCAACATGTTCGATCTGTATGTTTTGTTTGACCGGATGTTAGTTTTCTCTCCTCTCTAGCCTTACATACATTATTATCAATCTCATGAACTGTGAAATGTACTAATAAAATTATGCCTGTTTACTTATACAGATTATTTGTAATGCAGTACACATTGTTGTACATCATTTTTCCCCCCCCTAAAGTTTGTTGTTGTTGAATACCCACAATGGGTAAGTTTATTCTTTTATGTTAAGTGGCGGGTTTTGCTGTTTTAAAAAACAAATATTAAATGTAAATTTTTTTTCCAATCTTGGCTGGGGGTCGAAGATGCTCTCTAAAACACTTGATGATGATGAATTCACTCATTTTTATGTTAGGGACTGAAGATTGAGCACATTTAAGAAGCTGACATCAGCCAGCTACCCACAGCTGGTTTCTTGAATCAGGATCAGCAAACCAGGGCAAAGAACCTATTCCACCTTCAAGTGGAGAGTCCTGGAAACAGGCTGCACTAGTGTAGTCTTGCTAAGAGAAGGGACCTCAGTGGGAAGGCAAACCTGGTACCGAAAAATCTAGCTGAAAATGGATGCAGATATCGCAGTTTGCTGTAAACTACCGGTTTGAGCGCCATTACAGGCCGCTGAATTGTGTTGCTCCCAACGTTGGAGTGATTTATGTGTGTTTACTGGGATTATCCCACGATATTCTCGTTCATTCTTGGATATAATTGTGCATAATCTTAGATACGTATGTGAAAATTAACTGGGCCTGTGTTTCCGACCTGTGTTTCCACTGTGTTTTGGATCGGGGAAAGTACACTTCCCAATTCACTAAAGGATCACAGCTACCCACGCAAGTGGATCTGGGTCATGTGTGCCGGTTAGAAAATCACCGGTGCATGACATGATAACGATCCTGCCATGAACTGACCAGCGGGAGAAAACGGTTTAACAGCAGCCGTGAAAACCGTCAAATATTCAAGAACCCATCTCTTAGGGCTACGACTCGCAATAGCATCATACGCAAACTAACTACTCGAACATCTGCGGAAACACAACATCCTCCAAAAAAACATCTTGTCCGCACAAAAAAGAAGGACAAGGAAGCCAAAAACCAAAAGTGGAAAAAGAGGTGGAATAAGAAAGTTTAGAAAAATCCACACGGTACTTGGCACTACAAAGACAGCCACAAATATCACACTGATACATACGAGAAGGAATACTCATCAAACTCTCCCTCCTCGCGGCATCCCCCCTCCCAAGGCAGTGGAGTACAGGGTTCCCTCTCAGGATCCCACATGGATCTTGGTCAACACACCCTCCCGTCCAGTCAACACAGTTGCGCACAAAGTATGAGACTAAAGATAGGCCTACAATAGGGTGCTATAGAGGATGTAGTCCTAAGGGAGAGTTTGAGTCCGAGAAGTGGGAATTAAATAGTGGGAAAGCAAACATTAAAATGAAGCAGGAAAAACAAAAAGTGGAAAAACAACAAAATTACAAACTAAAATGTTTTTATGCAAATGTGAGAAGCATAGTAAATAAAAGAGAAGAATTGGAACTGTATGTAGAGGAAGAAAAACCAGATATAATAGGGTTAACAGAATCATGGACATATGAGGACATTGCAGATGGTGAACTTGAAATAGAGGGATATACAATGTTAAGGAAAGATAGGGTAGTTGGAGACAAGGCTAGGGGGGGGGGGGGGGGGGGTGTGGTGTTTTATTATACTGTATAAATTCTGTTAATATAACGAGCAGAAATGATTTATCATGTGGTAACAAAAATGAAAGTGTATGGGGAGAAATAGAAAGTGGGGGTGAAAAAACAGATATTGGAGTGTGCTATAGATGTCCATCAAGTCAAAAGGAGGGAGTGAGGAGCTGATTAGTAGCATAGTAAAGGCAAGTGATAGGAATTTATTATTAATGGGGGATTTCAACTTTCCAGAAATAAAATGGGATATGGCAGAAGCACTTGTGGAGTCAAAACCTTTTGTTAAGTGCATAACTGACAATTGTTTAATTCAACATGTAGAAGCAGCCACCAGAGCCAAAAACAAACTTAACCTAGTTTTTACTACAGAGGAAAATATGATTGAAAACGTTACCGTTAGGGAACTGTTTGTCTTAAGTGACCATCAAATCATCCGATGGGATCTTATTGCATGGAAAGAAGTATACATAAACACGCGAACATATGACTACTCTAAGACAGATGTTAAGAGGATGAAAGAATCAGCGAACCAATATAATCTGGGAAGATATTGTCAGAAGAACAGATATTGAACAGGAGTGGGAGAGTTTTAAAACAGTTCTCGAAATGCTAAAAGAGGAATGTGTTCCATGTAGGGAGGTAAACCCCAAGCGTAAAAAGTGGATAACTAGAATTGTAGTTAAATGTAGAAGAGCTAAAAATAAAGCATGGAAAAAAATATAGAGGCAGGTAAATCAAAAGAAACATTAAAAATATTTGGACAAGCAATACATATCTCAGAAAGTGAATAAAACAGCAAAAATAGACTTTGAAAAGAAACTTGCTCAGAGGATCAAGACTGATAGTAAAAGCTTCTTTTCTTATGTTAGAAATAAACAGAGATCGAAGGACAAAGTAGGCCCTCTCACAGACAGTACAGGGAAAAAAAGATAAGTGAGACTAGGGAGGCAGCAAATCTACTCAATCAGTACTTTGGCATAGTCTACACAGAAGAGGACTGCTCCAAGATCCCAGAGCCTATAGATATTTTTCAAAGAGACATGGATACAGCGGGATTAAGATCAATCTGTATTACAGAGGAAATGGTTTTTAAAAAATTGGAGGGGTTGAAAGTGGATAAATGTTCAGGTCAAGATGGTATTCATCCAAAATTTCTGTTTGAAATTAGAGACCAACTAGCAAAACCATTGGCTATATTAGGTTCTCAATCACTTACAATCACTTACTTTTATTCTAGATATATGTAAATGATTTGGACATAGGTATGGGATCCATTATTGCAAAATTTGCTGATGACACAAAACTATGCAGTAGTGTCTCATCTAAAGCAGAAGTGGATATATTGATGTTGGATTTAGATAAAATTCGAGAATGGTCTGTAAGCTGGCAAATGGAGTTTAATGTAGATAAATGTACAGTCATCCATATGGGTAGATCCAATATGGAACATAATTACAGAATGGGAGAGAACAATATTAGAAAGATAGATAAAGAAAGGGACCTAGGGGTTATAATAGATCATACATGTAAGGTGAGGGAGCAAGTTCAGGTAGCAGTAAAAAAGGCAAATGCAATGTTAGAGATGATAAAAAGAAATATTAAACATAATAGCAAGGAAGTGATAGTCCAACTGTATAAAGCATTAGTTAGACCTAGAATGGAGTACTGTGTACAGGTGTGGAGTCCTTATCAGAGAGGGGATATAGACATGCTGGAGAAAATACAAAAAAGAGCGACAAAGCTGATAGTAGGATTCCAGAATTACGGTTATGAGGAAAGATTTTTAAAAACAGGCTTACAGTGTCTAGAAGAGAGAAGAATTTGTGGTGACTCAATACAGGTTTATAAGATGATCAGAGGAATGGATAAATTAGACTATAACAAGTTTTTTAAAACACAGCCACCCACAATAACAAGAGGGCATAGCTACAAGTTGACTAAGGAGAGGTCCAGATTAGATATTAGGAAGTATTTTTTTAGCCAGAGAGTTGTGAATGCTTGGAATGCATTGCCAAGTGAGGCGGTGGAGGCTGGGACAGTTAATGCATTTAAGAATAAATTGGATGCGTATAGCTTTTAGAGCAAGGTGATGTAAATGTAACTGGTTGTATACAGACTCTGCAGAGTCTTCTAAACCAGTATAAAGACGTTAAGTTAAGTATACATATACCCATTTACAGCTGGATTTGCATCAAGATGCTGAGCGGTGGTCACCGATACAGTCACTGACTGCTAGCATAGGGGCCAACACAGCAAACCAGAGCTGCCAAGACCCTTCTATATCTCCATGAGATGATCCTGAATAACAGACTGCAGCAGATCAGACTGGCTAAGGAGAAGGGATTGAAAAGAGAAGGCTAACCCAGTACATAAAAAATGTTTGCTGCCGAAGACGGATGAGTCCGACTAAAAGGTGCAAATATTGCAGTCAAGCTGTAAACTAGCGACAACCCATTCCGTTCTCCGGACAGCATCCTGCTACTTGCAAAGTTCTGTTCAGGACTTGGTAGCGGAAGATTCAGAACGAATGCAGAAGAAGAACAGCTGGATAGACTATTCGCTGGGATTGAATGGCAAATGTCTTTTAAATGCGACAAGGGTTGTTGTTGATAATGCCAATCATGCTTGAGTTTGGTACTCTTGATAAGTTTCTTTGGTGGCAGGTTGCAGCAGCTTCCCTGACACGCAGAGATATTCTTCAGAAGGTGGACCAAGGTCCTCCTGGCTGTAGTACAATTAGAGGCTCCTCAGTAAGCTCACTACTATGGAGATGACACTGCCAATGTAGCAAACCCCACTGTTTGCCCTGGCCGTTATCCTAACTTAGAACATTCTCACACTCATCCACATCATCATGACCATACTCAGTAAATGACATATCACACAGCAGGTGGCATATTTATTATATCATACTCATATCATAGAATGAGTAGAGAAATTACAAACACAATATAATACATATCTTAACTAAAGATTCTACTAAAACGGGAATTGTAAGCATTAGCTATTGATGGAATTCCCAACTATCTAAAACCCAGTTCTATTGCCTTGCAATTACATCACACACACATCGCCTTAACTGCGTCTTCAACACACCTTATCAAATACTCTTCCTCACTGAAATCCCCTCAGGCGGGCGATCTCGACATAACTCGTTCACAATGTGTTCTTGCTTACAAACACACTTTCAGATTATCCATTAATGCAAAACTCATTCACCTATTTGAGCGATCCTGTTCTATCACTAAACATTCGTCCAACCGTCTATCAATCGCTCCTCTATCTAAGTCGGTGAGTTAAACATACTATCTACATTCAGTCTCTCTCTCTCACTCTCCTCCATACAGCCTCTCTCTCTCCAGCCTCTCGAGCTAAACTTTGTCTCGAGTTATATATCCTCAAGCAAGGCCAGAGCTTGACCAATCGATCTCAGGTGATAGCCATCTTCAATCCCAATTGGAACGAAACACTTTGCACACCTGTCACTCATTCTCTCGCAGCAAGCCCCGCTGCCAATTTCGTCTGTCAATCAATCTCCCCCTACCAAAATCGGAAGGCCAGTGGTCAGTTTCTACCTGTCCACATTCCTTAACCCAACTCTGTTCTCCTTTGCTGAGACGGTGAGTGACCTTGACATTCATTCAGGTAGCTTTAAGCTTTAACATGTTCAGGCATCCTAAACTCCCCTTGCTCCGGCGGGAACAGTTACACCAATCCCTGCCTCTTTTCTGTTGTCTGATGTATATATATATTGTTAGTGCTTAATACTGGTTATTGTGACACTCTTAGCCGCTTTGTTCATTAACTAGCATCTGAATTTTCAATTTTTTTTAGCATATCTCTAAAATATAATTTTTAACGTGACCTTCGTGTGATTCTGCTTGTAGAACTTGCATTTTCTTGCTGCTAGACAGGTCCTGCAAACTTATAATGTGCCTATGGATTTGATTACTGTAATCATCATAATATGGAACTTTGGCATAGGTGGGCTATTTTCCATACACTGGAATGGGCCAATACGTCTTCAACAAGCTTACTTGGTTGTGATCAGTGCCCTTGTTTCCCTTATGATTATCAAGTACATGCCAGATTGGACCACATGGGCAATGCTTGGTGTGCTAGTGATTTGGGGTGAGTATGACTAATTTCCTTATTGGTGAGACCATAAAAAACACAGAGGGTTGGCGTGTAGCGAGAATGAGCCATCAGTTTGACTCGACTAATTTGGCTATAAATTAACAGTGAAGATTGATTTCCACTGTGCAGCTCGCTCGGCCTGGGGGAGGTGCTATAACAACACACAGAAACCGACCTGAAGTCCTTGCCGGCCGCTAACTGGAGACACAACACTCTGGGACAAGGCTCCAAAGGGTGGTTTACAGATGTGCGAGTCTATGCTTGGCCGGTGTGAATATATCATAGTCACGGCAAAATACATTTCTCTGTCCGCAAACAGTGCGAAGGGCGCCATTTTCGTCAAGTTCATCCGTGGAAATAAGACACAGGGTAACCAAAGGCTTTGCCATGATAATCAAAGAGAAAAAAACAAACCACAAATTGAGTGAACTAGTTAATCAAAATAGAAAATCACTTCACAGTTCTGGTCTCCTCTCGAGCTTTAGTCCAGCTCTTTGTTCGGGATAAAATTAGCTGCGTTCTCACACTGCCGGTTAGCAAGACCATTCTCATACCTGAGTGGCAATGAAAATGAAAAATGATTCATATAACTGATTTTATTGTCCCTGGGCTGCTCCATATGTGCTCAGTCACTGTCATTGCTGAGAATGCTGACGACAGAGCACTACCTCCATAGCTTCCTCTGGGTTGACTAGACGAGGCAATTATACCCAGACATGCACGATCTGTCAAACCGGGCGTGACGTCATTCGAACCTGGTACACAACCCCTAGGCCACCAAATCTCTTGAGTAGTACCTGGGTTGAAAAGAGTAGGACCACTGTAACCTTCCAAGAGTGTCATAACCTCATGTAAAACCATTCTGATTGAAACCACCACTCCAAGTGGTGGTCAGACTCATTCCTCTAAAGGGACCAACTGAAGTTGTGGCCCTATATTTCAATTGAAACAAATCAATCAATGGCTAGTTTCAAATGTTAAATGACGCCGAAGATGCAGCAACTAGTGATTCACAATTGTCTACTTGCATCAGGTCAGTGAACCAGAGCAGACCAAGATCCTATTCCACCTCAAGGTGGCAGCTCAATGGGATGTCAAGGTGCTGTGCAGTGCATGAGCTGTAACAGTCAGCGATCCAAAGTTGACTGCTAGCGTCAGGTCCAGCAACCCAGAGCTGTCAAGATTCGTTTCCAACTCCACATAGTGATCCTGCCTAACAGGCTGCAGCAGGGTAGACTGGCTAAGGAGAAAGGATCGAAGAAGGAATGCTAACCTGGTACCCAAAAATATCGTGCTGAAGTCGGATGTGTCGGACTGAAAGATGCCAATATCGCATGCAAGCTGTAAACTATGATAGAAAACATTCTGTTCTCCGGACTACATCCTTCTACTTGCAAAGCCCTTATCAGGGCTTGGTAGGAAGAGTTTGAGAGCAAGTAATTTTTGGAAGGAAAAGGCAGCCAGTGTGATGCTGACAACATGACCTACAGTTCAATTGGTCACAGACAAAATATAAACGTAACACTGTTTTCTCCAGTATGCCATATTGATGTGTAAAAGGGATCGTTTTACCTTCCGCCCTAGCAACCCCAATAAAATTTTGGGAAATATGTAACATTATTATGTCTAATGAAATCTTTGTTTTGTTATTTTAAATAGTGCAAAATTGTGGTACTTCAAGTATCCCCTGGTCCTAAGGGAGGTGAGACTAGCGTCTAGTCATATTGGAGATTGATAAAAAAAACTTAGAGATCTGTGTACACGTAATGCGCGTAAAAGAAATGTGGCAGTTGAAAATCTTCTTCCTCGTTCGTCTTCAGACCTCAACTTCAATGACTCTAACAAAGGCAGCAGTTGACTCAAGGCTCCATGCACTTCCTTACAGCTTCTTGTGGAAGAACACTGGCTGTTGCCAAATGCTACTTCTTTTGTCGGTATACAGTGGGCAGGACTGCAAAATATGTTCTGCCGTTATGGGGGCTGTGCCGCAGGCACAAATGTCTGAAGTGCCAATCTTGAACTTGTTGTACAGATGGCATCTCAGTCTGTTGTGTCCTGTGCGCAGCCGGAGATTGATCACCTGGTCTCACCTGGAGAGTTGCTGGTAGGCATCGTTTTCTATGTGGCAGGGGTGGTCTTTTTTTCCATTTTGCACTGTACGTTGCCCTGATGAATGCTTTTGTCTCATTGTATGTGATTTCTGTATCACTCTGTTGCAGCATTCCTCTGTCTCTGGCGAGTCTATCCACCTCCTTGTTGCAGTGGGCTGGTATCCACTGGACTATGCTTTTTATTTAAGGACAGGCATTCGAGCGAGTCTGTGACAGCGGCGAGTTAATTTTTTCTGCTGGTTCTTGAGCACTGTTAACTAACTTTGAGAATGACCACTTGCTTTTCTTCCTGTTCCTTATGGTCTATAATGGTTTTGGCTGCTTGTCTCAGCGCACTGGCTTCGGCACTGAAGTTGCCGCAGTGTCTCTCAGTCACAAATGCTGCTGAGTATACTTCGCAGTTGAAAATCAATAAGAGTGGGCTCTGTTAGTCACTGTCAGGGAAAAATTTCTAAAATAATGAAACTTCTAAACAATGTACAACCTACCTTCCCACAGGCCTAGTAAGCCACAGGAAGTAAGCATTTCAAAATGAAGAACATACTATGGATAGCATTCAGCTACCTGGCAGTACATTCCTGTTG
This sequence comes from Ariolimax columbianus, assembly GCA_036924085.1. Classification (NCBI taxonomy): domain Eukaryota; kingdom Metazoa; phylum Mollusca; class Gastropoda; order Stylommatophora; family Arionidae; genus Ariolimax; species Ariolimax columbianus. Next base: position 18,858,800 of record JAVGWX010000007.1, read on the forward strand.
GAATATCAGGATTCCAAGTAGGAGAGAGGAAGAGGTATCTCCCTGCTCTAATAAATATCTATTGCATGTTTGTTAAGGCACTTTACATTTTTATCCTGGATCATAAAGTTCCTGCCTTGTCTTGGTGTTACCAGTTCTTTGACCACCTTCTATGCTCCTTTAGCATCGTTTCTGTCTAATCTCTCTTCGATGTTTGTACATTGCTCACATATCCACGCTTCTTTCACCTCTCTCATCTTTTGTTGTATCGCTTTCTTGACCTCATTAGGTGGATGTTTTTGGTTTTTCAGTGATCTTCTATCACAAAGGTCTATAATTTCTTTGGTCACCCATGGCTTCTTTTTTGTTTGGTGGCACCCTAGGATCTCAGTTGCTGTATCTATGAGTACTGAGTTAAGAGACTCTGTTACTGTATCGGTATCCAGTCCCTCTCTGAGAGCCAACAGTGGAGCAAATCTCCCTCCTACCCTCGATTGGAACACTTTGATGATTGTTGGGTCTTTTAGTTTGGCCAGGTCAAACTTTAGTCTAGTCACTTCTTTCTTTGCAACTCTCTTCAATCGCAGACGCATAGTCCTCATAACAAGATCGTGGTCACTTCCTATATCTGTTCCGGGAAAACTTCTCGTTTTCTCAGTGTTGATGCTAGATCTAAACATCCTCTGGACCAGTATATAATCAATTCGGCTGTGCACTTAATTGTTTGGGTTATGCTATGTCCAGCATCTAGACGGCTTGTTATACCCGAACGTGTTTGCCACCAACAGCTTATTGCATCGTGCAAATTCAGGAGTCTGAGGCCCCGGTCATTTATTTGTTTCCGTATGGGCCACATGTTCTTCTCCAGTCATGGACTGCGTCTTATCTGATTTTTGCGTTCCGATCCTCCTGGATTACCAATATGTCCTTTTTGGGCGCTTCGGTTATCAGACTCTGAAGTTGATCATATAATACCTCTATGTCATAGTCTGCAGTGGGTGCGTAGCACTGTATTATCATAATATTAAACGGTGCTGCCTTTAGCCGTAAGATGATAAATCGGCTAGATATTTGACGACAACCCAATATGCATCTGGCTGTGTCTTTATGTACCAGTATCCCCGCTCCATGTACATGTGTGTCCTCCCTGCCACTGAAGTAGAACTTGTGGCCCTCCTCCGTGGTAAACTCACCGAAGTTTTTCCATCGAGCCTCGCATATACCTAGGATGTCCCACCGGTAGTTCTTTATCTCGTGTGTTAGCTCGTTGATTTTATCATATGGGTTCAGTGTTCTGACATTCCATGTTCCTATTATGAGCTTGAGCTTCATGGTTGCACCAGTAGCACACTTATCACCTCTGCCTTGGTGTGGGATGGCAGGCATGGTTATTGTTAACTCCAGCTGCAACCGAACCGGTATAGTTGATTGTAATTGTGTCTTCATAGGTGAATCTTGGGCGGTTGTCTCTTGATGGAGCCCATCTCCTCTCCAAGCCGGTGCAGGCCATTATCTGCATCAGACCTGGAGGATCCCGTCTCCCCAGGCGAGCCATTGCCTCGTTTGCCTACAGCCTCGTGGCCATAGTTTCCCAGTGTGCACCACTTGGAGGTCAGGTTGACTTGTGTGTTCACTTTATCGGCAGGCTACTCATTTCACTTTTCACCCCTCAGAAAAAGAGCTAGCCAACCCCTACATAGCTGGGTTGTGATGTCGAGCGCAAACACACCATCGCACACCTTATTGAGGAGAATGACGTACTGGCACGATGGACTGTTCCAAGTTATACAACTATGAGGGACGGAACAAACCTGAGAAAACAATCTCTCCAACACCAACAACTATAAAGGATAACCAACTGATAACAAAGGAGGAGGTAGCTGCAATGGTAAAGACATTGAGAAGAGGGAAGGCGGCCGGCGTGGACAATATACCAGCAGAGCTCTCACAGGCAGGTGGGGAGGTAGTGGTGGAAGGTCTGACACACATCTGCAACAAAATATGGGCGACAGGAAACTGACTGGACTTATGGACAAAATCAATGGTTATAACGTTACCTAAGTCTGGAAACCTAAAGCTGTGCGAAAATTACAGAACAATAAGCCTCATCAGCCACCCTAGCAAGGTCATGCTTAGATTAATCCTCGACTGATTGAAACCCTAATCAGAGAACATCATTACTGAGGAGCAAGCAGGGTTCAGACAGGGAAGAAGCACTACAGAATAGATATTTAATTTAAGACCGCTAAGCGAGAAATATCTAGAACAGCAGCAAACACTGTATCATGTGTTTGTTGATTTCAAGAAGGTGTTTGATAGGGTATGGCATAAAGTGCTATGGGCAACCATGAGGATGTATAAAATCAGCTGAAATATTATAAAGGTCCTTGAACACCTGTATAACAAAGTGTCCAGTGCAGTTCTTGTGATAGGTGGCCGAACAATTACCAACCTTCGTTTTGTTGACGACATCGACGGGTTAGTAGACACAGAAGCAGAACTCCAGGAATGGATTAGAATGCTTGATGAAACAGCTCTTGACTATGGTATGGAGATAAACGCTGGAAAGCCAAAATTAATGACCAACAATGCTGAGGGCTTCAACAGTAGGATAAAAGCTAATGGCCAGGAACTTGAAGTGGTCGACCGTTTTAAATATCTTAGGTCGATTGTCAGTGATTAAGGATCAAAATGTGAGGTGTTGGTCAGAATAGCACAGACAATAGTGGCGCTTGCGCTGCTTAATAAAATCTGGCAAGATAAACGGCTAGCACTATGCATGAAAATCCAATTAATGTGTACACTGGTCCTGAATATTCTTCTATACTTGGTAGACATGGACAATTACAGCTGACATGCAGCGGAGGATACAGGCCTTGGAGATGAGATGTTTCCGAAGACTTCTAAACGTCACATACAAAGATCGAGTTACAAATGAGGAAATACGAGATAGAATTACAACAGCAATAGGGCTTTCTGAAGACCTCTTGGCAACTGTCAAAAAAAGAAAACTCGCTTGGTACGGTCACATATCGAGATCAAATGGTGGATGTGTTGAATTCTCAGTTGGAAAATGGTGCTCTGAACTTTCCTAGTGAGTTGATTTATATTATTATTTGGATTGGAGCTTGCCATATGTCTGTAGACCTCCATCCCTGTGTTTCTCCTGGATGATCTATTCAGCCAAGTTTCTTTGTTTGCTGTTCTTGATGAACTGTTTGTAAAGTTGTTGCTGTGTGTGGCTGTTTTTGTCTTGATCCCTTCTTTGCTAATCTGTCTGCCTTGTCATTACCGAGTGTCTTTGCATGTTTCACAGCTTAATGTGTAAAGGGTTAAACATAAGAGGAGTGGGTGGCCGAGCAGTTAGCAAACAGGTCTCCTACTTGGGAGGATAAAGTTTAAAACCCTGGTAAGGACCAAAGTATTTTTTGTATCGGGGTGAAATGAAAACCTAACATGAACACTGCACTGTGACTGAGGGGTAAGGAGCTTTTAATCCTCAGTCCTAAAAGCTCACCTGCCAGACCACAGCAATGGGGAAAACACTGAAATGATTGTTGCTCCAAGTGAAACATAGTGCTATCACTACAATTACCATCACATATATCATGTACTAGAGCACTAACATTGGTAGTTTCTGTAGCTTATGGTGAAGATGCTAGTCCCATATACTACCTTCTTTAGCCACATTTATTGACATGCTTAGACATTAAAAAACAAATTTGAGACACAGAATTAATAAAATTCTACGTTGATTTCTTGTTTCAGATCTGATTGCCGTACTTGCTCCCAAAGGTCCGCTCAAAATGCTGGTAGAAACAGCAGAGTCTAGAAATGAGCCCATTATCTCAACACTTGTTTATTCTTGTAAGTTGCTGTTGTGTGCATTACAAACTTCTCCATTTCTCTCTTCATAAATCACTGGCGGTTGCACACAGATTATCAACCCATTCTGTCAAACTGTACATTATGAAAGAAACAACAGCAGTTTGACAAAGGTGTACAGAAGTACCTGACTTATTGTTAGGAAAGGAAAAGGCAGCGAGGAAGGGAACACACAAACTGTGGCTTAGTATAATGAAGTCTCTTAACCTTTACACTGCCACATCAGTTTTTCAGCGCACCACATTTTACTGGAGGCTGCGTGGCCTAGGGGTGAAAGTCGCTCGGTTTTCACAATCCCAACGTACTGGGGTCGATTCCCACTTGTGTCCAGTTTGGCGGACACTGGATTTTTTTCTCTGGCGATTGCTCCTCCACGTACGGAAAGTAATAGCCACCTATCATATTGCACACTTGTCAAGAAACTGATAACAGCCAAATAGGTGGCGGTTGTAAGAAGCCACGTTCTGTACAGGGGAGGCTACTTACTTACTAATATTTTACTACGGTTGTTGATTAAGAGCATGTAACCTTTTTATTTGTTTAGATATGATTTTGTTGTGTGTAGAGATATAAATTGATAAACAGCGTGTTGGTGCTATTGTTTTTGTTGTGTGTTAGTTTCTGAGATACAAGAAGATGAAGGTAATAGTGTTGAAAAACAGCCCAAACATATAGACTTAACACGTTTTCGACATCCCTAGCTTGAAAAAAAAAATCTCAAGTTCCACAGACGGATAATTAATGTTTACAAGATGACCATATCTGTTAGTTTCCACTTTAAACATATTTGTTACATCTTCATAAACAAACTAAACAGGTCCACCTCAGAAAAAAACCATTGCCTATACTTAACTTCCCTTTCTCAATAATGAGTGAATCTTCAAATCCAAGTTGAGGGGACGGCGTGGCCTAGTGGTTAAGTGACACGGCTCACAACCAGAAGGTGCTGGGTTCGATCCCCATCACAGCACCGGCCGTTACCCCGGGGAAGCAAACCCTTAGAAAATGCAGGAGGAAGCAGACCCTTACATAAAATGCATGCTGAAGTCGGATACACTGGGCCGACAGGCGCAAAATAAAAACGCAGTGCCTTCGGGATTAGAGAAATAAGGCAAACGCCAAAAAAAAAAAAAAAAATCCAAGTTGAAAAACAAGAAATCAATTCCAAATGTCTTAAACACATTTAAAAATCGCCATTGTGTTCAACTGCACAAGGCGGAAGTGGAACTCTACAATCGAAAGAGCAGTATTTTCAGCTGATTTCTATGGTAGACCGGCTGTCTATCTATGATTAAAACGCTTTTAAAAAACTTCGGCCATGAAACGTTGGATAAAAGCAATAGACAATGCCGCGGGAACATTTGCCGAAGGTGACTCTTTACATTTACCCCTTTCCACAGCGATCCCTCACATCACCATTGCACTCTTTCCCTTCAATCATCTCCCCCCTCCCTCTTCCAAACAACTCATTACTACAACTAGTCCACCACCTTCAACCCATTTCCTGTCCGTCGTCCTCTATTTGTCTGTCTCTTCTTTCAAATTCAGAACTGTCTCATTTTTCCAGGGACATCATTTCATAATTTTTCCGTACAGGGAAACACTTTTGGACAATTGATAAATAATATATGTATCTAGGGACAACACTAGCCTTGCTCAAAGCACGTTGTAGGCTCTTTGCCGTGGTGATTTCTGTGGTATGATGATGATGCTAGCCTAATGCACTACTCACTTTAGGTGATGTTTAGAACATGATCTTTGATGCAGTAATCTTAATCTTTCCTTCCTGCAATGGGCCCTGCCATCCACATCTTTGATGCAGTAATCTTAATCTTTCCTTCCTGCAATGGACCCTGCCATCCACATCTTTGATGCAGTAATCTTAATCTTTCCTTCCTGCAATGGGCCCTGCCATCCACATCTTTGATGCAGTAATCTTAATCTTTCCTTCCTGCAATGAGCCCTGCCATCCACATCTTTGATGCAGTAATCTTAATCTTTCCTTCCTGCAATGGGCCCTGTCATCCACATGATCTTTGATGCAGTAATCTTAATCTTTCCTTCCTGCAATGGGCCCTGTCATCCACATGATCTTTGATGCAGTAATCTTAATCTTTCCTTCCGTGCAATGGGCCCTGCCATCCACATCTTTGATGCAGTAATCTTAATCTTTCCTTCCTGCAATGGGCCCTGCCATCCACATCTTTGATGCAGTAATCTTAATCTTTCCTTCCTGCAATGGGCCCTGTCATCCACATGATCTTTGATGCAGTAATCTTAATCTTTCCTTCCGTGCAATGGACCCTGCCATCCACATCTTTGATGCAGTAATCTTAATTTTTCCTTCCTTGCAATGGACCCTGCCATCCACATCTTTGATGCAGTAATCTTAATCTTTCCTTCCTGCAATGGACCCTGCCATCCACATCTTTGATGCAGTAATCTTAATCTTTCCTTCCTGCAATGGACCCTGCCATCCACATCTTTGATGCAGTAATCTTAATCTTTCCTTCCTGCAATGGGCCCTGCCATCCACATCTTTGATGCAGTAATCTTAATCTTTCCTTCCTGCAATGGACCCTGCCATCCACATCTTTGATGCAGTAATCTTAATCTTTCCTTCCTGCAATGGGCCCTGCCATCCACATCTTTGATGCAGTAATCTTAATCTTTCCTTCCTGCAATGGGCCCTGCCATCCACATCTTTGATGCAGTAATCTTAATCTTTCCTTCCTGCAATGGGCCCTGTCATCCACATGATCTTTGATGCAGTAATCTTAATCTTTCCTTCCTGCAATGGGCCCTGTCATCCACATGATCTTTGATGCAGTAATCTTAATCTTTCCTTCCGTGCAATGGGCCCTGCCATCCACATCTTTGATGCAGTAATCTTAATCTTTCCTTCCTGCAATGGGCCCTGCCATCCACATCTTTGATGCAGTAATCTTAATCTTTCCTTCCTGCAATGGGCCCTGTCATCCACATGATCTTTGATGCAGTAATCTTAATCTTTCCTTCCGTGCAATGGACCCTGCCATCCACATCTTTGATGCAGTAATCTTAATTTTTCCTTCCTTGCAATGGACCCTGCCATCCACATCTTTGATGCAGTAATCTTAATCTTTCCTTCCTGCAATGGACCCTGCCATCCACATCTTTGATGCAGTAATCTTAATCTTTCCTTCCTGCAATGGACCCTGCCATCCACATCTTTGATGCAGTAATCTTAATCTTTTCTTCCTGCAATGGGCCCTGCCATCCACATCTTTGATGCAGTAATCTTAATCTTTCCTTCCTGCAATGGACCCTGCCATCCACATCTTTGATGCAGTAATCTTAATCTTTCCTTCCTTGCAATGGACCCTGCCATCCACATCTTTGATGCAGTAATCTTAATCTTGCCTTCCTGCAATGGGCCCTGCCATCCACATCTTTGATGCAGTAATCTTAATCTTTCCTTCCTGCAATGGGCCCTGTCATCCACATGATCTTTGATGCAGTAATCTTAATCTTTCCTTCCGTGCAATGGACCCTGCCATCCACATCTTTGATGCAGTAATCTTAATTTTTCCTTCCTTGCAATGGACCCTGCCATCCACATCTTTGATGCAGTAATCTTAATCTTTCCTTCCTGCAATGGACCCTGCCATCCACATCTTTGATGCAGTAATCTTAATTTTTCCTTCCTGCAATGGACCCTGCCATCCACATCTTTGATGCAGTAATCTTAATCTTTCCTTCCTGCAATGGGCCCTGCCATCCACATCTTTGATGCAGTAATCTTAATCTTTCCTTCCTGCAATGGGCCCTGCCATCCACATCTTTGATGCAGTAATCTTAATCTTTCCTTCCTGCAATGGGCCCTGTCATCCACATGATCTTTGATGCAGTAATCTTAATCTTTCCTTCCTGCAATGGGCCCTGTCATCCACATGATCTTTGATGCAGTAATCTTAATCTTTCCTTCCGTGCAATGGGCCCTGCCATCCACATCTTTGATGCAGTAATCTTAATCTTTCCTTCCTGCAATGGGCCCTGCCATCCACATCTTTGATGCAGTAATCTTAATCTTTCCTTCCTGCAATGGTCCCTGTCATCCACATGATCTTTGATGCAGTAATCTTAATCTTTCCTTCCGTGCAATGGACCCTGCCATCCACATCTTTGATGCAGTAATCTTAATTTTTCCTTCCTTGCAATGGACCCTGCCATCCACATCTTTGATGCAGTAATCTTAATCTTTCCTTCCTGCAATGGACCCTGCCATCCACATCTTTGATGCAGTAATCTTAATCTTTCCTTCCTGCAATGGACCCTGCCATCCACATCTTTGATGCAGTAATCTTAATCTTTCCTTCCTGCAATGGGCCCTGCCATCCACATCTTTGATGCAGTAATCTTAATCTTTCCTTCCTGCAATGGACCCTGCCATCCACATCTTTGATGCAGTAATCTTAATCTTTCCTTCCTGCAATGGGCCCTGCCATCCACATCTTTGATGCAGTAATCTTAATCTTTCCTTCCTGCAATGGGCCCTGCCATCCACATCTTTGATGCAGTAATCTTAATCTTTCCTTCCTGCAATGGGCCCTGTCATCCACATGATCTTTGATGCAGTAATCTTAATCTTTCCTTCCTGCAATGGGCCCTGTCATCCACATGATCTTTGATGCAGTAATCTTAATCTTTCCTTCCGTGCAATGGGCCCTGCCATCCACATCTTTGATGCAGTAATCTTAATCTTTCCTTCCTGCAATGGGCCTTGCCATCCACATCTTTGATGCAGTAATCTTAATCTTTCCTTCCTGCAATGGGCCCTGTCATCCACATGATCTTTGATGCAGTAATCTTAATCTTTCCTTCCGTGCAATGGACCCTGCCATCCACATCTTTGATGCAGTAATCTTAATTTTTCCTTCCTTGCAATGGACCCTGCCATCCACATCTTTGATGCAGTAATCTTAATCTTTCCTTCCTGCAATGGACCCTGCCATCCACATCTTTGATGCAGTAATCTTAATCTTTCCTTCCTGCAATGGACCCTGCCATCCACATCTTTGATGCAGTAATCTTAATCTTTTCTTCCTGCAATGGGCCCTGCCATCCACATCTTTGATGCAGTAATCTTAATCTTTCCTTCCTGCAATGGACCCTGCCATCCACATCTTTGATGCAGTAATCTTAATCTTTCCTTCCTTGCAATGGACCCTGCCATCCACATCTTTGATGCAGTAATCTTAATCTTTCCTTCCTGCAATGGGCCCTGCCATCCACATCTTTGATGCAGTAATCTTAATCTTTCCTTCCTGCAATGGGCCCTGTCATCCACATGATCTTTGATGCAGTAATCTTAATCTTTCCTTCCGTGCAATGGACCCTGCCATCCACATCTTTGATGCAGTAATCTTAATTTTTCCTTCCTTGCAATGGACCCTGCCATCCACATCTTTGATGCAGTAATCTTAATCTTTCCTTCCTGCAATGGACCCTGCCATCCACATCTTTGATGCAGTAATCTTAATTTTTCCTTCCTGCAATGGACCCTGCCATCCACATCTTTGATGCAGTAATCTTAATCTTTCCTTCCTGCAATGGGCCCTGCCATCCACATCTTTGATGCAGTAATCTTAATCTTTCCTTCCTGCAATGGGCCCTGCCATCCACATGAGCTTATACAGGAGGAGGCAGCCCTTCACCTCCCCCCCCAAACAATTATACATATTGCTACCTTCAGGAGGAGGACATAAATGTTATCATTGCTTTTACATCGGAAACAAGGTCTGTTCTAGAAATTTTGAAACTGCGCACCAATGCAATGTGATAGCAACTTCTGGTCAGTGGTGCTGCCTAATAATGACTTTTTGAACTCTTAGTATGTACGCTAAGAACCATGTTTTTACAAGCTCATTTTAAGGAGATATTATGTTTATTTATAAGGATAAACACAAGTGTTATATGCCAAAATATGCAGAAATGAAAGACCTATTATATGAACATTGTTAAACACAGTTTCAAATATTTATGAAATACATAAAGATTGGAATAGAACAAATTTAAATTTACAAACAGAACAAACAAAAATTATACTTAAAATAATATTAAAATCCTTCAGCAACACAGAAAATTACAAATTCAGGATCATTGAAGAGTACAAGGGGCTTGTCATAAGTCTTTACCCTGACTATGAAGGCTTGTCATAAGTCTTTACCCTGACTATGATGGCTTGTCATAAGTCTTTACCCTGACTATGAAGGCTTGTCATAAGTCTTTACCCTGACTATGAAGGCTTGTCATAAGTCTTTAACCTGACTATGAAGGCTTGTCAAAAGTCTTTACCCTGACTATGAAGGCTTGTCATAAGTCTTTACCCTGACTATGAAATAGTAGGAGGAGAAAGTTGACTTTTGGCACACATTTTGCCAATTCAATTTGTACTGGGCTTGAGAAGTACAAATTTCCCTCCTCTGCGGGTTTACCCAGTATGGTGCATGGCGCAACACACCTTATTGACCAGATCTGCTACTCTAATGGTTTGTCAGAACAATGGAGAAATCAGAGGCCAGAACTGTGATAAAATTCTTGATGTTGCAGGGAAAAACACCTACAGAAATATACAGGGAGATGGAACCAGTGTTTGAGGAATTCTGTCCTTCGTATGCTTCTGTAAAAAACTGGTGTGGGGAGTTTAAGTGTGGCCGTTCCCATGTTGCTGATCTTCCAAGATAAGGAAAATCATTGACCAGGATAGGAAAATGACAATTGCAGAGATATCTAGGTCAGCAAAACTGAAAGAAAGTGTTTAGAATTTTACACAACAGACTGAACATGAGAAAAGTGTGTGCCTGTTGGGTCCCGCGTCTGCTGACATGTGAACAGAAACAAACAAGGGTTGATTGCTGTGGCCAGTTGCTCAAAATGTGTAGGTCGAAAAACATGTTGCCGACCATGGTGACAGTAGATGAGACTTTAGGTTCACCATTATGACCCAGAATCCAAAATTTCCAGCATGCAGTGGAAAACTCCGGGCTCACCAATACATGTCAAGCCAAGAGCACGGAAATCTGCAAGAAAAGTGATGCTGACTGTTTTTTGGGACGTCAAAGGTGTCATATTGAAAGATTACCTGCCTCATGGCAACACGGTTAATGGACAATATTATGCAGATCTCATTACCAAACTAAGAAAATGAGGGATAGCGTGCACTCAAATTCTGCCTTTGCTTCAAGACAACGCGCCTTCCCATATAGCAAGGCTTGTGCTGCAAACAGCCAACGATTTGAATATTGAAATTCTTCCACACCCACCATATTCTCCGGATTTAGCTCCATCATACATTTTTCTTTTCACAAAACTTAAAAAACAGCGGAAAAGAAATCATTTTGACAGTGACGAAGATGTCATACTGGTTTGTGATAACTGGTTTAGTTATAAAAATAAGTTACTTTATTCTGAGTATTCTGAAGGTTTTTTCAAGGTCATGCAGGGATGGCAGAAATGTATAAATTCAGGTGGTGGCTACATTGAGAAGGAATAAGCAATGTGCCAAATTTAAACTTTCTCCTCTTACTCCTTCATGGTCAGGGTAAAGACTTATGACAAGCCCCCTTGTATATCCATTTTCACAAAAGTTAAAAAAGTTTTATGTGCATCTTGTTTTTAAAAAAACATTCTGCGTGCGTTTTAAAATTGATTGTCACAATTAGAAAAAAATCATAATTTGCAACTAAATGTTCACTTTCTATTTTAGTATTTGCGTTTCATATTTTAAATATAAAGCTATATTGCTTCAACAATATCAGGTCTACTTGATCTTACATGTCTAAGTTCGAATCTATCTCGATCTTCTACTTGATATGAAACATTTGTTCCTCTAGTTTTTTTGTAGTTTTTGTTTGTGTGTGCGTTCGCCTTATTTCTATATTCCTAAAGGTGGTGTGCGTTGCACTGTGTTTTTACTTTGGACCTGTCTGCCCAGTGCGTCAGACTTTGGTATGCATTTTTATGTACGGTCTGCTTCCTCCTGCATTTTCTAAGGGTTTGCTTCCCCGGGGTAACGGCTGGTGCTTTGATTGGCGAGCGAACCCAGCACCTCTGTGTCACTTAACCACTAGCTCACACCATCCTGATTTCCTCTAGTAAGTAGTTCTAGTAGCTTCTCTACTACGTCTAGAACTAGTCACTAGGTTGAATGTGAAAGTTTTGTTGACAGTGTTTTTGTTTTTTTGCATCAATAATGTTGTGCTCCATGAATGTTTGTTTTTTTGACGGAGGTACAGGTAACTGCTGGTATCAGGAAGTACGCACAGGGAAAATATAAGGAGAAAAAAGCTGGAGTTGTAGATAACCAATTCCAGGTTCCTCCATGACATTATTCTGTCACTACTCTTTGTTCTGGAATTTTTGGCGAAGACCTAAGACAACTGTACTTCCCAACCACCATACTCACCTGACCTAGTCCAAGCAGACTTTCTTCTATTTCCCAAACTGAAATCGAGATTGAAAGGATGGCGAAATCAGACTATTGCAGAAATTGGGGACAATTCAGACATGATCCCCAAAAATGCTTACTAGGTCTACTTCCAAAAGTGGAGACAGTGTTGGGAAATATGGCTTAATAAAGTAGGGATTATTTCACAGAGACAATTATGACTAGTTTCTGGATAAGCCTAAAAAGTTATACAAAAAACAGTTCTGCTACTTTTTGAACAGACCTAATACATTGTGATTTTTCCAAGTCTTGATACCAGGACCTATTAATAGAGAAGAAAGAATAGAACCGCTACACCCTACTGAAGATAGAGACAGTAACCGTAAGGGATAGAGTATAGTGACTTCATTGTACTAGGTCTCAGTTTTTCTGAGATGGAGGGACCAGTTTCCCATCACCTTGCCTTCACTAATTCAGTTACCCGTTTATATACTGGTTCATGCTGACACCATGAATTAAACCCAGTCCCTTTGCCACAAGAGACAAGTGCTCAAACCATTTTGTCACTCAAAACCAGGCCTTACTAAGCATGTCATTGTAGATAACTCAACACAGTTGTGGATGTGACTGGCAACCTCATCATGTAATGTTAAGTACCACAGAAACCACATTCACAAGAGAACATAAATACTTTGAGTAAGCTTCCTGTAAGAATGCCAACTTGAATGGGGGTTCCATAAACCAAAAGAACGCATGATAATGTATTATTCAAAGTATATTATAGATATGATGATTTATTATACAGCAAAACGGAGTGTACCTTTATTGGAATCTGGGTCACATTATTTTTACTGAAATCCTGGTACTCAATCAAGCAGATCAGTGCCGATGCCAAGTAGTCAAAAGCTGCCTGTTCATTCTGCAAATCTGTCTGGTTGTCCTTAGAAGACATTGTCTCATGTGTTCCTTGGTTTGCATTTTGGACTCCTATTAGTAGTATGTTTGTGTGTGGTTCCGTTCTTGGCCATATAAGGTCTGGGGGAGGTGCAGCTCAAGGGGTGTCCAGACTCTAGACTTTTCCTGTTGACAATTAGCCTACCCAGTAGTTTAGAACCTTAACGATTACCGCACCCGAGGCTGTTATTTTTGCCAACAAACCCATTTGCGCACCGGAGGCTGACAATTTTGTCTGGCGTTGACCTACGGCGATATTATCTATTATCATATAAAACACAACTGACGAGCCATACAAAAATATGAAAATGCAGTTGATTTGACAGTACACAATTATCACTTTCTTCACTACCAACTTCAGCAGCAAAAATGTAGATTGACTTTGATACAACAGAGTTTTGAAAGGGTGTATTCTTCTTTTTCAATGAGTGTGGATGACATGCTGAAAATTAGTGCAGCTGGAGTAGAAATTACTTCAATTTTTAAGTGCAGCCTTGGGAAAGTTAATCCTGTCTTTGGCAGTGCTGGTAACCGTTAAGCTATCAGTGTGTGAGACCTTACTGTAGGCATTTCGCAAACATAAAGACATAATACCTTGCTGATAGCAACACTGGTAGGAAAGATGTAGGGCAACAGAGGTAAACAACATTACAAGTAGGAGGATAATATAAAAGGAAGGGCAGGGAAAAGTCTGGCACATCAAGACAACAGACGGAGGACTTTAAAGATCCACTACAGCCAACCTTCAATGTGGAATGGGCACTTGAATTGAACTGAATGCTCTATATTAGTGGTTATTAATCTGTGGTCAGCAGACCCCAGGGAATTCACCAGATTCTCTCAGGGGGTCTGCAAAGGCTTAAAAATGTGTTATGACCTTTTATGTTTAAAATCAAAAGATAGATAGAAAGATATAAAAATACAGAAATAAGGACAAGTACAGCAGAAATTAATTTAGACAATGTTCACACAATTAGATAAATCTCTGAACAGAAGGCCCGGTGGGAATTAGTACGAGTAAGGCAGGTAACTGGACATCACAGCAGGACTGTCACCCATCATTGCAGACTTCTGATAACACTGCCACTGAGCTGAATATCAAAGGATACGGACCAGACAGAGTCAAAATATAGAACCGAAAGATACATAAAAGTTTCTCATGGTCTGAAAAATTGTCGCAAGCGGCCTGATTGATCATGTCCTAGATTGCTAGAAGAATGAAACTTGGTAAGATGATTGGCTGAGACGATCTTGGGAAAGGTAGGACAAATAACATCACATTGAATTTTGCTAAAAATACATTTTGGCTGAGCCTCAGGCTAGATAACTGACTGAATTATAAATGTAAACGTGCTGAAAATGGGAGTGCATCCTTTTCAATGCAAAATTAAGTTTCTTCCAGTCATCTTAAAAAGTTCTTAGTTCGACCCATTCTTCGTCAAGTGGTGGTCACCCTTGAGCGGTCCCAACTCAGGATCCAGTAATTTCTGTCATGAGCTCGTGTCGTCCAGTGTGATAGTAGTCTGTCTGTGGGGTCATGAATGTTGTATTTTTCTAGTGAATCTCGCCAGCGAGTTGGGGGCCGTCCACAAGGTCTCTTTTTGCCACGTGGGTACCACATGGGGGTTATCATACTCCATCTTTCATCTTGTCTTCTGGATATATGACCAGCCCAGCGGTGTTTCGAATGGTTGATGTACTATAGGACATCCTTGATGTATGACATTCTCCTGATGTTGCTATTGTGAAGTTTGCTCTACCTCTGTTGTCTGAGAGTTATGCCCACGAGGCGTCTTTCAAGAGATGGGTGTGCTGTTTTCAGTTGGTTCTCTGCTGCTTTTGTTAGTGGCCAGGTTTCGCTAACATAACTGAACGCTGACAGGACTACCGAGTCGAAGATGTCCGCACGTAGTCTGGTGTCTTAGTGGCGTCTGTTGCTGTCATGATGGAGTTGAAGGCTGCCTATCCCGCCTGTTTCTGTCTGGCGATCTCAGGTTTTATGTTGTTCTCCATTTTGAGGAGCCTTCCCAGATAGACATATTCGTCAACGTCCTCAATGAGCGTTCCACTCAAGAGTATTGGGTTGGGCTCTACTCATCTTAAAAAGAGCAAGAAATATTTGTCAATTGGCTTCATGTGAACAGGCCCAGAATATAATCGACTACCTCAGTATATGCTATGTTATGACATTGTCCAACAAGGCCATGAAAATGTCAAAATTGCGAAGACATCTTGATAGAAAACATAAAGAACTGTGCTCAAAGAGCATAGATATCAAAGAGCATATATATATAGTAAAAAAATTGTAATAAAGACTGCAACTGGTTGTAACAATGAAAATGCAGAGAGGACCTTATTTGAAGCTGCTCAACTAATAACAAAAACTGAAAAACCAAACACGATAGCTGAAGAACTTAATTATCATCTGCAGAAATTATGGTTTCTGTTTTGATCAATGTGAAAGCTGCCAAGAACCTTTCCTTAATACCTTTGTCAAATGACACAGTTGGAATCAAGATGCTGAGCAGCGCATGAGCTGCAGTGGGTAGCGACCCATAGCTGACTGCTAGCGTCAGGGCCAGAGCTGCCAAGACCCTTCTACACCTCCATGCGGTGATCCTGTATAACAGGCTGCTACAGGGCAGACTGGATAAGGAGAAGGGATCGAAGAGGGAATGCTAACCCGGTACTCAAAAAATGCTTGCTGAAGTCGGATGTGTTGGACCGAAAGGTGCAAATATCGCAGTCAAGCTGTAAACTACGACACAACTCATTCCGTTCTCTGGACTACATTCTGCTACTTAAGCCCTTTTCAGGGTTTGGTAGCGGGTGATTGAGAATGAACAAAGCCAAGCCAAGCCAAATGACACAGTTAAGAAGAGAAACGATGGTTTGTCAGCCAAAATCAGGGAACAGCTAATAGAAAATGTAACAAGCAAAGCAACCTTATTTTGCTACTTTACATATGAGCACCAGAACAATATTTTAAAAGACTTACTGTTCATCTCTTTATTCGTGCACACTACAGCTGAAGAAGTATTTAACAGCTTAAATGAGTTTATCACATATCAAAACATGGATTGGTTGAAATGATTGAATAAGACCAGACAATGCACGTACAATGTCTGGAAAGCTTACTTGACTTGTAGCATGAGTTATGGAAATCATACCGTACTGTTGCTGCATTCATAGAGAGGCATCAGTTTCTAAGAAGATTCCAACAAAACTAAACTTCTGCTTGTATGCTGAATAGGGTTTTGGTCAGTTCTGGTTTGTTGATACTCATGCAGCCAGCCAGCTATAAGTCGCTGGCTGCTGTCAGCACATTCACTGCTGCATCTTTGGCCTCCTATAATATTGTCTAAGCTTTATTCTCCCTTACCACACTAAATGATCAATCACGCCATGGACTTCAGAAAATGGCTTCACAGACTGAGAGTTTGAGACCCTTATTTGAGCTTCTTTTCTACTGTTCTGTGTCCTTCTCACTCTTCTCTTCCCTGTTGGCTCCAATCTAATGCATATCTGGTTTTATTGTTCATTTTCTTTTTGTGTATGCTGTACATTTCCATTTTGATAGAAAACTGATTTGTATATAAATATTGTCCACTTTCAGCAACTATGCTATGGCAGATAACATTGACTGATATTGAAACAGAGCAGGAAAAGACTGAAATAAATACAAATTTACTGACAGAAGAGGGTGGTATGTTGAGTAATGTTGTGTTGGGTATAACAGTTTGCTGTATATGTTTGTACTTGTTCTGTTTTGAATATCCTGTGTTGGGGAGGTTCAATGTTGCAAACAGTTATTTTTTACTACAAGAATTGCTGGTTAGTGAGCAACACGTGTCAGTCATTATGCAAATGTATCTTCAAAGGCCTTCGATCGTGTACAATATCAGAAATTGTGGAAAATCATGATAGATAGGGAGTTTCAGTACATCTAATCCATCTAATTGACTATTTATATCAGGAACTTCTTCTTCGTACGCTGTCAGACATCAACTTGAATTTGTTCGAAGAAAGCAGCAGTCATGCTGAGGCTGTCGACACTGCCATAGAGCTTGTCTAGTGTTGCCACAGGTGATGGCCACATGTGCTTTCTCTGGTCCTCTTATTTTGGGCAATTTTGCAGCAGATGTTTAGCTATCATTTTCCCGGTACCACAGGTGCATTCGTCAGTGCCACCTATCTTCAGTTTATTGAATAGATGGTACCTCAGTCTGTTGTGGCCTGTGCAGAGTCTGAAGACCATGACCTGCTCTCTTCTGTTCAACTGGTAATAGGCATCGTTTTTTGTGCAGCCAGTATGCTCTTTCCCATTTGGCCATGTATCTGGCCCTAATAAACCTTTTGGACTCTTCTTAGGTCACACTAGAATCTGGTTGTGGTAACCTTGCACCTTCTTTTGCCAGTCTGTCTGCCTCCTCGTTGCCTTGAATATTACAGTGGGATGGAACCCACTGTACCACTACTCTTTTTGGCACGGACTGCTGGCATAGTTGACATACTGCTCTTAAATCATTAACTTCTGTATTTTTCTGGCTTTTTAGTACTGTAACCACTGACAGGGCATCTGTAAACAGGACTATCTGGCTTTCATTGCTTTCGCCTGTCAGCATTGCTTCTACTGCAGCCTTCAGTGCCTCTGCCTCCGCTCTGAAATTGCTTGAGAATATTCCAGTTGCTACTGACAGTGTTATCTTTCTACCGTTTGTTAGGCTCAGGAATATCCCTCCTCCTCCATTGTGTGTTGTGTTTGTTGCAGAACCGTCGGGGTATGCATGGGTCCAGTCCATGCTTGGGTAGTTTTTCGCTATGTACCTTTAGGTAATGTCTCTTCTTTCTTTTTCAGTCTGGGTGTTCTTGTTTCCAATACCTGGTATATTTTCTACCACCTCTGGAACAATATGCTGCTTCCAGGTGGGTTTGCGTACAGTAGGGATGGGCTTTGGTGTTGATATGATGTTCATAGGGTCTTTGCTTTGGCTATTTCTGCAAAGTTTCTCCGCTTTAGTTTCCCTTTTCCAAATCCATTTAGTCTCTGATGCATTGGATAGTCTTCTTAGTTTCTCTGCTTGCTGCTGGGCTCTGCTGTCTCTTCTATCGGTCATGGATTGCAGATTTGTAATCTTTTCAAGTTCTACAATTGGCGTTGACTTCATGCCTCCTGTTATAACTCTCATGGCTTGGTTTTGAAGTTTGCTAACTTTATCGAAGTTCGCCTTTGCTGCTGTTGCCCATGCCGCAATGCCATACTCGAGAACTGGTCTCACTCTTCCAGTGTACAGTTTCTTCAGTATTCTTTCGTCTGCTCCCCAGCTTGTGCCAGCAAGTTTCCTCATGATTGCCATTCTTTGTCTTATTCTTATTCGATTTCTCTCAATTTGAGTTTTCCATGTCATGCGATGATCAAATGTGATGCCTAAGTAGTTTGGGTTGTTGTTCAGCCGCAGATATTTGCCATTAAGACTTATTTTGGTGTTCTGGGGTTTATTTGAAAGGGAGAATATCATACATGTTGTTTTTTCTTCATTTATTATGACCATATCAAGAACAACAAGCTGCTGTCAGTATCTGGTGAAATATCAGATTGGTTTGAGGAACGTTAGAGAGAATGAGAAAATAGAAAGTTACGATCCCTTTACAATCGGCAGATTCAAGATCCCAGAGCTGAGATACGCAGACAATACTGTGATACTATCAAACAGTGAAGAGGTGTTAGAGCGGCTAATTGCAGCCGTAAGCAGATGCAGTGAAGATTAAAACCTCTTTGTAAACATTAATAAACCTAAGATAATGACCACCGACAAAACAAGAAGTCAACATAAATTCAACTTCGGGAATATGGAAATAGAATAGGTCATGAGCTTTGATTATCTGTGCTAGACACGAATGACGATTGCTCAAAGACAATCAGATGAAGATTGGCAATGCAGAGGCTACACAACCTGAAGAAATCCAACAAAAGTGTCAATTTGGATAACCTGTGTTTTTCCCGTGGCAGCATACATCTGTGAAACATGGACAGTTACCCAAACATCAATGAAGAAAATCGAGTTCTTCCAGCCAAAATGTAATAGAAAGGTCCTCAAAATGCCATGGACTGAAATGTACTCCTAAATGTTTTATTTTGGTTTTTGGCAGAAGTCCAGAATTTGAACTTTTCATTTCCAGAAGAGCAAAGAGCTATTATGGGTTTAATTTGAAAACTGTTGTATTTTCGTATTTGGAGTCCACACCAATTTTGTTGTTGTTGTCGACGGCCATGAATCTAGCCCATGCCCCTTCAGCCAGACCAAATATAGTTTTGACAGTACAAGCTCGGTAATAGTTTCGGTAATATTATTGATGAAAATATAGATCGTTCTGATAGCGACATTTCAGT
Organism: Ariolimax columbianus; assembly: GCA_036924085.1. Classification (NCBI taxonomy): domain Eukaryota; kingdom Metazoa; phylum Mollusca; class Gastropoda; order Stylommatophora; family Arionidae; genus Ariolimax; species Ariolimax columbianus. The sequence continues at coordinate 18,878,437 of JAVGWX010000007.1, forward strand.
TTCTTTATCTAGTCATAGTTCTAAGCCGAGCGATGAAAGTGAAACTAAAGCTATTTTTTACAAGCAATGGTAGTTCAATTCAATAAAGGTTCAAGATCCTGCACTGTGTGTATAATATAAATATGTAAGTAAAGTAAAGTAACCCATAGCATTACTGCCGTGGGGGTGTGAATCTCACATTTCAAAGGCTCGGCTATATGAGGGCAGTAGCCATCTCCTCTCCCTCGCCGCTTTTACTTCTCGGACTAAACCGGTACCCATTTAAGGCTGGGATAACACAGGAGCTGTCTGAAAAAAAATTTCCAGCTCAACTGGGGAAGGAACTCAGGACCACTCCGATGCGAAGACAGCTCGCTAACCACTGCGCTACACAGTTCCCCATAAATGTGTACGTATGTGTGTATATATGCATTACAGATGGCGACATATTTTAATTCTCTTGCAACCTCTCGCAGAACTGTTTCGGTGAATTCTACAGTTCAATGGAACCATAGTTGAGAAACCTTTACCAGATGCTGCTCACCTGTGTGCTTATAGAGATTGATATATCTCAAAATATTTTGCACAATTCATGAGGAAAACAAAATGTAACTATTTTCTTTCTTTTGTTGTCTCACTTTCTACCGTTGTAGCCCAGTGTCGGGGTACGTATTTGTCTTTGCCTCTCTCATGGTCCTAGTAACATTTTCCCCCATTTTACGGCAGGTCTCGTTTGCGCTGTCTATCCACCTTTCCCTTGGTCTACCTCTCGCCTTCTTCCTGATTTTTCCTTGTAGAAGGTTGCATGGACAATGTGGTCTGGTTTCGTTCTCACAATGTGGCCAAACCAATTAATTCTCTGTTGCTCGATGTACTGTAGGCAGGGAATTATTCCAACCTTCTCCTGAATACTCATATTTGTGATTCTGTCTCTTCTGGTGTTGTTAGTGACCTTTCGTAGGTACTTCATTTTACAGGTGGCTAACTTTCGTTCCTGGGCCTTATTCAATGTCCATGTCAGGCACTAGTAGCACAGGGTTGAGATGAAGATACTATTTATCATCTGTTTTTTTGGCTGAAGGGAAATCTTGAGGTGACTAAGTAGTTGAGGCAGCTGATATATGTCCTCTGTACTCTTGTCTCTATCTCTCTGTCGAGTCTGCCATCTTCAGTTAAAAATAGTTCTGAAATACCTAAATTCTTGTACCTGCTTTATTTTTGTTTCATTTACATGAATATCAAGTGTGGTGTACTTTCTACCTATATTCATTGTCTCTGTTTTTGATGTGTTGATATTCATATTGTACCTTTGGCAGTTTAACTATACTATATAAAATATAAAAAAATTATCGATTGATTGACAGAAAAAAAATTGATTAGTGTTACATAGTTGCCATTTCTGATTCAAACAGTAAATGACGCAGATACCTCCAAAACAACCAATAAGAATGTCAGATTCATGAATGATGAATGTGGCATGCCGTCACAAAACACAACAAATGCAGACATCCTGGCCTCAAATATGGAAAATTTAGGTTGGTATATATGATAATGACCAGTATGTGGTGTAGTTGTACATCTACTCTCCGATGACTTTACCTTGTTATAATAGAGTATATTATGACTACTTTGACTAAGGTTCCAGTCATCAAGGAAAAGTTTATGTATTAGTAGAACTGTGCATCTACAAGGGCATTAGCCCTTGTGCAGGTCCCAACAGGTGTATTTCTCTGCTTAGTGGGCTGGGCTCGAGCAGTGCTATGTTTTTTTGTTTTTTTTTGTGCTGGTCTCATCTCGGTTTCCAGTCGATTCTGTCTAGGGCACGAGTTGTCCGAGGGATGGTTAACTAGTTTGTTTTAGGATCATGAGTGTTGTGTAACTCGAGCAAATCTTGCCAGGTGGTCTTATTTTGCCGCGCAGGTACCACAGAGTGGTTGCTGTGCTCTGACTACATGGTCAGCCCAAGTTATTGGCATGATGTGTGACATCCTTGACGTGTGACAATGCCCGGATGTCACTGTTGTGTAAGCCCATTTGGCGCTGTTGCCCAAGTGATAGGCCCACGAGACGGCGCTTGAGCAAGGCATATGTTGTCCTTAGCTGGTTCTGCATGGCTTTTGTGAGAGACTAGATTTCACATCCATAGCATAAAGTACTGGTAGGACCACTGTGTCGAATATGTCAGCTAGCAGTCTGGTGTCTCTTGTGGCGTCTGTTGCCGCCTTTATCGAGTTTAAAGGTGGCCCAGCCTTACGACGGCACCTGGCAATCTTGGGCTTCATGTTATTTTCCATGTTAAGGAGGCGGCCAAAGTCGATGTATTTGTTGACATCCACCAATGGTGTATCGTTTACGGACACAGGGTTGGCTCCACATAACGCTTGCACGTAGCTTTAGTTTTTTTCTATATTTATGGTGAGGCCCGCTCTCTTGCCCTCCGCGGCCAGCGATGCTAGCATCTGTGTCGCTTTGGTGGATGTCTCTGATAAATGTGATATCGTCACCACCTAAGATTTTCTGACGATATCACAAAGTGTATGTTAGTTAATTTTATCTCAGGTCTGTTACAGTTTTGTTCTCTCATTGCTGTTGACTTCACCTTGTGATAAAACACATGATTCTACTTGTTTACTATGGGTTACACTTGTCCTGGAAAAGTCGAGTAGAAGTCGACATGTAGGCAACAAGTGTTTACTGTGCGGTAGTGTTTTCAATTTCATTACTTGTTAACCCTTTCTGGTCCTGGGTAATTTTGCAAACTTGTGTCTTTCCGTCCAGGTCAATACTGGAATTTCGTACATAAAGTTTTATTTTTTTTAAATAAAATAAATTAATATTGAACAAATTGAGTTAAAATTACAATCAAAACATTGAAGGTACTTAATTAAACTATCTGTGACATGCAGTGTTCATAATGAAGGTCATGTGTTTGAATGAAGCGCAAATTAGCATTAACTCTTAAAGACCATATTTTTTAACTAGTTTTGCCAGAATTAATTTTTCTATAAAAGCAGTCTCTCTCATAAAACTTGACTTTTCTTAATTATTTCACAAGGAAGACAAACAGGTGATATATCAAATTAAAGGAAAATGAATATGCACTAAGAATATGAAGGTCTTGTAGAATTTTATAAAATATTACAAGTAATCGTTAATAATTACATTGTAATTTTTTGTAATAAAAACAATTTTTCACACACAAAAATGTCACCAATCCATTAATAACCACTAAAACATAATGCAGATTAGTCTAGTGTACTTCAGAAAAACAGTAATCCACATATGAATAATATCTACAAGAAAATCATTTTCTGTAGCAGTCAAATGGAATTGATGTGTCAGTGAGTTGCAGGTCTCCATTCACTCCACATGGTCGACCACATTTTGGCAGCAATCTGAATGAGTTCTGAGTCTCAGTCAATCAGTGGGGATGGAATTTGGTACTAAAACCCATTCGTTACTTATTCTCTAGAATTCGCTTTAGAAATATTGCATCTTCATTTTTCTGTTGATGGAGCAGTCAAATGTTTTTGCCTTTTAGCAGCACTAGGTTTTGGCTGTGACAACGCCCCCTCATCTTTGGCATCAGATCCAGTAGGCTGAGTAGGTTGAATAATATATTCTGTCTAACGCTGATTCAACATCAGAATAATGTGAATGCTCGTCACTAAATTCATCTAGAGTACATAATTCCCTAGCCTTTTCTACAGATAAAAACAACCTACTATTAGACAATCCGAAAATGCTAGGTTCGCTACACATTTTTGAGATAAACTGACTTGAAAGATAACAAATGTTTTCTAACTTTGTCCACACAATTAACGTCGCAACTTTTACAATTGTAACGTAAATATAAATAGTTACTTCCCTTACCATGTAATGTCAATTGAATATTAGAAACACTGAAAAAACTAAACAAATTTCGTTCAATGTGCTGTTAATGATATGAGTGGTTTTTCTGGCATCAAGCGAACACCCAGAAGAACGCTGATAGCGTTCTTACGGCCTTTAAGAGTTAATGCTGAGGTAGAAATTGGAGAGGGAAAATTGTTGGTACTCGCCATGTTGTGTTTACCCGATATATCCGTCAATGTTTCCCAATCAGTCTGAATCAGGTGTGTGTTGAATATCCATGAGTAATCCAGTTGCGTGACAGTTGAATTGATAAAATGGAATCAAGATACTGAGCAGCACATGTGCTGCAGTGGTCAGTGACCCATAGCTGACTGCTAGCATCAGGGCAAGCGAACCATAGCTGCCAAGACCCTTCTACACCTCCACGCGGTGATCCTGGATAACAGGCTCCAGCAGGGCAGACTGGCTAAGGAAAAGGGATCGTAGAGGGAATGCTAACCCGGTACTCAAAAAATGCTTGCTGAAGTCGGATGTGTTGGACCGAAAGGTGCAAATATCGCAGTCAAGCTGTAAACTACGACACAACGCATTCCGTTCTCTGGACTACATTCTGCTACTTAAGCCCTTTTAATGTTTGGTAGCGGGAGATTGAGAACGAACGACGAAGAAGAAAAAGAAGAAGAATTGATAAAATAATAAATCATTTCTCTGGACTTGAAGCCTGGCTTTGCTTGTGATAAATGATCAGAGTTTTAAACATTGCAACTTTTGCAAATGTCTGCCTATCGGAATTAACCTTAGTTAAGTGTCGATGTGCATGCATGAATGCCACCATCATGCACAGCCGTTAAAAAAAGGAAGTTTTACAAACTAAATCACATAACACAAATGCATGTTTCAGAGATCAGTTTTGGTCATAGAGGGAGGTAATTTTTGGTTTTCTGTGGCTGATTTCGGCATGCGAGCTGGGAAGGGTTAATCTACATGGATGAAGTAATTGGTGAAACGAAACCGAAGAATATCAAAGGATCAACGGTTAGTGCACAGAACAGCTAAGGGTTGAACATTAGTAGCATATTCATATAGCAGAAGAAAAATATGTGATGAAAGTCATGGAGAAAAACACCACATTTTGTCTTCAAGAGATCAAGGTTTCAAGAAACAGCATAGCAAAGAATGTTGCCTACCAACAGACAGAGCAGATTACTTGCTGGCCAGTCCAACTGTACAATATGAAAGAAACAACAGCAGTTTAATCATTAAAGATTCAACCCTCTTCCCACAGTCTTCCCCCACTTCGTCATCTTCAATCTACTAATGCTATGCCTCTTGTCTAGTGAGGTTCATGAATGGAGACTGTTTCGCAGCTTTCCGAGCATGGTCGCTCCTCCAGGCCAGACTGCCTCTCTTTGGTCTGCATAGGTAGGGCAGTTCTGCAGGATATGTTCTGGTGTTTGCTGGGGTGCTCCACAATCGCACGTGGCGGTGTCTCTGAGACCCATTCTGTGGAGGTGGGCCTTGAGTCTACTGTGTCCCGCTTTGAGTCTGAGTCTGTCCATCTCTGCAAGTTTGTCTATGCTGCCATTTTCTGGCTTGTTTTCTCTGTGCTGGTCTCTCCATTCTGTTCTCATGGATCGTTTGATGAGTGTCTTTGCTTCTTTATAGTCTGCATGCCGCCACTTCCAGCTTTTGCGAGCTCATCTGCTGTCTTCCTCCATATCACCATTGCACTCTTCCTCTTCCCTCACCACACACGTACGCACGCACACACACACACACACACATCTCCAGGCTGGCCCATCTCTTTTCCCATCTACCCTTCTTTCAGATTCAGATCTGTGAACTGTCTCAAATGACCAGCAACATCATGTCATAATTATCCTATTTGGCTCCTTGTGTTGTAGTGCCTTTCCCCAAGCACCACTTTGACCCACTTATAAAGACATCACATGATTTGATCAGCTAACCAAATCTCTTTTGCAAAAAAATGAAAATACAGATGGACAATTGAGAATTAATATAGGTAGATTCCAGCTGAAGAAAATTATATGACTTGCCCCATTTGGAAGGAAGTGTCAAGATAATTGTAAATACAATTGTTAAGATGTACCAACTATTATTAATCTATTGTGAACTTGTTTGTATTGTCTTCTGTGTATCAAAGAAGGACTAACAGATCCAGTTTCAATAAGACGGGGTGTGACAGGGCTGCTTGCCTTTACTGAGTCTTTATATAATAGCGCTATCAATCCTGATCGCACGGACCAAATTAACCGGTGTTGCCCTTCCAACTTTCTTTCTTACACTCACACGTTCCCTGTGAAGTATAGTGGCCTATTTCACTTCTAGTTATTCTTTCTTCACATCCCAGAAAACAGTAATACTTATGTGAATAATACATGTCTTCTAGTTATTCTTTCTTCACATCCCAGAAAACAGTAATACTTATGTGAATAACACATGTCTTCTAGTTATTCTTTCTTCGCATCCCAGAAAACAGTAATACTTATGTGAATAATACATGTCTTCTAGTTATTCTTTCTTCACATCCCAGAAAACAGTAATACTTATGTGAATAATACAACACATGTCTTCTAGTTATTCTTTCTTCACATCCCAGAAAACAGTAAGACTTATGTGAATAATACAACATATGATAATTCATCTATTTCCAGTCTTGACATTTACAACTGTATCAAATTAAACTAAATATGACTAACTCTTTCTAACTCAGGGTGTGTAAGCATAAGCTGGTTAGTCTATAACACCGGTTCTGACTTCCATCCTATACTACTTATATTATCTACAAAATTTCACTTAGACTTAGACAATCTAATCTCTATGTCTTGTAATGCAATTCGGCTATTGGCATGTTGGCAATGAATCTGATCTCTGGCGGTCTACTCACTCCTGCCGCTAGAGCTCTGCTGAGACACCTAGCCGCCTTCAGGCTGTTCTATTGTCCAAGCCAGGGAGAAAACCAATGAACATGGAGCTTGAGAGATACCAGGGTGCAGCCCATCTCATTGACTGATGGAAAAGACGTGCTGCTCAGAAAAAAAGAAAGTGAAGCAGCTATTACTGCACAGGTTGTTCGCACAAGCCACATCTGTGTGCTAAATCATGTTTTAGAGAATACCACACAAGATAAGCACAGCTGTGCTGAACAAAACAAAAAACTAATGTAAATAATAGAAAACATAATGGAAGTTGTGAATTTATTTATATTTTTTATTGATTTTGGTCATTGAGGAAAAATGTGCATAATTTCAACATTTTGAGAGATAAATGCATCAAATAAACAGTGTTTTGAGGGAGTTTGGATACTTTTCTACAAAATTACCAGACAAATTGAAATCAACAATTCAGACCATTGAAAAAGGATGGTGAGTTACAATATATTGACTTATAAATTATCTACCCCTTAAATTATTTTTTTTGTACATCATTTTTATTTTTTCATATAATGAAAGATCATCAATTTAGTGATATTTTCATTTTCTGTACCCATTTTTCTTTACACTGATATATAATGAGTACTATATTTGTCTATGCTATGGTGTGTAATAGTCAGTTGTAAAAGGGATGCAGTTAAATTTAGCTACAGCTAAAAATTAATTTGGTCCAAACCTTAAAACGAATCAAGTCCTGAAAGAGTTAAAAGAAAAACAGAAGCTTCCAACCTCAAAGAATATGAGGATAGAACTGAGAAAAAGAATATTCACCATTCATATATGGCCAATTGCACTGTATGGGGACATTTGAAGGTTAATAAGGCAGTACCCTACTTACTCTTCTGTACGCCTGGGAAACCTGGACTGTGTACGGGCGACATGGGAAGAAGCTTGACCACTTTCATCTGGGCTGCCTAAGGAAACTGCTGAACATAAAATGGCAAGATAGTATCACAGATGTAGAAGTTCTTTTGCAGGCTATCAAGACTCACCTTTACATCTCAGGCTTGCAGAGTACAAACCTATGCTGAAATGAAGAGAACTGCAGAGGATAGGGTTCAATGGAGAAGCATAGACAACCTGACAACCAGTCTCATGACTGATCAATCTGATGATGATATATCAATTTGTTAATTGTGGATATTTCTTTTGATTTATTTGCAACAGATCCTAAAGAAACAGGTGTTAAGAAAAAGTACAAGCCTGGCAGTTGTCTTCAGGTTGTCAAACCGTCACAAATGTCCACTGCAATAAATTTAGATGCTGGAACTTCTGTTGATCACCCATCAGTAACTTCACAATCAAAGATACGAAAGCAGCAACGCAGTTCGAAAAAACAACAAAACCGTGAACATAAACGTGCACATAGTTTTACCTCCACCACTACAAGCAGTGAAGACAGTATGTACTGTAAATATTGTATTTTTAATATCATCATCATGTAGCATGTCCCTTGTAGAACGTCATTCCCATCACAGTCTGTCTGAAAGAAACTCGTTCCCTTGCCAAAACACCAGCCTCCGCCACAGTCATACTCAGGCATTCCTTGATATCTTGGTGCCATCGTCTTTTTGGTCTACCCCTTCCTCTTTTGCCTGGCACCATACCTTCCATCACCGTTCTCTCAAGACCATTGTGTCTTGATGTGACCAAAGTACTTGGATTTTCTAGCCAAAATGGAATTGATAAACCAGTTCTCTTCTATGCTCAACTATTGCCGAATGTCTGTATTTGTTTTTTTCTCTGTCCAGGGTATTCTGAGGATCTTTCTGTAACATTTTGACTCGAAGGATTCGATTTTTAATATATTTGTTTATTTGTAGTGTTTATTTTGTGTTGGTATTTTTTTTCTCTCAAAGCGTTGTGCATTTCACTGTTTTGCGACTAATGTGACTTCAGCACACGTTTAACAAAATGAGTTTGCTTAAGACCTTTCAAACTCTGCAAGTCTGAACTGGTAGCTGTGTCACTAAATACATCAACACAATTACACAGAAATTTCTTTTTGTTTAGCTCTCTTCTGTTTTTCTGACTAAATTTGTGTGCTTATGATGTGAAAGTCAGTTATTGTTGGAAACTTTTTGTAATCGACGACCCTCATCTGGAAATTTCAATTTATTAGCTATTATTTCAAATTTGTATGTAGAAAAAGCCCAGTTACTTGGAAGTAAAACTTAATATTCAGTGAACATAAGTTAACATAATTTCTCCGTAACTGGTGAATAAATTTATTCTTATACTTTTAAAATGAGTGCCCTTTTGTTTTAGACAGACACATTTCTAATTTTGCTCTGATGCAGCCATTAAACTATACCATATCAGCGTCGCTGATATATCGCTGAGGTACGTTTCACGGCCACCATCACTGCAAGGTGATGGACGGATAGTCACTAACTTATCGTGTATAAACATTCTGATTAATGCTATAGAAACGGCTGATTATACAGGTATTTTAATTAAAAATAGACTAACTTCCGTTCACTTGGGTTTTAGCGGAGAAAATGGCTTGTTGAATTTGAAAGTGAGTTATGAAATGATTTATTATCTTTTTCACTCTGATTTGAAGATTATCCCATTATTTTTGGTGATGAAGTTAAGGTATTGCAACATATTTTTCTGTGGTAGGTCTGTTTAGTTTGTTTATGTAGATGTAATAAATGCATTTGTAGTGGAAACTAACAGATATGCCAATATTGTAAAAAACACTATAGGTGCTCTTGTGGCAATTACAAAAACTGATTGGACACCCACCATACCCGGAAATACATGAGTCTAAATCTTTGTGCTGTTTTTCAATATTTTCACCTTCATTCTGCAACCCAGAAACTAACACACAAGCAAAAACAAAAACACCAAGTTCTTTATTAATTTATGTCTCTACACATGCAAAAATGATATTTATAAACCCACAAATAAAAAATGTTACATTTTCTTAAAGTCAACAACCATAGTAAAATATGTTTTGAAAATAATGTAGCTGCAGGTGATATTGCGTCAATTTTTCATGATGTTAAGTAAAGGTTAAAACTGCATTTAAAGACAAAACAAACTCTTTCCTCGCTGAACATTTTGTTTAAACGTTTGCCACACGTGTCGCAGCTAAGCGATTGATGTCATGAAAACTGCTTCGCGCAGTTTGCCCATACGCGGCTTTCGATGTTCTGCATAGCGGCGGCGTTCTAATTATGTATAATCAAACCGGTTACATTAAAATAGTCTGAACATACTGCTCATTTGATTGCAGAGAGTTTGACTTCCGTCTCGTCGGGTTTAAGAAAAAAAAGTTAGAACACAATTACTTAAAAGAAAAATAGATCATATACAACGTATTTATAACCTGGCTATTAAATATTTACTAAAAGTGTCATACAAAATAGACTAGACAAAATGGCTGCAAAGTAGTTACACAGCATGCCCATAGCAATTTTCCTTGATTTCCAAAATATGGCAAAGGGCGAAAACTCAAAATATCATTTGGCATAAAAGAATGCATGCATAATCCTTTATATTAATTTTAAAAACAGTATGTGACCTGTGATATTTGACTCTAATGGTATTACAAGGCAGCACTAAAGATGTGCCAAATAATACCCAAAACAAAGTGAATTAATTGTGGTAACATAACTCTTAAAGTGGCCCATATTTTATGTTTTCAAAAGTTGCTATGTGTTGTTTTGGAATATGGAAAATTAACTTAATCGAGAAATTGTTTTAATTTCTATGCATGTAAAGAAGACACAGAAATATCTTTAGTTAAGAAGTAAGAATGGCATAAATGACCGAGCTTATTGCAATGCCATGGAAGTCGAGATATGTTGTAGAACAAAGAATCATGGCCAAAGAAACACACAACTTCATTCATAATTCCTTTGTAAAAAAATTGAATGCAATAGAATTTAGCCAATTCTGAACTAAAGCTTAATATGGTACCACATGCATCTAAAATTCTATTAAAGAACATGTTGAATTTTGGTCATTGGAATTTATATTTATAAATATAAGTGCCAGTTTGTGATGCAAATTCTGTTTAAAAGAAAATGTTTTTGACTATGTCTATTGGATGTGTCAGAATGCAGGCATATGCAATTTTGGGGGTGTCTTTGACCACTTTAAGTTGTAAAGGTTTAAATTTGTTAACCCTTTACAGTCCATTTACTAGATGTGTGTCTTACATTCAAGGCAAGAGCATCAAATCTATAAAAAAGTTTTTTTCAAGTCAATTCATTCCGTAACAGGTGAGGTCATTGGGGCATATATGAAGACACCCCCACAATCCCCCCTCTCTGGTAATGGCCGCTGCCTGTACCTCCTCTGGTTGGAGATTGGTCTATTCTTTTATGTTGTCCTACCATATCTTTTTATGACGAATTCTTTGTCGTCCGCCTTGCAAGTATTTGTCAAAATAAAATAAATTCATATGAAACAATTTGAGCTGTAATTATGATTAATAGATCTACGGACACAATTTAATTATCTGTGACATGAAGTATTCATAATGATGATGATATAATCCCTTTAACTGTGAGCTGGCAGCTCTTGGCAGCCCAATGCCTCCCTAACTAAAGCACACGTCCTCCTCAATTGTTGTAGTGATGTGTAGAGTGTGTTGAGTACGGTGGGGTGTGGTGGTAGCAGCAGGTTCCGCAGATCGGCCAGCCTTGGGCACAAAGTCAGGAGTGCTCGACTGACTCCTCGTGGTCATGACAGAATCTGCAGTTTGGTTCACATAGTGGGTCTAATCTATTCAGATGTTTGTTGATAGGTGCATGGCCTGTTTTCAGTTTTCAGATCAATCTATGGTCTCTTCGTTTCAGTTTCTTGGCCCAGTTTCTCCTAGGGATCTGATTTTGCTTGGTTTTTTAAATATACTCGACCTGTCTGGGATGTGGCCCACTGATCTTGCACTCCTGTCTGGGATGTGGCCCACTGATCTTGCACTCCTGTCTGGGATGTGGCCCACTGATCTTGCCACTCCTGTCTGGGATGTGGCCCACTGATCTTGCACTCCTGTCTGGGATGTGGCCCACTGATCTTGCCACTCCTGTCTGGGATGTGGCCCACTGATCTTGCCACTCCTGTCTGGGATATGGCCCACTGATCTTGCACTCCTGTCTGGGATGTGGCCCACTGATCTTGCACTCCTGTCTGGGATGTGGCCCACTGATCTTGCCACTCCTGTCTATAGTTATTTTTCGGGATTTTCTTGCAGGTTTGTAGTGTGATACTAGGTATTGGCTGTGGTAGCATTGCACTGCTTCTGGCCAGCTCATCAGCCTTCTCATTTCCTGGAACTCCATGGGCCAGGTATCCACTGGAGCACTACTTCCGCTCTGTAAGAGGTGGACAATTGGTCAATTAATTTGTAGATGTTATTAACATCTGGAGACATTCTGTTTTCCAAGGCTTGGAGTGCAGACTGAGTCTGAGAAAACAATGATCTCCTCAGACTGTATAGTGTCATTTTCAAAATCTGAGATTATTTGACACAAAGATTTTTCTATTGCTATTATTTCTGCTTCGTAATTGGAACAGATCTCTCCACAAGGACCATGGATGTAGGGGTGGTTTTCTTGATGCTGGTTATAGTATTTAATTACAGCGCCATATCTAGCGTTGGTGGTAGCCCCGGTGGCAGATCCACCTGTGTATACTTGGATGTTTTGGGGATATGAGTCTATAGTTTCCAAAATGATAGTTTTCAGTAAAGATGGTAGGGTGTTCCTGTCAGCATAGGGGTCTGAGAGGACAGTTCTTACTGTGGGGGTAGCCGCCTGCCAGCAAGGTGGTTCATCATTGATGACCACCATAAGATTTCTACCCTCTGGCAGGTGGTGTTTTTCTATATTGTCTTGCGCCTTTTTTAGGAAAGATGTTTTTTTAATTCTATGCTTTTGGTGAGTCAAATCAAATATAATGTAAAATGCCTGAATATGCAAGCCAGCATTGATATCTGTGGGTCTTCTGTCCTTCCTCTGTGGGTCTTCTCTCTTTCCTCTGTGGGTCTTCTCTCCTTCCTCTGTGGGTCTTCTCTCCTTCCTCTGTGGGTCTTCTGTCCTTCCTCTGTGGGTCTTCTCTCTTTCCTCTGTGGGTCTTGTCTCCTTCCTCTGTGGGTCTTCTCTCTTTCCTCTGTGTGTCTTCTCTCCTTCCTCTGTGGGTCTTCTCTCTTTCCTCTGTGGGTCTTCTCTCCTTCCTCTGTGGGTCTTCTCTCCTTCCTCTGTGGGTCTTCTCTCCTTCCTCTGTGGGTCTTCTCTCCTTCCTCTGTGGGTCTTCTCTCCTTCCTCTGTGGGTCTTCTCTCCTTCCTCTGTGGGTCTTCTCTCCTTCCTCTGTGGGTCTTCTCTCTTTCCTCTGTGGGTCTTCTCTCTTTCCTCTGTGGGTCTTCTCTCCTTCCTCTGTGGGTCTTCTCTCCTTCCTCTGTGGGTCTTGTCTCCTCCCTCTGTGGGTCTTCTCTCTTTCCTCTGTGGGTCTTCTCTCCTTCCTCTGTGGGTCTTCTCTCCTTCCTCTGTGGGTCTTCTCTCTTTCCTCTGTGGGTCTTCTCTCCTTCCTCTGTGGGTCTTCTCTCCTTCCTCTGTATGTCTTCTCTCCTTCCTCTGTAAGTCTTCTCTCCTTCCTCTGTGGGTCTTCTCTCCTTCCTCTGTGGGTCTTGTCTCCTTCCTCTGTGGGTCTTGTCTCCTTCCTCTGTGGGTCTTCTCTCCTTCCTCTGTGGGTCTTGTCTCTTTCCTCTGTGGGTCTTGTCTCCTTCCCCTGTGGGTCTTCTCTCCTTCCTCTGTGGGTCTTCTCTCTTTCCTCTGTGGGTCTTCTCTCCTTCCTCTGTGGGTCTTCTCTCTTTCCTCTGTGGGTCTTCTCTCCTTCCTCTGTGGGTCTTCTCTCTTTCCTCTGTGGGTCTTCTCTCCTTCCTCTGGGGGTCTTCTCTCCTTCCTCTGTGGGTCTTCTCTCCTTCCTCTGTGGGTCTTCTCTCCTTCCTCTGTGGGTCTTCTCTCCTTCCTCTGTGGGTCTTCTCTCTTTCCTCTGTGGGTCTTCTCTCCTTCCTCTGGGGGTCTTCTCTCCTTCCTCTGTGGGTCTTCTCTCCTTCTTCTGTGGGTCTTCTCTCCTTCCTCTGTGGGTCTTCTGTCCTTCCTCTGTGGGTCTTCTCTCCTTCCTCTGTGGGTCTTCTCTCCTTCCTCTGTGGGTCTTCTCTCCTTCCTCTGTGGGTCTTCTCTCCTTCCTCTGTGGGTCTTCTCTGTTTCCTCTGTGGGTCTTCTCTCTTTCCTCTGTGGGTCTTCTCTCCTTCCTCTGTGGGTCTTCTCTCCTTCCTCTGTGGGTCTTGTCTCCTTCCTCTGTGGGTCTTCTCTCCTTCCTCTGTGGGTCTTCTCTCCTTCCTCTGTGGGTCTTCTCTCTTTCCTCAGTGGGTCTTCTATCCTTCCTCTGTGGGTCTTCTTTCCTTCCTCTGTGGGTCTTGTCTCCTTCCTCTGTGGGTCTTCTCTTTCTTCTGTGGGTTTTCTCTCTTTCCTCTGTGGGTCCTCTTTCTTCTGTGGGTTTTCTCTCTTTCCTCTGTGGGTCTTCTCTCCTTCCTCTGTGGGTCTTCTCTCTTTCCTCTGTGGGTCTTTTCTCCTTCCTCTGTGGGTCTTCTCTCCTTCCTCTGTGGGTCTTCTCTCCTTCCTCTGTAAGTCTTCTCTCTTTCCTCAGTGGGTCTTCTATCCTTCCTCTGTGGGTCTTCTCTCCTTCCTCTGTGGGTCTTCTTTCCTTCCTCTGTGGGTCTTGTCTCCTTCCTCTGTGGGTCTTCTCTTTCTTCTGTGGGTTTTCTCTCTTTTCTCTGTGGGTCTTCTCTCTTTCCTCTGTGGGTCTTCTCTCTTTCCTCTGTGGGTCTTGTCTCCTTCCTCTGTGGGTCTTCTCTTTCTTCTGTGGGTTTTCTCTCTTTCCTCTGTGGGTCTTCTCTCTTTCCTCTGTGGGTCTTCTCTCCTTCCTCTGTGGGTCTTCTCTCTTTCCTCTGTGGGTCTTCTCTTCTTCTTCTGTGGGTGTTCTCTCTTTCCTCTGTGGGTCTTCTATCCTTCCTCTGTGGGTCTTCTCTCCTTCCTCTGTGGGTCTTCTCTCCTTCCTCTGTAAGTCTTCTCTCCTTCCTCTGTGGGTCTTCTCTCCTTCCTCTGTAAGTCTTCTCTCCTTCCTCTGTGGGTCTTCTCTCTTTCCTCTGTGGGTCTTCTCTCTTTCCTCTGTGGGTCTTCTCTCTTTCCTCTGTGGGTCTTCTCTCCTTCCTCTGTGGGTCTTCTCTCCTTCCTCTGTGGGTCTTCTATCCTTCTTCTGTGGGTCTTCTCTCTTTCCTCTGTGGGTCTTCTCTCTTTCCTCTGTGGGTCTTCTCTCTTTCCTCTGTGGGTCTTCTATCCTTCCTCTGTGGGTCTTCTCTCTTTCCTCTGTAAGTCTTCTCTCCTTCCTCTGTGGGTCTTCTCTCCTTCCTCTGCGTGTAGGTTCATTAGCCATGCTAGATCTACATGCCCTTTGCCAGAATAAAAGAACTAGTCTTTTACAGTTTTAGGTTGTAACCGCAACGCTGCTACCTTTGGCCAAGTCTGACATGGTAGATAATTATTGACTAGGTGCTTGTGAAGTATATATCTAGGGGATAGGGTGAGTCCCAGTTTCACCAGGCAATTCACTTGTCTGATAAATTGCCTGTCGATATTGTTTATTATCAAATCAAAGTAATGTCTTTAGGAAAATCTTAGCAGCGAGATTTATCGCTCAATTTTCACGGCAAAACAATCGGGCCAAATTGCTGTCATCAATACACTTCCATCTGCCCATCTGTAAATTTGCACCTGGCTTCCAACTAGAGAAGGAAAGGCAGTGAAAAATGGCCATCCTACTTCAATTAAAATATGAATTCTACTACAATAAACCCTTCAACACTTCATCCCCAACAGCAGTGTCTGAGACCGGTCTACGTTTATCGCTAATCAATATTGGCCTGTACTCAGACGATCGCAGCACATTTTGTTTTTGTGCGAGTCTTTGATTATGTTTGCACTCAAACAATGTCACACTCTTTCTTCTGACATGCGCTCGTCAAATTGCGATTTTAAACGAAAATGACCGGATTTTATTTATATGTTGCCCTTATTATATGTTAATAATTGTGCCAATTCTTGCAATTTTCAAGTTGTCATATATATGTATATATATACACATACATACACACACACACATATGCACATGACCGCACATACATACAGAAACTGGTATGAATCTACTGCACGGGTCATTCTTGGGTCCAGGGCAATGAACGAGCAATCACCCTGTCGTCTCAGGAACCAATTACCGATGCATTATATATGGTTATGAGGGACATTAACCTTACGCACTCCACATTATTTTTGAAAAAAATTTGACCTAATTAATTTTCTTAATTAGTCGCTGTGGTAGTCGTCTTTCAAAATTTGTAACTTTTATGTTTGTTTGTCAATAAATATGATTTTCTGGTGTGTAGATACACAATAGCATAACGAACATGTGGGTGTTATTGTTTTTGTTGTATGTTTGTTAGTTTTTGAGATTTAAAAAGATGAAGTTGAAAATTTATGAAAATCTCGGGAAAAATTTGGACTCGACCACTAGGCCTAGTCGCTTCGATAGAAAACCATGGAAACCACAACAACGTATCGATACTGTGTTTACAATATCGCCACAACTGTTAGTTTCCAATTCAAACGTAGTTCTTTCATTTAAACAAACAAAATAAACAGATCTACGCGATAAAAATCTTTCTCAACAACCTACTTCCCCTTTCGCAAAAAGTCGGCTTGCTCAAAACGGCATATACAAAATTAAAACTGTTCAAAAGCCATTTGTAATCGAACACACGATACTTTAACCGGCAAAATATCGTGTATATATGGAGGGCGTAGTCAGCAGTAAAAAATGGCTGTCAGGAGTGACTCCGTTCAAAAAAAAAAAAAAATTTTCCGCACACCGTTTTTGTAGGCCTAGCTGGTTCAAAGAGAGCGGACAAGGGCGTGCTACAGGTTAAAAAGTCTATCAATGACCGTCGGTTAGATGATGACACCGCAAGAGACGAATCAACAGTTCACAGACTACAGATCTTTGATATCGGACGAGGTTAGAGTTGACTGGAGCGTGAAAGAGGACGGAGCAGAGTGTGTACATTCAACGAACTGCAGGAACCATCAGTATCCACACCCTTCGCCATATACTGAGAGAGACTGAACACCAATGGCTATATCCGAAGTGCAGTGAAGTCGATTCTTAAGAACTGAACAGAACACATACGAACACCAACATACATACATATACATGCATGAGGCAGTAGAACAGTAACTACAATGTTTTCTTTTAAGAGAATATCCCATTATAAGTTTACTTTTGAGTTCTCTTCGTCAAAATTGTCCTCCATAGTGTCCATTCTTAAGTATCTTTCACCCATTTCCACGACAGAGCATTCTCATCTTAGGTTTAGAGGCTCGATGTTCAAGTTAATTTCGCATGCATCTGTCGGCGTTATTTTCATGGCACCACTAATAAACTGCAGAGCGTGATTTTGTACTCTGTTCAGCTTGTGTAAGAAGCTTTTTCTGGCAATGGCTTGGAGGGGGAGTGAATAGTCAATCACTGAGCGAACATATCCAATGTATAACTGGCGTAGTGAATCTTGATCTGTCCCCCATCCACAAGTAGAGAGGTGCTTGATGTGTCTGAGCCTTGTGGATGCTATTTCAATCAGCTTGTCTATATGGAGCTTTGTAGTGAGTATACGGTCAAGCTCGACTCCGAGGTATCTCGGGGTTTTATCATATGTTAATTTCACTCCATTCATTTTGACATCGATATTTTCCTCTTTAATCCTTTTATGCACGCTGAACACAGTTTTCTCAACAATAATCTCAAGCTTCCAACACTGACAATAGGTAGAGATGGTTGTCAGATTCATGTTCATATTTTTGGTGATGGTTTCAGATGTTTTCCTTTTGACAAAATGACCAGGTCATCTGCAAAGAATGACTTTTGGCAGGTTATGACATTTGATAGGTCGTTTATGAATAATGTACAACTTAGCGCAGATCCCTGGGGCAGTCCTTCTTCCAGGGTCCTTTGTTTGGATGTTGATCTGCTGAATGTTGTTCGGATGTTGATCTGCTGAATATTGTTTGGATGTTGATCTGCTGAATGTTGTTCGGATGTTGATCTGCTGAATGTTGTTCGGATGTTGATCTGCTGAATGTTGTTCGGATGTTGATCTGCTGAATGTTGTTCGGATGTTGATCTGCTGAATGTTGTTCGGATGTTGATCTGCTGAATGTTGTTTGGATGTTGATCTGCAGAATGTTGTTCGAATGTTGATCTGCTGAATGTTGTTCGGATGTTGATCTGCTGAATGTTGTTTGGATGTTGATCTGCTGAATGTTGTTTGGATATTGATCTGCTGTATGTTGTTTGGAAGTTGATCTGCTGAATGTTGTTTGGATGTTGATCTGCTGAATGTTGTTCGGATGTTGATCTGCTGAATGTTGTTCGGATGTTGATCTGTTGAATGTTGTTCGGATGTTGATCTGCTGAATGTTGTTTGGATGTTGATCTGCTGAATGTTGTTCGGATGTTGATCTGCTGAATGTTGTTCGGATGTTGATCTGCTGAATGTTGTTTGGATGTTGATCTGCTGAATGTTGTTTGGATGTTGATCTGCTGAATGTTGTTTGGATGTTGATCTGCTGAATGTTGTTTGGATGTTGATCTGCTGAATGTTGTTTGGATGTTGATCTGCTGAATGTTGTTTGGATGTTGATCTGCTGAATGTTGTTTGGATGTTGATCTGCTGAATGTTGTTTGGATGTTGATCTGCTGAATGTTGTTCGGATTGTTCTGTTATGGAAGAAACCTTTTAGCCAGCTGTACATTTGCCTTAATATTCCCATTTTTTGCATCTCGAAGAGGAGGCCAGTCCACTAGACTCAATCGTAGGCTTGTCTGAGGTCAGTGAATGTTGCTAGCACATTGTTTTCACCTCGAAGAGGAGGCCAGTCCACTAGACTCAATCGTAGGCTTGTCTGAGGTCAGTGAATGTTGCTAGCACATTGTTTTCACCTCGAAGAGGAGGCCAGTCCACTAGACTCAATCGTAGGCTTGTCTGAGGTCAGTGAATGTTGCTAGCACATTGTTTTTCTCCTGGAAAGCATCACGTGCCTCTTGGGTGAATCTTATCAGCTGTTTCATTGTCTGTTTCTTTCTTCTAAAGCCTGATTGGTCTTCTTTTTTTTTTTTTTTTGGGTTCGCCTTATTTTTCTCCAATCCCCAAGGCGGTGTGCGTTGCACTGTGTTTTTATTTTGCGCCTGTCGGCCCAGTGCATCCGACTTCGGTATGCATTTTATGTAAGGGTCTGCTTCCTCCTGCATTTTCTAAGGGTTTGCTTCCTCGGGGTAACGGACGGTGCTGTGATGGGGATTGAACCCAGCACCTTCGGCTTGTGAGCCGTGCCACTTAACCACTAGGCCACTCGTTCCCCCCTGATTGGTCTGAATTAAGAATCTTTGAGCTTTCTAGCCACCAATATAACCTTTCATTTATCATCCTATCAGTGATTTTACCTATGTTTGAAGTCAGGGAGATTGGACGAAAACTTGTTGCTAGGTTTGATGGTTTGTCTTTCTTTAGGACCGGGGTGATGTTTGGCTTTTCTCCAGCCTGTTGGTAGCTTGCCTTCTCTCCATGTTTTGTTAATGAGGTCAAGGATGGTGTGGAGCTCATTATTTGAGAGATTTAAGAGCATCTGGTCAGATCTAGAGGTTTTACCTTTCTTACATTTTTTGGGGGTATCTTAAGTTTTGGAAGTGTGAAATTCTTGTAGAAGATTACACCGTTAGCTGTAGGTTGATTTTTCATCATTTTGGTGAGTGTTTTGATAGCCTTGTCCAGATTATTTCATTTTTGCTTTTTGTTAACATTAGAAAAATATTTAAGGACTTTTGCTTTCTGAGAATCTCCTGTTATTAATTCTGTGTCTGTTCTAATGGCTTTGGGATTTTTCTTTCTATGAACTCCTGAAAGGTTGGATATGAGGCACCATGCTTTCTTTCTGTCTTTTTGCAAGTCCAACTCTCGACATTTGTAAGCCCATGCATCTCTTTTTGCTTGTCTGCTGAGGAATTTGACTTTAGCAGTGAGTCTGTTATAACTGGTTTTGTTTGCAGGGGTAGGCTGTTTCTCGACTTGCCATCTTGCTTTCTTTCTCTCATTGACAGTGGCCTCTAATTCTGTGCTCCAGTATGGTTTGAACTTTGTCCTGTATCCTCGTGGGATGGCTTCCTTTGCCTTAAAGGTTTTACTATAGACCTCGTCTATATCCTGCGTCATGTCGATATCTGCGAAACATTGTTGTACTTGTCTCCTGAAAAACTGCCAGTCTGCCTTTTTGTAATTCCATGGTTCCATGGGAGGGATGTTATTTGGTTTCTTACTTTCTCCCAGGTGTTGGTGATTTCAAGGAGTATTGGTTTGTGGTCACTCTCGATGTCATTGAGGACTCTAATTGAGCATTATAGGTGCATGGCGACTGTTACAAGGTTAAGGTCAAGTCGGCTTTTGGTTCCACTGGCTCTGTGGAGCAGTGTTGGTGGGGTTTTGGCGTTCTGCAACAGGATGAGTGTGGTAGTGTTAGTGAGCTCCTCTATGACTGTTCCTGTTGCGTTCCTATCTGTATAGCCCCACAGGGAGAGTGACCATTCATATCGCCAGCAATGATCAGTCTTTTAGATCAGTAGTATGGGTAATTTTCAGTGTGAGGTGTGCTCTTGGTGGGTTGTAAATGTTAAGTATTTTTAGCAGTCTTCCCCTATCACTTCCTGTAGGTCAGTTTCGTCATTGGTTTCAAGAGCGGAAACCTCTGCCTGGATGTCATTCTGGATAAGTCTCACTAATCTCTGATATTTGATCCACTTGCATTGGTACACTATAAAGCCTGTGATGTGGAAGGGGGTGTCTTTTGGCAGCATTGTTTCATGAATGAGTGCCACGTGGATTTCAAGATCCATCAGGAGCTTAGTCAGTTCTAGCATTTTATTTCTATTTCCTGATATGTTGAGCTGGAGGATACGTAGTGATTTTATGTTACTTGGGGTCCTGGTAGCATACTTGTCACCGCTCTCCCCAGGTGTGGCTCTCCCCAAGGCAGGCCTTGGTAACCGAGGAGACATCCGATCTTGTATAAAGTCTGTAGTCTTAGAGGCATCATGATTGCGAAGGGTGGTTATGGACGCATCTTTTGAGTATCCCTGAAGGGAGGCAGTCCAGTGTGTCGGTGTCCCAGGATCGTCACGTCCTGCCAGGGACATATCATATTCATCTGGGTCAGCTATCTCATTATTCTTCCGTCAGGTTTGCCAGCCCACCCGTAGTGATGGTATGTGTGGCATTCTCCGCCACCTGGAAGATCGTCACAAAGGGATAGAGGTGCAATGTCCGCTGGTCTGCATCTCTTCGTCATCTGTGGGGATAAATGATAGAGAACAAAAAGTAAAGAGCGAGACAAGAATGCATTTCACCCATGAAGTGGGGATGGATTCGTGCAGCTCAGAGCATGTACCACTCGCCAGTGGGTTCTGCAGCTACACCTAAAGGGCTCCACCTGCTCCTCAGCCCTTTTGTCTGGCCCCTCTTCAAGGACCTGTCTGGGTTGGGTGACCCTGCCGTATTCATAATAAAAATACATATTAATATGAAGAGTTAAATGTCATTAATATAGAGGGGTACATGTCGTTTCAATTTTGTTCTTTCTACTTACTTAGTCGCTCCTCTTCTACCGTGAGGTGTAGAGGTTCTTTCTACTTACCAAGTATATTTATATTTTTGTGTTTTCCCACCAATAGCTTATATATACAAGGGGTTTGTCATAAGTCTTTACCCTGACCATGAAGGAGTAAGAGGAGAAAGTTTAAATTTGGCACATTGCTTAGTCCTTCTCAATGTAGCCACCACCTGAATTTATACATTTCTGCCATCTATGCGTGAACTTGAAAAGACCTTCAGAGTAAAGTAACCTATTTTTCAAACTAAACCAGTTATCACAAGCCAGTATGACATCTTCGTCACTGTCAAAATGATTTCCTTTCAGCTGTTTTTTAAATTTGGGAAAAGAAAAAAGTCTGATGGAGCTAAATCCTGAGAATATGGTGGGTGTGGAAGAATTTTAATTTTCAAATCGTTGACTGTTTGCAGCACAAGCCTTGCTTTATGGGAGGGCCCGTTGTTTTGAAGCAAAGGCAGAATTTGAGTGCACGCTATCCCTCGTTTTCTGGCCAGTCTTTCTTAGTTTGGTAAGGAGATCTGCATAATATTGCCCGTTAACCGTGTTGCCATGAGGCAGGTAATCTTTCAATATGACACCTTTGACTTTCCAAAAAACAGTCAGCATCACTTTTCTTGCAGATTTCTGTGCTCTTGGGCTTGACATGTGTTGGTGAGCCCGGGGTTTTCCACTGCATGCTGGAAATTTTGGATTCTGGGTCATAATGGTGAACCCAAGTCTCATCTACTACATGTTTTTTGACCGATACATTTTGAGCAACTGGCCACAGCAATCAACCCTCGTTTGTTTCTGTTCACATGTCAGCAGACGCGGGATGAGGATGGTCTTCCAGATCTTGGAAGATCAGCAACATGGGAACGAACACACTTAAACTCCCCACACCAGTTTTTTACAGAAGCATACGAAGGACAGAATTTTTCAAACACTGGTTCCATCTCCCTGGGTATTTCTGTAGGTGTTTTTCCCTGTAACATCAAGAATTTTGTCACAGTTCTGGCCTCTGATTTCTCCATTGTTCTGACAAACCGTTAGAGTAGCAGATCCGGTCAATAAGATGTGTAACGCCATGCACCATACCTAGTAAACCCATCGAGGAGGGAAATTCATACTTCTCAAGTCCAGTACAAATTGAATGAGCTACATATGTGCCAAATTTAACTTTCTCCTTCTACTCCGTCATAGTCAGGGTAAAGACCTATGGCAAGCCCTTGTATGAGGCGAAACCACCTGTACTGCACCACATGAATATACGCATAAGGGTGAACCTTTTGTTGGAGCTTACGTTCGCTAGCAGAGGAATTTGCTGTGTTGCTTGGGACAGTTTAAATAGTGGTTAGGAAGAAACTGAAATATTGGAAGTTGGGTTCATAATGGATCCCACGGATGCTGACTGACCACCATAAGGTTGTTGTTGTTTCAAATGCCCCAATGAGTAGGTTTAGTCTTTTGTATGCCCTGAAAAAGACGTTAAGTGGTGGGTTGCAGTAGCTTTCCTCACATCCTGAGTGTGCTGATGAAGGTAGGCCAGGGCACATCCAGGCGGTTGTGCTATCCCTGACTTCATCTGCGTATCGCTCACTACTACGAGGATCACGTTGATCCCTCACCTTGATAGTCAGGCTGCATGAAGACAGCCCGTTTTCAGAAAGGGCTATGTGGAAGCCAAAGTGAGGGTCTTGTCCAGTATGTTTTGCCTGAACCTGACTAACAGTATATTTTGTCTGACCAGGCGTTAGTCTTCCTTCCCGACCACCATAAGGAAGAACGCATGTGGTGGAGTTTGAACCCCTTGCTGTGTTACGAAACGGAGGCTTATGAATTGTGGAAGAAGTGTTAGCACAGAAAAGGTGGGAAGTTCTGCCACACCCAGGATACAGTCCCGATCTGTCGCCATGTGACTTTAATTTGTTTGGACCCATTAAAAAGTTTCTGAAAGGACAACGATTTGACTCCAATGCAGACGTCATGGCCTCGGTAACCAAATGGTTCAATGAATAACCAGTCATTTTTCTCAGATGACATCTGACATCTACCCAAGCATTTAAATGCGTGTGAATGCCTATGGCGGCTTTTTCTAATGAACCCTGGCGCATGCTTGCTTTGTTAAATTCTTCCTCACCTGCGGATGTTTCTTTCATGTTTTAATACATCCACTGGGGTGCATTTCATTGGAACACGCCTCGTATAATCCAGATTCATGATCATTGGCCTGATAAATTGTCATTTTAAAAAAAGCTGTAATTCTTCTTCTTCTTCTTCTGCGTACACAGTCAGACAGTAACCAGCTGTAATTCAATTTTGCAGAATGTCACGTGTTTACAAATTTACCCAAAATGTAAATACCGACTGAATGTAAAGAACTTTTCATTAAGCATACATTGGAAATGTCACCATACTGAAGGGCATTCCAGAAACCTTAAACGTCATCGCTAGTTGACAGAACCGAACACAAGTATTATATGCTGATTTTTGTCCCATCGTACGGCACAGGTATTCTACTCTCCGTCAATTTAAATCAAATGGGTCTGTAAAGCCTAAATATTCATTTTAGCTCAGTGCATAGGCGTCTCAGTCTCTGTAGATCATACGCGTGACACACTGTGAGTAGCATCTCCGGGGCGCAAGCATTGCCGCTGGATATGGAGACCCTGGGCTGCGCAAATTGCAGGGTCTCCCTCTCGGCCTCACTGGTGTAATCCAAAGGAATGCAAAGCATGACGATTTGGCACCAGCTCAGCTGCAGAAGCTTCCGGAATGAGTTCGCAATTTTGAAACCATCCGCCGTAGGTGCTACCACTCCGGATTTTCTGTTTGGGTTAACTCCCGTAGCCCAAACCTCTACCTAGGTTTCCACAAGGCAGTGGAGTCGTTGCCCGCAGATGCTAGCTACTCGAGACATCTGATGATACTCTCATTGTCCCATGCCTAGCCAGCACTCCCTGGCACTTGTTGGTTTCAAATCAGAGTTCGTTCTCTTCTAGGTGAACTGTCTAAACAGACTAACGTGCTTCGTCTACCCGGGTTTAGAGTCACAGTTTACCTTCTCTTAGATTGCTTGCCAAGCAAGGCTAATGAGCCCAATATGTTTGGCCAGTTATACCGCTGGGTACTCGGTCATGCCCCACAATAATGTAGGAGAGGCCATTGACATGAAAACTCCTACCCGGCAAACCGAACAATGAATCCAGCGGCGATCTCTACACCTGGAAAGGAGAGGCTATAACAGACGCTTCACTTTCTTTTAACAAGTGGGACGTTCAGCCCAGACCTTGCTACCCCCAGTTAGATTACCTTTAATTAAATGTTTTTGGCGAAAAACAATTAACATTCTGTCCTTGTCTAGTAGTAAAGGGTTATATATACTGTAGCCAATACTGTATTTTGTGTGTGAGTGGTTTTCGTTGTTTTTAACATTAGTGCATTTAGTATTTCCTTGGTTTTATAGATGGTGTGCATCTGGGCTTAGGAGATTTTATATTCTATGGAGTGCTTGTAGGAAAGGCATCATCGTATGGGGACTGGAATGCAACTCTGGCATGCTTTATTGCTATACAAATTGTAAGTATTGACTTTCTCCACATGTGACATTGTCTATGACAAGTTTGCAGATCTTCACCATTTTTGCTTTTATAAAGAGAAGAAATCAATCTTACATATCCTGTCAGCTTGTATGGCAAAGTCTATAAGCTTTGAGGGTTGCTCAGAAAGTAGTGCCCCGACTTTTTTTCTTCTTCTGAAACTATTTTTCAAAATGTATAAAATTCATTCACAGTATAACTGAATGTTTCTGTTCAACCTCATCTTTCCTGTAACTCAAAGAGGTCATAGGGGCATCACATCTCACTACTGCTTCAAAAACCATTCATCGCCACTTCTGTCTGTCCTTCGCCATAACCTCCGTCTCCTTCAAGGTTTAGTCCGTTCACTTTCGAACATCATCTGCTCAGCGCCTCTTTGGGTGACCTCTCTTTCTCTTGCCAGCGACTGTGTCTTTAAATATCTTGTTTGGTAGTCTACTCGATCATATTACAAGGCCTTGCCATTGGAGCTTGTATATTTTTACTACTGATTGAGGGTCTTGTTAAAGTCGGACAGATTGTAATTGTGTTGCGTACGTTGATCTTTGTGACACGGCCTTTGCATGCTATTTCAAGGATCTTAATTAAGCATCTCATCTCCATCACCTGAATATTTAGTTATAATTCAGCATTCAGGCACGAACAGTTGCTCTGTTAAATAGATAAAAAATCAACTGAAACTAAAACAGTTGCTCCAAAAATATGATTATTAGATTTCATCATCATGTAGCATGTCCTATTGGAAAACGTCGCTCCCATCACAGCCTGTCTGAAACAGCCCGCTTCTTGTCAAATCCCCAGTGTGCTCTAGAGATGCTTGAGCATTCCTTGACATCTTGGTGCCATTGCATTCTTGGTCTGCCTCTCTTGGCTGGACACCATCCTGCTACTTGCGAAGCCCATTTCAGGGGTTGGTAGCGGGAGATTGAGAAGAAGAAGAACTCTTTTTTTTATACTTGCAATCATATATGCAGACAGGGGACGGCGTGGGCTAGTGGTTAAGTGACAAGGCTCACAACCAGAAGGTGCTGGGTTCGATCCCCATCACAGCATTGGCAGTTACCGCGGGGAAGCAAACCCTTAGAAAATGCAGGAGGAAGCAGACCCTTACATAAAATGCATGCTGAAGTCAGATGCACCGAGCCCTATAGGCACAAAATAAAAACACAGTGCAACGCACACCACCTTGGGGAATAAATAAATAAGGTGAACGCAAAACAAAAAAATATATATGCAGACAAACAGGTAATGAGCCTGTTGTATAACTTTGTTATTCATTTGGCTTGGCTTCGTTCGTTCTCAATCTCCCGCTACCAAACCCTGAAAGGCCTTAAGTCCAGAGAACAGAATGTGTTGTCGTAGTTTACAGCTTGACTGCGATATTTGCACCTTTCGGTCCAACACATCTGACTTCAGCAAGCATTTTTTTAGTACTGGGTTAGCATTCCCTCTTCGATCCCTTCTCTTTAGCCAGTCTGCCCTGCTGCAGCCTGTTATCCAGGATCACCGCTTGGAGGTGTAGAAGGGTCTTGGCAGCTCTGGTTCGCTGGCCCTGACGCTAGCAGTTAGCTATGGGTCGGTGACCACTGCAGTTCATGTGCTGCTCAGCATCTTGATCCCCTATTGTTCATTGGATTAATATTAGTAATTTCTTAGATTTCATCATATGTTAACTGATTCACTCCATAAAGCGGATACATTGGCTTGCAAACTTTCTTAAAATACTTCAGTCTTCAGATACTTCATTGGTTTGAGCAATTTCCATACTTAAATTAAAGAATTTCTCAATAATTTTTCCAAAATTTATAAATGTGTCTATACTTCATACCAGTAGTTTTACATTTAACTCTTTGAGGACTTTATTTTTTTGTTAGGCTTGTACTAAATTAAGCATCCACCAGCCAAGCCCGAGCCAGGCCGTCTTGGTTTCTTTCTACTGGACTTGTCATCATAATCACTATCTGAATCACTCAGCAGCAAGCTCTCAGAAACAAACCTAGCTTGTGAACTGTATCTTTTTGGTCAAGTGCTGGAAGTAGAAGCAATGTGCATGCCAATTTTGGGGAGAAACAAACAACACATTTTAGAGTGTTGTTTTGAATGCCCACAATGAGTAGGTTTACTGTTTTATGCGCCCTAAATGGGACGTTAAGTGGGGGGTTGCAGTTGCTTTCCTCACATTCCGAGCGTGCTGATGAAGGTGGACCGGGATCCTCCAGGCGGTTGTGCTATGCTTAGCTTCATCTGTGTGCCGGCACTACTACGGGGATCACGCCGATTCCTCACCTCGTTAGCCAGGCTGCCATGAAAACAGCCCGTTTCCAGGGAGGGCTACTAGAAAATCGAGGTGAGGTTCTTGGCCAGTATGTTTTGCCTGACCTTGACTAACATGTCTGATCAGTATATTTTGCCTGACCAGACATTAGTCTTCCTCCCCACACTTTAGAGTGAAAAAAATATTGTTTGATAAAATATAATACTATGCATTTTACGTTTCGTAGTAAAGTGTTTACATAAAAACCCGAATCGCTGCTCCACGAAAAAAAAATGAAACAGTACCCAACAGAACCGATATGTCAGGTAATGATCTGCTAGGGTTTCGTTTGCGAACTCATATATAGGTTAATGGTCTGGAAAGAGGAAAAAAAAATATGTGTCCAGAAGTTCCAGTGTGAATGAGTTCACTTTGTGGAAAAACCATTTACATTGATTATTTTGAGCTACACTGTACATTTAAAAAGATACAAATTTGATTAATTTTGCCTTTTTTTCAACTTGTCATTTCAGGGTTTGTGTTGCACATTACTTCTGTTAATAATTTCCAGAACAGCGATGCCAGCTCTTCCCATTTCGTTGACCTTTGGGATCATATCCTACTTTACCACTAGCATTCTGGTGCAACCATTTATGAACCGCCTTGCTAGCGAGCAAGTTTATATATAGTTTGTATTTTTTAACCCACAAACAGTCATTTTTTTCCCACTGGCCTTGTCAAGTAAGACAAGCAGATAATGTTACAATGCAGAGAGAGATTCGTAAAGTTTGAAACTGCATCCGTATAATTTACTTTCACTTATTATGTTATGCCTTTCAGCATCAGGTTATGAAGAGATCTCTAGAATGAGCCTGACCGAGTGCCGAGTGGCATTCACCGTCTCAGATATTTTTGTAAGCCACCTTTTTCGTGACCTTTCTTTGGCCTTAAATCAGTTGTATCCAAATAGCATTGCCTGTTGGGGGTGCTGTGTGGTGGTAGGCTTGTTATATGGTCAAACCATTTTAGTTGCTGTAGTCTAATACTGGTGTTGCTCCCACTGTCAGTCTTTTGTGACCTAATTAATTCTCTTAATGTAGTCTATGGTAGTCGTCTTTCAAAATTTGTAACTTTTATGTTTGTTTGTCAATAAATATGATTTTCTGGCGTGTAGATACACAATAGCATAACGAACATGTGAGTGTTATTGTTTTTGTTGTATGTTTGTTAATTTTTGAGATTCAAAAAGATGAAGTTGAAAATTTATGAAAATCTCAGGAAAAATTTGGACTCGACCACTAGGCCTAGTCGCTTCGATAGAAAACCATGGAAACCACAACAACGTATCGATACTGTGTTTACAATATCGCCACAACTGTTAGTTTCAATTCAAACTTAGTTCTTTCATTTAAACAAACAAAATAAACAGATCTACACGATAAAAATCTTTCTCAACAACCTACTTCCCCTTTCGCAAAAGTCGGCTTGCTCCAAACGGCGTATACAAAATTAAAACTGTTCAAAAGCCATTTGTAATCGAACATACGATACTTTAACCGGCAAAATATCGTGTATATATGGAGGACGTATTCAGCAGAAAAAAATGGCTGTCGGGAGTGACTCCGTTAAAAAAAAAAAAAAAATTTACGTGCACCGTTTTTGTTGGCCAGGAAGGATGATTTTCTTCTAACATTGGCGTGCTGAAGGTTAAATCTCTTTTGGTAGTTATTGTCACGTGTTTGCAATTAAGTTTTGGAACTAATTGGTCAATGATCTGATTTTCCTAATTGCGTCTTTGTTGGATTCCACGCTGTCATTCTTCCGTCTGCTGAGAACGAGCAGATTATAAAGCAATATCTTAGAGTATGTTTAACTAAATCCAGACAATGTTTTCACTTGTGGATAACGGAGGTAACGATCTCAAAATTAAATGATTAGAAAATCTGTCTAAATTTTATATTCAGAAAAATGTCATGTTTATCTCTGTAAAATGTGAGGTATTTATGGGGCTGAGGATGCAGCTTATTGAATGAGCAGACAGCATAAAGTGATTCAAGGCCGGCTGCTTGCATCAGCTAACCAGATCTGACCAAGACCCTATTCTGCCTCAAGGTGACGGCCTTGGACACATGCTTCACTAGTGTTGTCACTCTAAGAGATTAAGGATTGCAGTGAGAAGGCAAAACCCGTCCCCCAAAAAGTACGCTGAAATCTGCTGTGTTGGACCGAAAGGCGCAGATATCGCAGCCACATTGTTGTAGTAGCTAATGTCAGTCGTAATAGTTAAGTACTCTATGATTTTGGTGGTGGGTGCCTCTCCTCGCATCCTGAGGCATACTTGTAAAGGTGAACTGGGCTCCTTCTGGCTGTAGTGCAATTTTGAGGCTCCTCAATACTATGGGGATCACAGTGCAGATAACACACCCCGTAATCCAGACTGCCGTGAAACATTGTTGCCAGGGAGAACTGCTTGGAATTGAGGTGGTGTCTTGATCAGTACGTTTTGCTTGACCCTGACTAACATGGTCTGATCAGTATGTTTCACCTGACACTGACTAGCATAGTCTGATCAATGTGTTTCACCTTACCCTGACCAGCATGTTTCACCTGACCCTGACTAACATGGTCTTATAAATATGTTTCACCTGACCCTGACTAACATAGTCTGATCAGTATGTTTCACCTGACCCCGACTAACATAGTCTGATCAGCATGTTTCATCTGACCCTGACTTGAAGGCAAAATAGGGTCTTGGTCAGTTATGAATCACTGACCCTGATGCAAGCTGCCACCTATGAGTTGCTGGCTACTTTCACTGCTGCATCTTCAGCTTCAAGTCTTTTATTAAGGTTACTTCTCCCTATACTTTGACTGTCATCAGACTACCTGTAAGGCAGCAAATGGTTTGAAGTCAATCGTATTCTTCTCCTAGATGTACTACAGTCTATGATTAATGGGCTTCATCTTCCAGGAGCATTCTGGTTTTAGGCGCTAGAGACTTTGCCAGCTGACCTCATGCTAGTAGGAACAATCTGCCATGTAATGGTATCTACTTGACCATAAGCTAATTAACATTTAGTTAGAATTGAGAGCTCATGGACTCAAATCTCACCTATGACAGCATATAGAACTATTGTGTAATGTGAAGTTTGGGCCAAGGATTTATTTTGATATCTGAAGTTTGGTTCAATAATTCTGTTATGTGAAATTTGTCCGAAGGATTAATTATGTAATGTGAAGTTTGGGCCAAGTATTAATTGTGTTATGCGAAGTTTGGTATGAGGATTAATTGTGTTATGTGAAGTTCGGTCCAAGGGGATTAATTGCGTTATGTTAAGTTTGGTATGAGGATTAATTGTGTTATGTGAAGTTCAGTCCAAGGGGGATTAATTGCGTTATGTGAAGTTTGGTATGAGCATTAATTGTGTTATGTGAAGTTTGGTATGAGGATTAATTGTGTTATGTGAAGTTTGGTATGAGGATTAATTGCATTATGTGAAGTTTGGTATGAGGATTAATTGTGTTATGTGAAGTTTGGTATGAGGATTAATTGCATTATGTGAAGTTCAGTCCAAGGGGAATTAATTGCGTTATGTGAAGTTTGGTATGAGCATTAATTGTGTTATGTGAAGTTTGGTATGAGGATTAATTGCATTATGTGAAGTTTGGTATGAGGATTAATTGTGTTATGTGAAGTTTGGTATGAGGATTAATTGCATTATGTAAAGTTTGGTATGAGGATTAATTGCATTATGTGAAGTTTGGTATGAGGATTAATTGTTATGTGAAGTTTGGTATGAGGATTAATTGCATTATGTAAAGTTTGGTATGAGGATTAATTGTGTTATGTGAAGTTTGGTATGAAGATTAAATTGCGTTATGTGAAGTTTGGTATGAGGATTAATTGTGTTATGTGAAGTTTGGTATGAGGATTAATTGCGTTATGTGAAGTTTGGTATGAGGATTAATTGCGTTATGTGAAGTTTGGTATGAGGATTAATTGTGTTATGTGAAGTTTGGTCCAAGAAAAAAAATACTTTATTCCCATTGCCGGTGGTAGTCGAGGGATTTTGAGGCAGAGGACTGCAGGCCATTTCACCTTGTCGTGCTGGCTATGTTTGTTTGTCACCCCCAAACAGAAACACAACATATGCCATACCAGGGATTCAATCTACCTTGTCACCAGGCATCAAAACTATTCAACCTTAAGAAATGATTGGATTATGTATGGTCCAAGAAACAATTGTATTTACGTGAAGTTTGGTCCAAGGAATGATTGTGTACATGTGAATTTGATTGAATTGTGAGAAGTTATATTCAATTTAAATGCCGTTTTGTTTTGTATACCAATGACGGAAAACAATTTCTAATAAAATTTGTCTTTACAAAAATAGTAGTGCAGTCATTGTTCAGAACAGGCCTGACAGTGACAAACAAATAAGGCAGTGATGAGGCGACCTCAATGAAGAGGAAGGAAGTGTTGTACATTGGGGTAATCATGTAAAGTGCCATGAAAATCACTGCAAGAGTACATAAATGCTTTGGCACAGACTTCCTGCAAGTAACCCATATGGGTGAGCCTCATTCTCTAACTGGAGCCAAAAAAATCTAGATGAAGTAGACAAACTAATACAAAGTCCATCATGATCTTTTCAACATATATGTTGAACATTTAATTCACAAGACCCTTTCTCAGGGCAAAACAATAGTCCAGTTAACAAACCCTTGCTTCTAAGGTGAAAATAATAAAAATATTTCATTATGTCAGTGGTCTGTATTAGTCTGTACATAGGGACAAGCCATGTAACTCTTTGGTGGCAGTTTACAGTGGTTTTTACATCCCCAGGTTTACTTGATAAGATAGACCTAAGTCCTCCTGGCTGTAGTGCAATGTGAGGCCCCTCAGCCAAGTTCACCGCTAAGGGGATCATGTGTTGATCCTGACCTTGATGGTCAGACTGCTGTGACACAGCTAGTTTCCAGGAGCACAAATAAGGACGACATGAAGTAAGGTCTTGATCAGTACGTTTAACCTGACCCTGACGTTACTCTTTGCTCCCAGACAAACCTGGTAGCATATTAAAATAACTTAACATGTTGCATAGAACTTGATTGGTTGTTCACTAGTTAAAACTTCTGCAATAAATATGTACAATTGCGACATACAAATTTATTCATTCAAATGCAAAATTCCAATATAAGAAAGATGTAAAGCTAGTCACATAACAGACACAGCTGTGAAGGATGAAGTGTTAAGAGACTTCATTGTACTAGACCCATAGCTTGTTTTACAGTTGGGTTGAGCTTGTCAACAGTGATCAAATTTTGTCGTGAATAATGAAACCTTGACCACATGCTAATCAGATGATCTTCAAAGTTAATACTTATGTCAAATAAAAACAAGTTCAAATGCAGGTTGACACTACAATTTTCAACAGGCTCAGGTGTAACATATTGGCCAAGATCCCCACCTCACGTTCATGTTATGCACCTGGAAATAGGTTGATCACCGTAGCCTACTAAGATGTGTCCTCCTCCTCCTGTTACCAAGCCCTGAACAAGGTTTTGCAAGTATCAGGATGGATGTAGTCCAGAGAACGGAATGCGTTGTCACTAGTTTACAGCTTGACTGCGATATTTGCACCTTTTGGCCAGACACACCCGTCTTTGGCAGGTAAGATGTCTTGAATTGCACTAAAGTGAGGATGATCTGGGTTCACCTTCATTATATCCTGGGTTAAAAGAAGAGCCTCTAACCAGGAAAAAAAATTTGTCAAGCGGAAAGATCTCTTATACAAGTAGCTTTCAAAACAAACAGACAAGCACAACAGATCGTTAGTCTGTTATTGTATTTATGCTGTCTGGACCCAGGACAGACAAGGCTCACAGTGCCTTATGCATGTCAACAGGTGACTAAGGAGGAGAGCTGTAGCTGGCACTGAAAACCTCATTGTGCTACAAGAAACCACATAAAAGCTTTGACAAAAGGTTGCCAAATGCAGTAGAAGTGACATGCTCCTCGTGGAACACAGCAAAAAGAATATTGTATAAAGATTGTGATTTTCACTTTTTCATTCAAAATTGGTTGTATTGTGTTAATTACATTTGACATACTGCACTCCAAACAGACTTAGCACAGACCAGAAGGATTTAAATTGTATGATGGAGACGGGAACTGAAGGCAAGGATAACGGTAACAGGGGAAAATGTGGAGAGATAGTGTTGTAGTGAATAGCCCAGGACATGAGAGGATTTGGAGTGTATTTGTTGAGGGCCTATAGTCCTCAGGAAGTTGAAAAGGTTTTGATGGCTCCAAGCAGATCCATAGGGGCAGAGTTTCTTGCAGAAGCGAGGAATGGATGACAGTGATACCTGAGCCATCACTTTAAGTCGATAAAAACACACATGGATAATGGCTCAGGGACCACACTAGGCCATAATAAACAAAACATTACAGCAATAACGCCTTCATCAGAGATAAAGAACGAACAGGATGTTATGACTGCAAACTTCAACACAAACAGGATGTTATGACTGCAAACTTCAACACAAACAGGATGTTATGACTGCAAACTTCAACACAAACAGGATGTTATGACTGCAAACTTCAACACAAACAGGATGTTATGACTGCAAACTTCAACCAATCATTGTACTTATCTTTTTTATTGTGTTTGTTCATTGGCTCAGTGTTCCTGACAAAAGATGTGTGATCGTAACATGGGTATAGTTTTGTGTCCCGGTGCTGTCAATGAGCTCTCAGAGGACAATTTGGGGAAAGTCATTTTGTTTCTTTATAGAGAAGGGCAACTTGAACTTTATCAACTTTTAACTTTCAGTGTGGGGAGGAAAACTAACGTCTGGTCAGGCAAAATATACTGATCAGACATGTTGTTGCTTAGATGTTTGCCTCACTAGTTTCTACTGGCGGAGGCGCGCCATTTTCCACCCCAGACCGTAGTCCATTGGGCGATATCAGGACCCATAAACCAGTGCTTGGATGAATGCGTGCGTCTGTATGTACCTATGCTAGGTTTGTGCGCCCTCAGAAGTTAGCCCAACCAAAGTGCAATGGAAGGGCCTCACCATGAGGGCGCGTGTGAAAGTTGTGCAAGAGTGTGACTGTAGGACAGAGTCAAATGAAACAGAGTGAGTAAGAAGAGTTGCCCCCAGGGTAGAAGACCCATCAATTATGATACTGACTGATCAGACATGTTGGTCAGGGTCAGGCAAAACATACTGACCAAGACCCACAACTTGGCTTCCTCGTAGCCCTCCTTGGAAACGGGCTGCTTCCATGGCAGCCTGGCTAATGAGAAGAGGGATTGATGTGATCCCCGTAGTAGTGAGCGACATGCAGATGAAGCCAAGCATAGCACAGGACCCCTTTTGACCTTCATGAGCATGCTCAGGATGCGAGGAAAGCTACAACAACCCGCCACTTAACTTCCTTTTTAGAGTGCACAAAAGAGTAATCCTACTCATTGTGAGCATTCAACAACAATAAGTGTTCACTGGGAAGTGCCCAATAAGATGGAGAGATGACCTGAGTAAAAGTCTGTGTTCCAACATTGGTGCTCCACAGAAAAAGACCAAAATGCATTTAAACAATATTTTTATTACCTGGCATCACTTGTTGTGCCTGATTGAATACCAGGATTACAGACAGGCAAACAAGTATGGCTCAAAATGCAAATTATTTGAGTGGAACAATTTCAATGAATTCTACAAAAACAAACAAAAATTCATTCAAAAAGTTATTTTTGAGTCAATATGGACAAAAAACATTCGACACTAACTTTGTTACACAACTTCCATCAAACAAGCTAGATAGAAAAATATGTTTGCAACACAAATTTTCATAATGGGATCTGTCAAGGTTTAATAGGCCTGAGAAATAAAAACTGCTTGCTTTGGCAGTCACAAAGGCAGGATAAGTTATTACACAATGCACAGTTATTGCCATCACAGGACCCCAATAGAAAAACCTAGGCCTTATTTGGGATTTTGGTTTGGCTTCGTTCTCAATCTCCCGCTACCAAACACATGAAGGACTTAAGTAGCAGAATGTAGTCCAGAGAACGGAATGCGTTGTGTCGTAGTTTACAGCTTGACTGCGATATTTGCACCTTTTGGTCCAACACATCTGACTTCAGCAAGCATTTTTTGAGTACAGGGTTAGCATTCCCTCTTCGATCCCTTCTCCTTAGCCAGTCTGCTCTGTTGCAGCCTGTTGTCCATGATCACCGCATGCAGGTGTAGAAGGGTCTTGGCAGCTCTGGTTCGCTGGCCCTGACGCTAGCAGTCAGCTATGGGTCGCTGACCACTGCAGCTCATGCGCTGATTTGGGATTTTAACACATGTCTCTAGACGAAGAGACCAGTATTCTAGCCACTTGTCCACCTGCTCCTCATTATTTATACTACAATATTAAAATAAAAATACATTTTTCAATTGGAATAACGCTGCTATGGCAAGAGTGTAAATGGAAGCATAGAAACTATATTCTGCATCTTGTGTTTTCTATATGTGCATCTCAAGGATTTAGTGATAAGCTCTGTAATCTCTTAGAGTTTGGCCATCTCCTATGTTTTCTGTAAAAGGACTGAATTCACACTGAGTTAAAGATCCTTAGATTTGTATGTATTCTGATCATTTTAGAGTTAAATAACGTTTTCAACATCAACAAATCCCTGTCAAAGATTCTGGGTCTGCAGTGGTTCAACAAGGTTATAAACATAAGATAATGGGAGAGAAGGAAATCTTGAGGATATGCCACACAACACATTGTGCGAGCCCAAGCAAGTATCATCTGGAGATCTTGATCAAACACAAAGGGAGGAAAATGGGCAACAGGAAGACAAACAACTCAAGAGAAGAGATCTAGAAGCCGAGACCAGAGAAGCTGGAAAGAACTGGAGAAAATAGCACAGGACCGGTCTGCTTGTAGAGTGTTTGGTTGATGGTCTATGCAACCCAAGATGATTATGGCAAAGAAGAAAAGTGCGTATTCATATCTTTTCAGAACAATCCATCGTTGCAGCATTATTCCCACTGCTGAGACTGGGGAATAATGGCTGCCTGCCTGTGCTGTTGCCACACAGTGTGCAGGTTTGGTTTTCATTTCACCAGTGTACAGGGGTTTTGAACCTGTGCTCCCATAGTCAGGAGACTAGTACACTCAAACCGCTCATTTCATAATATCTATCATAATAATTTGTCCATCATCCTGTGTCATACTACATCCTTGATACTGTGGGTGCACATCAGATCAATCAAAAGTTTTATTGCATAGCTGGCAAACCATGGTCTGCAGCTGGTATTGGTGCTCCCTCTGCTATAGACAACTGTTCGGGGAATTGATTGCTAGAGGGGATGTACCCACTTTTTAACAATCAGCACAATACACCCCATGTTGATCAGGACTCCTTTTTGGGGGGTTGAAAGGATAGACCACTGCGATGTACTGTGCATGTCATTAGGTGTACATAAGGCTGTCTAACTGAACGTTGAAATTGCTACCGAAACCATCACTCCTAAGTGCACATCCATGCTTTGTCTCAGGTTTCTAGCAATTTGAGTTCAAACACTGGTTGCCCCCATGGTTCTAATGGAACTAAATAGGAAGGACGACAGAGAATTTGTCGCAAAAAAGGGGACTATTTGGCTATACATCAGGTCTTGGTTATGTGGTTAGCGAAGCAACAAAAACGGCGCCAGACAAGCTGCGGGTCTAACTTGCTCTAATTTACGACTCAACATCAACACCAGTACCAAAAATAGGCGATCGTATATTCCAGAGACTACCAACCTAATGGCTGGTAACAGATACTGGTATTGACCTGGTAAGTCACCAGCGGATTTTCACATGCCAAAAAATATGAAACAAAGGAGGTCACACAACACAAGCGGAGGACTGAAGATAGACATCAAACCTGTGTAAAGTCAAGGGGCCATCCATAAAAGATTTCCACAAAATTTTGACATTTTTTAAACCCTCCCCATCTCTATATTTGTCATTCAGATAATAGGAGCTTAGAACTTGAAACATTTTTGCATTAGAGATTTTAAGAAAACGGGAGCTTAGAAGATGCAACATCTTTGCATTAGAGATTTTCAGATAACAGTAACAGGAGCTTAGAAGATGAAACATCTTCAGAGATTTTGAGACTAGCAAGATTGTAAGGACTGACAAGAGGGACCAACATCCAAAGGTTTATTTTGGTTTGACTGTAAAGTAAGAAGCTTTCAAAGATATGGGGGTTAGTTATTCTTGATAGATTTATACATGAGCAAGAACTGCCATGTTGACATTCACTTTCAATTGAAATATTCCCCTTCGCAATATATTCACATTTTATATATTTCTTCGTCGTCCTTTCTCCTGTGAACCCCTTTTATGGATCTATCTATGTTCTTTGCACGTACACATAAGGCAGAAACAAATGATCTCCAGTTGGAACGGTGTGACATCACTGTTTTTAGATCGTGTATAGTGCAGAGGCCCATAGTTGAGCCTTTATGGGTTGGATAGCGCGCCCCCCCCATATTATTGTCAGATCTTATTAACTTGTATACTACTGACAATCCAGAACATTCAAATGGTTACACAATCTTAACTAATGGACATCAGCTGTACCAACATACACACACCATTATATTCCACTCAAGAAGGGCAGTATATCATTAAAACTATTAAAGGCTGAAAGAACTCTTCCAGGACACCCCTTTACACCAGAAGAACAATAATATCGCTAACTGAAATTGAAAGAAATGTGTTTTGTTTTATCAGTGTTTCAGGATTTTAATTATTGTTGTATGATAAGCTATAACAGGAGGCATGAAGTCAACGCCAATTGTAGAACTTGAAAAGATTACAAAACTGCAATCCATGACCGATAGAAGAGACTGCAGAGCCCAGCTGCAGTCAGAGAAACTCCGAAGACTGACTGACCATCCAATGCACCAGAGACTAAACAATTTGGGAAATGGGAAACTAAAGCGGAGAAACTTTGCAGAAATAGCCAAAGCAAAGATGCACGAAGATCCCATAAACGCACTGACAACACCAAAACCCATCACTACTGTACGAAAACCTACCTGGAGGCAGGATATATTTCCAGAGGTGGTAGAAAATATACCAGGTATTGGAAACAAAAACTGCCAGACTGAAAAAGAAAGGAGAGATACTACCCTAAGCTTCATAACGAAAAGCTACCCAAGCATGGACTGGACCCATGCATACACCGACGGTTCTGTAACAAACGCTACACAGAACGGAGGGGCAGGAGCATTCCTGAACCTACCAAATGGCAGAAAAATAACACTGTCATTCGCTACTGGTAAGTACACAAGCAATTTCAGAGCGGAGGCAGAGGCACTGAGGGCGGCAGTGGAAGAAATGGTGACACACAGTGAAAATGAAAGCCATATAGTCCTGCTTACAGATGCTCTCGCCGTAGTCACAGCGCTAAAAAGCCAGAAAAACACTGAGCTTAATGACTTAAGAGCAGCACTCTGCAAACTGTGCCAGCAGTCCGCACCAAAAAGGGTAGTGGTACAGTGGGTCCCATCACACTGCAACATCCAAGGCAACGAGGAGGCAGACAGACTGGCAAAAGAAGGTGCAAGACTACCACAAACAGATACTAGTATGACGTACGAAGAGTCAAAACGGCTTATCAAAGCCAGATACATGACCAAATGGGAAACCGAACATACTGGTTACACCAAAAACGATGCCTATTACCAGTTGAACCGAAGAGAGCAGGTCGTCGTCTTCAGACTTCGCACTGGCCACAATAGACTGAGGTACCACCTATTCAACAAATTGAAGATAGGGTGTACCGACGAATGCCCGTGCGGTACTGGTAAAATGACCGCTGAACATCTGCTGCAGAACTGCCCGATATACGAGGATCAGAGAGAGCAGATGTGGCCATCACCAGTGGAACTGCAAGACAAGCTCTATGGCAGTGGCGACAGCCTCAGGATGACCGCCGCTTTTTTCGAAAAAATAATGGTTACTGTCTGACTGCGTACGCAGAAGAAGAAGAAGAACCGAAGAGAGCAGGTCGTCTTCAGACTTCGCACTGGCCACAATAGACTGAGGTACCACCTATTCAACAAATTGAAGATAGGGTGTACCGACGAATGCCCGTGCGGTACTGGTAAAATGACCGCTGAACATCTGCTGCAGAACTGCCCGATATACGAGGATCAGAGAGAGCAGATGTGGCCATCACCAGTGGAACTGCAAGACAAGCTCTATGGCAGTGGCGACAGCCTTAGGATGACCGCCACTTTTTTCGAAAAAATAATGGTTACTGTCTGACTGCGTACGAAGAAGAAGTATGATAAGCGAAGTCACATTGTATTTTCATTTGTGAAACTAGGGTGGCGTTAAGAAATTTAGGTCTCTAAGGGTTAAAGCTGAATACAATTTGATTATGGCATTCAAGCTACCAATAACCCCTAACGTATTTTTTAAATTTTGTTTCAATAATCAGCAACTGGTGACCAAATCCCTTTTATTGATGCCCCACAATTCATTAAAAGAAGTAGATCAAGGATTGCCTTACTAACAGAATTCTCGAATATTGTATACGTCGAATAACTGAGCCTAACAGTAAAACTTAATCCCAATCTCATTTTATCCAGGTCTTGATAAAGGAATAATTTTGCTTAAAAGGTCAGTTTATTGTCTGTTACAATTCTATGTAAAACTAATTCTTAACCCTGCTGGTATTTTAGCATAAATATAGATATTGAGAAGGAGAAAGGAAATACAAGTACTTCATGAATGTACGTCGACAAGGAGTTACTTATTTAGCATCTTTAAGTTAGCAACATACAAGCCAAACTGTATGCTGTGTTTAAAGTAAGCTTCTTGAAGAAAAAAAACAAAACATACAAACTAGTGTCAGTGTCTTCCTCCTCTGCCGCCTCTTCCACCCTGACCTCCTCTCCCTCCTCCACCACCACCTCCTCGGTATCCACCTCCTCCACCATCCTGATAACTACCACCTCCATGTCCACCACCTCCTCCGCCTCCGTAGCCACCACCACCACCTCCGTAACCACCACCACCACCACCTCCGTAACCACCTGCTCCGCCTCCATGACCACCTCCTCCACCTCCATAACTCCCACCTGCCGCGCCATGACCACCGCTATAACCACCACCCCGTCCACCACCACCACCCCCACTACCACCTTGATAACCACCCCCACTACCACCCTGATAACCACCCCCACTACCACCCTGATAACCACCCCCACTACCACCTTGATAACCACCGCCACTACCACCCTGATAACCACCACCCCGTCCACCCCCACCCTGATAACCACCACCTCCCTGATTCCAGTTGCTTCCCATATTTTTTGACTGCTGTGAATCACCACCCCATCCACTCTGTACACGGCCTCCGCCACCTCTGTCTCCGCCACCTCTGTCTCCGCCACCGCCCCTGCCACCTCTACCACCTCCACGACCTGAAAAAAAAATCATTTCATCATCAGAGACGAATCTAAGAAATGTCTTTCAACGAGAACAAACTTTTAT
Source organism: Ariolimax columbianus (assembly GCA_036924085.1). NCBI lineage: Eukaryota > Metazoa > Mollusca > Gastropoda > Stylommatophora > Arionidae > Ariolimax > Ariolimax columbianus. The sequence continues at coordinate 18,919,405 of JAVGWX010000007.1, forward strand.
GCTAGATTTCACATATTAAGAGTACGGTATAGTTTGTCACTATCGCCACTTCCTTCTTGACCAATTTTAGCTTGAGAAAATGTAGATCGATTGAGAAAATGTAGATCGATTTTGATAAACAGAGTTTTGAAAGGATATATTTTTCGTTTTTAATCCAGTGTGGACTCTGCCAATTATTGGGGACTGAGAAGTAAGTTGTGAAAGATCTTAGTGAAGTAGATATGTTTAGTTCGTTCATATAGATTTAATAAATATGTTTAAAGTGAAAGAGTTCCAGAATCGGTGAGTCTAAATGTTTGTGCTTTGTTTTAATCAATTTACACCATTTTCTGGGGAACTCGGACACTAATCCGGTCAGGCACAACATACTGACCAGGACGCCGTGTCAGTTCCGGTACAACATACTGACCAGGACATCACGTCAGTTCAGGGACAACACACTGGCCAGGACGTCAGTTCAGGCACAACATACTGACCAGGACGTTGGGTCAGTTAAGGCACAACGTACTGACCAGAACGTTGGGTCAGTTCAGGCAGAACATACTGACCAGCATGTTGGGTCAGTTCTGGCACAACATACTGACAAGGACGTTGAGTCAGTTCAGGCACAACATACTGACCAGTATGTTGGGTCAGTTCAGGCACAACATACTGACCAGGACGTCGTGTCAGTTCAGGCACAACATACTGACCAGGACGTTGGGTCAGTTCAGGAACAACATACTGACCAGGACATTGGGTCAGTTCAGGCACCACATACTGACCAGGACATTGGGTCAGTTCAGGCACAATACACTGACCCAGACCACAATTTCTCTTCTGGCTGACGTCGCGGCAGATACAATATACTGACCAGGATGTCGCGTCAGTTCAGGCACAATATACTGACAAGGATGTCGTGTCAGTTCAGGCACAATAGACTGACGAGGATGTCGGGTCAGTTCAGGCACAACATACTGCCCAGGACGTTGCGTCAGTTCAGGCACAACATACTGCCCAGGACGTCGCATCAGTTCAGGCACAATACACTGACCCAGACCACAATTTCTCTTCTGGCTGACGTGATGTGGATCGATGTGATCTCCATAGTAGTAAGCGCCATGCAGATGAAACCAAGCATAGCACTACTTGAGGACCACGGTTTACCTTTATCAGCATGCTTGGGATGTGAGGAAAGCTACTACAACCCGCCAATTAACCTTTTCAGGGCGCACAAAGGAGGGGTTGTTTGCGAATGCCCACAATGAGTAGGTTACTATTTTGTGCACCCTGAAAAGGATGTTAAGTGGCGGGTTGCAGTAGCTTTCCTCACATCCCGAGAGTGCTGATGAAGGTGGACCTGGGTCCTCCAGGCGGCTGTGCTTTGCTTGGCTTCATCTGCGTGTCACTCATTACTACGGGGATCACGATGATCCCTCACCTCATTAGCCTGGCTGTCATGAAAACAACCTGTTTCCAGGGACGGCTACTAGGAAGCCAAGGTGAGGGTCTTGGTCAGTATGTTGTGCCTGACCCTGACTAACATGTCTGATCAGTATATTGTACCTGACCCTGACTAACATGTCTGATCAGTATATTGTACCTGACCCTGACTAACATGTCTGATCAGTATGTTGTGCCTGACTCTGTCTAACATGTCTGATCAGTATATTGTACCTGACCCTGACTAACATATCTGATCAGTTTGTTGTACCTGACCCTGTCTAACATGTCTGATCAGTTTGTTGTACCTGACCCGACGTTAGTCTTCCTCACCGCACAAAATTATTACTCATTGTGGGCATTAAACAACTAACTTCATTATCTTGTATCACAGAAACTGACACACAGACACAACAAAAACAATAACACCAACAAGTTTTTTTATTAATTTATGTCTCTACACACAACAAAATCATATCAAAAGACCAACTAATAGAAAAGTTTCAGGCTCTGAAAGTCAAGTCAAAAACTATAGTAAAATATGACATGGCTGAAGATTAATGCGGCTGCAGGGGAAATTACGTCAATTTTTTTATGTTGTGTAAATGTTAAGTAAAATCTTACCACCAGAGTCTCTTGACATGAATGCTGGCATCTCAGGAGGAGGCGGCTCTAGCTCCCAGGCTCTACCTCCTCTGTCAGGCACCTAAAGAAGAGAATGAGGCATTAGATTCATTCATTTCATTTCACCCCATGTGAATCATAAGGCTAACCTTAGAAGGTTAAAGGTATGGGCTGAACTTCATTACCTCGAGTTTCTCAGAAGAAAGGTATCCCCCACCTGCCGAGAGCATCACACAAAGCACGAACTCCATAGCTCCAGCAATGAACCCAGGGATCTTCGGAAAAATTGACATCATAAACCGACCGTCGCAACTCGAATTCGAACTCCAACCATCTGGACACGAGGAAAACGGCTTGATTGCTTCGCTACAGAGACCCCCACAAGGCTACCTATACAGCTGGATCTCTTACAGGAAGCTTGTATCTGAGCACATTGCAGTATCAATATTTGCACAAGAGGTTGCCAGCCCCATGCGCAACCTTCTTTAGTCTTTTACAAAATGCTTGGAAAGTCACAGCAGCCCAACTCTTTAACATATCTTTATACTGGAAGACTCTTCAGAGTCTGTATGCAACCAGTTTCTTGGAGGGTGGTTAACCGATGTGTCCATCTTAACAGACTCAAACACTAGAGCAATGTAGACCCTCAGCCTGTTAGGTGCCACCTATGCTGCTCTCTTAACACTATAAGTCCCGGAAGCCATTAGGTGGGACAGATGTGCGGCCATGTTTTCTCTTTGGGCCGATAATTCGGCGCCTAAATTTTGTTTTGTTTCTATCGCTATATTGTCACTTTTAATACACACCAGACATCGTTTCACACTCCCGTTTACTAAATACAAAACTGACGAGATAAGAAATTGACATCGCTGTTGAAAGTTTGGTAAAGTTTACTGGTATTTATACAAATATTCAGTGTGCATTCTACTGTATTTAAAATGGCAACGCCCACCTCAAGTGATAGGCCTCATAGATTTACTTCGGATCAAGCCAGAAAGATGTTTGAAGTGATTATATGTAAAGAATCTAATTCTGATATGGACGACAGTAGCTCTGACGACGAAGAATTGTCAGATTGTCATTACAAAGAGCCTGAAATCGAACGGAACAACAATACAGACAGTGATAGTCCAACTTTAAGCACAAGATAACCAAGTCAGACTGCCACAACATCAGCGATATGACGGCAATACTAACATATCAGTTAAAATTGGAGAGACCAACTCGAATTTTACGTTTTGCCAGACTGGAAATAATATAAATCCAGTTTTCCATCAAATGGAAACTTCCCTTGAATTTTTAAAATTTTTCCTAGATAATGCTGTTGTTGGCATTTTAATAGCAAGCATAAATGCTTATGCTGCAAAGGTTATTGAAGCCAATAACCCACCAAGGAAGTACTCTACATTTGCTTCATGGACACCACTATCACATTATGAATGGCTCAAGTTCACAGCTGTGATGATCGCCATGGGCATTGATCCAAGACCCAAAATGAAAGACTACTGGCGAACTGTAGTAAATTATCATACACCATGGTTCCATGAAATGTTTTCAAGAAACGGCTTCCAGTGTGTTTTTCACAGCATGCTACATGTTTGTGAACCAGAGTCGCAAGATCAAGCTAAGATTGAGCCATTTGTGGATCTGTTACTGACAAGGTTTCAAAGTGCTTTCTACCCTTTTGAGAATGTGTGCATTGATGAAATGGTTATTGCATGGAAAGGGAGATTCAAGTATAAGCAGTACAATGCCAGTAAGCCACACAAGTACCACATCAAGACATTTGGACTTTGTGATTCCGCCACGGATTATGTATTCAATTAAAAAATGTATTTTGGTAAGAATACTGTCTATAATCCGGATGTTGATCCCAGCTCCACACATGCTGTGAAAGTTTTCAGCACTCTTTTGAAGCCTTTGAGACCTGGACATCATATTTTGGCAGATAGATTTTATTCTTCCAAGGCTGTAATTGATTATCTACTTTCCCATAATTACATTTAAACAGGAATTCTAAAAGTTAACCGCGTCAGCTTCCCCTCTGAAATAAAGACATTGAAGCTTGGACACCAAGAGATGAAGTGGTTTTTGGACTCGGTGGACAAAACATTATGCGTTGCCTGGAAAGATTAAAAGGCAAAGAAGCCCTGCATACTTGTTTCCACAAAAGCCACATTATCAACAGCTGAGAAGGGTAGATGGAATAAATTAACAAAAACTAAAGGTAGTTGATGACTACAATATCAGCATGAATGGCTGTGATCGGATGGATCAAATGGTTGTATATTATAGCACGCACAAATGTAAAACCCAAAAGTTTTGGACAGAAATTTACCATTGGGTTATTGAGATAACCCAGATCAATGCCCACATTATTTATAGTTTGTGCCAGGAAGGTGATGGAAAAAAAAAAAGAAGCTCACACTTCAAGATTTCAAACAGCGGCTAATTGAGGATCTAGTCATTGAAGCTGCGAAGCTGACACCTGGTGGACTGATAAATTGTCCATACAAAATTTTAAACATTCCATGAAAAGGAACATCTGGGAAGGACAGAGTTTGCGCTCACTGCAGCCAAGGCCTCGGTAAAGGGCATCAAAAATCTAGCTGTGTGTACAGGTTGCAAAGGCAGACCTCACCTTTGCCTTAAAAATTGCTTTCTGGCTTTCCATCTTTTTTTTTATCTGATTAGTTTCAATGAAATAGAATGTAGTGTTGATAGTTAATGTACTTGTTCACTTGAGATTATTATTGTGTCCAGCTTTTACTTGAATAATTATATGCAGCTTTGTGATATTCTTTTCTGAATATGGATATAGCAGTTCAACAACAAAGTAAGAGACATTATACTACTGTCTCATCATCATCTTCCTTGAGTATTAATTTTATCATAAATAACCATACATGAAAACATGTATACATTTATCAATTTTATATACCAAACAATTTTTCACTGAAATAATTTATACCTAATCAAGTTATACTTACACTTATATCCACAAGTTATAACTTACATTTTAAAAATTGAAAATATTTATACATTATAAACAGCAGGAATCTACACCCATTTGTCATCATTCTCATACACAACAAGATAGGAATTTTGCAAACAAACATCACACATATATGTTCATTTTACTGTCTTCATGTGTTATGAAATGTCAAGTTTATTTTTCATTTTACTGCCTTCATGTGTTATGAAATGTCAAGTTTATTTTATAGCCTTATGACCTACTTTTGCATTCTGTGAAATTTGTTATTTTCCAGTGATTTTATAGCAACAAATAACAATATCATCACATCCTTCTTTCTGCCTACATTTTACCTGGCATAACTATACATTTTTTAATGAAATCATGTTTACATTATGCATACCTGTAATCCACTGACCTTTATTTTCATATATAACAACACGTCTTTATATACACGAGCATCATAAGCATTAATTTACAAAGGCTAACTATCAACACACTCAGCGGTAGCCATTTTTGCTTGGGTCAAACCTGCTTTTTTGTTTGGTACTGAAAGTGTTAACAAACCACCTAACCATGGCTGCCTCTGATGTCTGATGACATGCTTTCTGTGAGGCAGTTGTGATATTCTTGTCTTTGTCATACACAAAGAAACTGGCAGACCATCCTGAGTACAACTCGGATGGAGTTATAGTCTAATATGGGGGCTGAAATGCAGTGAGCGAGAGGGCAGAAAGAAGTTCATAGCTGGCTGCTTATATTAGAGAACCAGAGCTGACCAAGGCCCTATTTCACTACTAAATGGCAGAAACAGACTGCATTTGTGATGAGAGAGAATAGGGACTGAAGAGGGTCAAAAAACCTGGACCAAAAAATATGCCCTGCAGAAACAGGATATGTCAGGACAAAAAAGGTTAACGACCTACATTGTTCATAGCCTATGGGTTTCATTGGTTTATATATTTATAAAAACAGAAACCAATGAGCAATGTAGAACAGGGATCAGTAACCTAGTCAGTAGGCCCGGGCTAGACAGTAAAAAAATATTGATCAAAATTGACTATGAAGCATTAAATCACATATGTATTCAAATGTAGAACCACATAAATTGAATCAATTACACTTACTCCCCCATTAACATTGTTTCATTATGTTGTTGAGGGAAAAAAGATATAAATGTACGATAACAAAAAATATTTGGTTTGAAGGTGCTCCAAGTCTGATTGTAAAAAAAGACAATCATATTCAGCTTAAAGGCCATATTTGTTTGTTGCAGTTCAAAGATTCAATTTTGAAACCTATTCTAAATTTATGTTAGCTCATCTGGAGATCATCTGTAAAAAATTACAGTGATCAGTGTCTCGTGTGATGGAGTGAATGATGGGGGCTTGCCACAGGCTGCGCCTCCCAGCAAGTGTGCGAGACCACAGAGTATTAATAATAAAATTGAGGACACATATTTTATTATAATAATTACTTAAATTTTGTTTAGCTATATATATTTTTGGGGGTTATTTTTTTTGCATTCGCTTTATTTCTCTATTCCCCAAGGCGGGTGTGCGTTGCACTGTGGTTTTTATTTTGCGCTTGTCGGCCGAGTGCATCCGACTTCAGCATGCATTCTACGTAAGGGTCTGCTTCTTCTGCATTTTCTAAGGGTTTGCTTCCCCGGGGTAACGGCCGTGCTGTGGTGGGGATCAAACTCAGCACCTAATGGTTGTGAGCCGTGTCACTTAACCACTAGCCCACAGTGTCCCCAGCTATATATGAATGTGACCCACTGTTCAGTCACTGACATGATCTCCAACCCATGTCTGGAATAAGTTTGCCTGATACTTGGTGTAAAACATAACTTATACTTACAAATGCAACGGGCATACATGCTTGGAGCACATGGTCATAACAGTTTGACATTAAATATGTATAAAGATTAAGAGAACTATAGAAACAAATGAAAATCATGAACCAAAGGGGTGGCTGTAAATAGTGACGTGGAGGGAGTTTGATGCTGTCAAGAAGGACACTTGCATGCATGATGATTGCTGGCAACTTCATCAGCCCTTGGACAAGAATTCCAGATGAAGAATGTTTATTACAAAGTCCTAACCTTTGTACAGCAGGTGCCTGCAAAATTTTTCAGTTTTTCACCGCTGTTGAGGTCCTTTACTGCACAGATGTATCATATATGAACAACTGGGCTGGGATCAAGATGCTGAGCAGCACGTGAGCTGCAGTGGTTAGCGACCCATAGCTGACAGCAAGCGTCAGGGCCAGCGAACCAGAGCTGCCAAGACCCTTCTACACCTCCACGCAGTGATCCTAGATAACAGGCTGCATTAGGGCAGACTGGCTAAGGAGAAGGGATCGAAGAGGGAATGCTAAGCCGGTACTCAAAAAAAAGCTTGCTGAAGTCGGATGTGTTGGACCGAAAAGTGCAAATATTGCAGCCAAGCTGTAAACTGCGACAACGCATTCCGATCTCTGGACTACATTCTGCTACTTCAGCCCTTTCAGGGTTTGGTAGCTGGAGATTAAGAACGAACGAAGAAGAACAACAACTGGGCTGCCATAGAAAGTCAAATCAAGGCTATTTTTTATGATAAATACATGAATTCTTTCTTCACAGGTTTGAACTGCAAAAAGTCCTTTGTGTAAAATTAAAAACTAATTTGAAACACTTTATTATCTTCTTCACACGGATTGGAGCCAGCCCATTATTGAGAATGGTGAAGTTAAGTTGTTGTAAAAGATCTTTGTGAGGTTGCTCTGTTTAGTGTGTTTATGTAGATGTAGTAAATATGTTTGTAGTGGAAACTAACTGATATGCTGATCCTATAAAAAGAACAATATCAGTGCTCTGTGGTGATTTCAAAGGATATATTGAGTACCGACGTTCCCTAATCGGTGAGTCTAAATGTTTGAGCTTTTAATAGATTTTCACCCATCTTCTTGAATCTCAAAACAACACACACAACAACAAAAAAAGACACCAACAAGTTCTTTATTCATTTATGTCTCAACACACAACAAAATCATATCTATAAACCAACAAATAAAATAGTTACGGGCTCTCAAAAGTCAACAACCATAATCAAACTGGCATGTTGAAAATTAATGTAGATGCAGGGGAAATTGCGCACATTTTTTAGTATTAAGGCACACTTACCTTTCCTATAAGTATTCTGTTTATTGCACACTTTGTTTTTTCCCTGGCTTCTCCACTACTTGTTTTCTGCAACCGTGTCAGATCTGAACCAGAAATCACAAAGATAAAACACTGTACACAAGACTATTATTGGACAATTAATTTGAAAATGGCTGAAAGAGCCGACTTAGTTGAACCTGGACGCACCTGTATGTGTTCAGGATCTTTCAACACTGAAAGTTCAGAGCACAGAGCAAAAAGCTTCTGTGGCTGTTTCAAATTTTCACCTTGATTTGTCAGGTACCTATTTACAGCATGGTCAACTGGGAGAAGCGGTCAAACTATGAAAAAATCATGACATGCCGGTCTGTCAAACTGATTGTGACGTGATTATAACCTGGTATGTTGGGTTAGTAAACCCCTAATTTCATTGGCTGTTGAGGCCTTTTCTGTTGATTTTTACTTTCTACAGACTGGAGACCTAAAGGCATCATGCCATGTCCAACTTTCCTTAGTTGCCTCTTACAAGTCACATTGTTACAATTCCTAGCGCCTGTTTTTTCTTGATAACACTCAGGCAAGTCTTAACTAACAAAATAACACTCAGGCAAGTCTTAACTAACAAAATAACACTCAGGCAAGTCTTAACTAACAAATTAACAATAAAACATGATTGACCGATTTACCAATACACCAAGTTCCTGTTACAGAAGGTCTATATCCAACCATTTGCAGATACAGCCTCATAGCGATGGTTTAGGGCTCAAGACACAGCAGTGAATGAGCTCACAGCAGACAGTGACTCATAGCTGATCAATACCCTTTTAAACTTCCAAGTGGTGGCCCTAGAAACTGGCTGCAGCCTGGTTATGAGAATGGGGATCAAGAGGGAACGCAATCAAGTTCCCAAAAATGCAGTGCTGAAACTAGATGTGCCGGTGCTAATGATGCAGATATCGCAGCCTCGCTGTAAACTATGACACAACATGTCTGTTCAGGATGGACGACAATGAAGATGATATCCACAAACAAAAGTTATAATTAACACATAAATAACAAATAGTTACTTCTTCTTTTTGGAGTCCTACAGCAGACACTGTGGTAAGGGATGAAGTGTTAGGCTTCAATGTACTAGGTCTAAGCTTGTCAGCTCCCTTCTTTGCAGCTTGGGCGAACAGAATAGGGGTCTAAGAGGGAAGGCAAACTTGGTCGTACAAATGCCACGACGAAACCATATGTGTTGCCCGAAAGCTGCAGATATCACAGCCTCACTATAAACTATGACATAATGTAACCAAACATCCTTTTCAGGACAAACGCAGGTTTCTAGTGCCATACACAATCCTTTAAACCCAACTTTCACGTCATGCTTGGACAGTTACATAGACTGCATATTGCATATCTTGTTCTGAGGAGGTATAATGGGGTCCAGCGAACAGGAGGTCGAAGATGGTGGCTTTATTCATCTTGGTGTAAAACTTCAAGCGTCTCGGATTGAACAGCTGACCTTGCGTCCTGTACCTGATATGCTTGCCAGTAGGAGTGCCAATGTACAGCATCAGAGAGCATTACGGCAAAGACCATGCTAAAGAGTGTCGATGCCAGCACACATCCCTGTTTGACACTTTTGGTAACTGGGAAGACAATTCTCCTTCATGCATTACTCGAACCCTCATATCATCAAGCTGGTGGAAATTTGTAATTAATCTATCGGAGCAACAAAACTTTACCGTGATTTGCCAGACCCTTTGCCTGTTAACGGTGTCAAAGGCCTTGGTCAGGTCACCAAATACTGTGTACAGGTCACAATGCTGTTCGTTACATTTCTCCTGGAGATGACGTGCTGCAAATATATCGGCTGCTCCATGACCAGCTCAAAAACCACACTGGCTCTCTGGGTGTGTCCCGCTCCAGGTGGTCATTTAAAAGGTTGAGTACGACTCAGGCCATAACTTTACACGCAATTGACAGTAGCGAGTGACCCAGTGATTGACAGTAGCGAGTGACCCAGTGATTGGCAGTAGCGAGTGACCCAGTGATTGGCAGTAGCGAATGACCCAGTGATTGGCAGTAGTGAATGACCCAGTGATTGGCAGTAGCGAATGACCCAGTGATTGGCAGTAGCGAGTGACCCAGTGATTGGCAGTAGCGAATGACCCAGTGATTGACAGTAGCGAGTGACCCAGTGATTGGCAGTAGCGAATGACCCAGTGATTGGCAGTAGCGAATGACCCAGTGATTGGCAGTAGCGAGTGACCCAGTGATTGACAGTAGCGAGTGACCCAGTGATTGACAGTAGCGAGTGACCCAGTGATTGACAGTAGCGGGTGACCCAGTGATGACAGTAGCGAGTGACCCAGTGATTGACAGTAGTGAGTGACCCAGTGATTGGCAGTAGCGAGTGACCCAGTGATTGGCAGTAGCGAGTGACCCAGTGATTGGCAGTAGCGAATGACCCAGTGATTGGCAGTAGCGAATGACCCAGTGATTGGCAGTAGCGAATGACCCAGTGATTGGCAGTAGCGAGTGACCCAGTGATTGGCAGTAGCGAGTGACCCAGTGATTGGCAGTAGCGAATGACCCAGTGATTGACAGTAGCGAGTGACCCAGTGATTGGCAGTAGCGAATGACCCAGTGATTGGCAGTAGCGAGTGACCCAGTGATTGGCAGTAGCGAGTGACCCAGTGATTGACAGTAGCGAGTGACCCAGTGATTGACAGTAGCGAGTGACCCAGTGATTGACAGTAGCGGGTGACCCAGTGATTGACAGTAGCGAGTGACCCAGTGATTGACAGTAGCGAGTGACCCAGTGATTGGCAGTAGCGAATGACCCAGTGATTGACAGTAGCGAGTGACCCAGTGATTGGCAGTAGCGAATGACCCAGTGATTGACAGTAGCGAGTGACCCAGTGATTGACAGTAGCGAGTGACCCAGTGATTGACAGTAGCGAGTGACCCAGTGATTGACAGTAGCGGGTGACCCAGTGATTGACAGTAGCGAGTGACCCAGTGATTGGCAGTAGTGAGTGACCCAGTGATTGACAGTAGCGAGTGACCCAGTGATTGACAGTAGCGAGTGACCCTTGTTGCAGGATTGATAGTAGGCCTTTTGCTTGAGCAGATGTACAATGGTGGCATCTTCCATCTGATGTGGAACGTGTTGAGCGTGTGGTATGGTCCAGGATCTCTGAAGTGACAGAGTCGGCCAGTTCTCTTCCAGTCCTGCTCATCCCTTAGTCGAATGTCCAGAACACTTGAAAAACCCAGCATTTTCAGATGCTCTTCATGGGTCTCCAACACTGATGACATCTTATGTTTTCTATGTTGAGCTTTAATCTTGACACAATCAGCCTGTCCAGCATTCAGCACCACACATGATGTATGTCACTTCTTCTGGTGATGACATAGTTGATAAGGTAGGATTAATTAGAATGAGGATGCATCTTGGATTGATGGGTGTGCAGACAAAACATTGTGTTTGTGATAGAGAGATCACTTGTGTCTCATGGGAGCCCATTGCTGTTGCATTTCCCCATGCCAGGTATGCCAATTGTCCTGTCCCAAATCCGATGATTGGTCCCAACTTTAGCACTGAAGTCGGCAAGGATGATAAGTTTCTCAGACCTTGAAACTGATAAGATGTGAGCTCAGTTCCTCATAGAACTTCTTAACATCGTCAGGGCTGCTCATTGTAGGGATATAGGCACTGATCAGAGTAGCAGTTCTCTTGTTTCCAAGTGAAATATGTAGAGAATATAATGGAAAGAACTTGACATGTGTATCAACTGGATATTGGATAACAGAATTATGATATCAAGGTAGTTATCACTTACCATCTCTGGCTGCAAGTATTTGTGGTACACTGATGTTTGTTTTAGCAACCAATGTTTTTCTGATGGGCTGGTAGACCTCAGCTATTTTGTTCTCTTTGTTCTGTTCAAGAAGTATAGATGAGAATATGTTCACAGATAGAACATTTTACAATTAACATACTGATCAGACATGTTAGTCAGGGTCAGGTAAAATATACTGGCGAAGACCCTCATCTCGGCTTCCTCGCAGCCCTACCTGTAAAGTAAATGGGCTGTCTTCATGGCAGCCTGGCTAATAAGGCTTACAATGAGTAAGCTTATGTGACAGATTTAGTCTGGGGAAACAAATCTAGTCTCCCCACGGACTTCCCACCGGGACCTGAACACTCAGTCGGTGAGTACTGCTCAGGATGGCGGAGTAATAGCGACGCCATCTTGCCTACAGTCCCGGGCTGAGAAAATAGGCTCGGAGTATAAAAAGTCTGGCGGGCCAGGAGCAGAGGAGCTCTGGGGTCTTCTCTACGATACCTGATTGGGAGAACGCAGAGCGGAGACCGTACGAATTGTGAAGACGAACGCTACCCCACTTGCAGCACAGGCTTGTTTTCTCTACGATACCCGATTGGGGGAACGGAGACTACGAATTGTGAAGACGAACGCTACCCCACTTGCAGCACGGGCTTGTTTTCTCTACGATACCCGATTGGGGGAACGGAGACTACGAATTGAGAAGACGTGAAGACGAACGCTACCCCACTTGCAGCAGGGGCTTGTTTTCTCTACGATACCCGATTGGGGGAACACAGAGCGGAGACCGCACGAATTGAGAAGACTTGTAAACGTTGTCCCCGGGACTCTCCATCACGGGTCAGTCGGCCCTGGTTCAACACAGGCAAGTTCATACCTGCGGCTGATTTGGGTTTTCAAGACCAAAGGACGATCCACCTGAGTTGAGGTCACGACGCGAGGTACCAACCGGCGCTGTTCCGGCCACAACTCGGACACACAAGACGTCACGACCGGCCAAGCACGAGAAAGGTGACTATTGTCAGTAGCTCAGGGTTAGGAGTATAGATTGGTTAGGTTAGACTATCCCTGTATTGAAGGTAGTGTGTCAGGAAGAGAAGAGTGATCATTTAGTGTGAAATAAATGATTTGTTTACCGGAGTTTTTCCTGTGTTAGATTATTCAGGATATATTTTGTGTAGATTAGAGCAAGGCCCTGTCCTCTCTGCTACACTTACTTTTTTGTGTGCCCTGAAAAGGGCATTAAGTGGTGGGTTGTAGTAGCTTTCCACAGATACTGAGTGTGCTGATAAAGGTGGACCCGGTCCTCCAGGCAGTTGAACTTTACTTATCTTCATCAGTGCGATGGTCACTACTATGGGAATTACGCCAATCCACATCTCGTCAGCCAGACTGCCTTGAATACAGCTTGTTTCCAGGGAATGCTACATGGAAGTGAGATAGTTGTCTTGGTCAGTATTATTGTGCCTGATCCTGATGTGACATCCTGCTCAGAATGTTGTGCCTGACCCAACTAGCATCTCAGTTTCCCTACAAAAGTGTAAATAGAGAGGAAACAACAAGCCACTTCACTAACCATTCAGAGTCTGATAACTTTAAATCACTTGTTGAGCCATTTATATCTGATTTATCCTATAATACTGTAAACTGTCTTCAGAGCTACTGAGAAGTTTGCATGAAAATATGGAATCGCTGTAATTTCTCTAACAAATGTAAAATTTTCGTCCTGCTGCTCTAATTCCATGTTCTTCTACATACACAATAACCCTTTTTTTATTCAAAGCAGCTTTCTAGTGCAATCTTTTTAACAAATATTTTCAAAGGCAATAATTATGTTACAATTCTATAAGAAGAACAAAGGAAATTAAACTGCCCAATTTGATAATGCATTAGGCAATGACAATGCCAACTGAAATCCCATCCACCTGACACCAAACAATTTTCTTTTGACGCTGATTGTAAGATGCCATCCACTGAAGACACGTCCATATTTTAGAGATGTTTAAAGACGGAAAAATTAGAATCTCAGAATCAACAAATGTGGTGTGTCAAATGCAGCAGTTGCTCCATACTCATAAATGTAAGTAGTATATCCTTTGCAGAACATCGCTTCTTACAACAGCCAACCTATTTGGCTGTTATAAGTTTCTTGGCAAGTAGGCGGTACAGTAGGTTGTCATTACCTTCTGTACGTGGAGGAGCAAAACAAAAACCTGTCTGCCAAACTGGACACGAGCGTGATTCGAACCAGGTGCGTTGGAATTGTAAAACTGACGCTTCACCCTTAGGCCATGCAGCCTCCCCATACTCATAATGGGGTGTAATTAAAGAGAAGGATGATAAGGCTAAAAGATGGTGCGATAAGTTTAAGCTTACCTTGGCTTTGTCTGACCACCTGAATGATTGAATTGTAACATCCAGCCTCTTCAGTAGCATCTCCCGTCTGATTCTGTACTCCTCTGATAGCACCTCATTTATAGTCAATACCTGAGCCCACTGCTTTTCAGACAGCCGTGCCTTCAGAAGGGGTTTCCCTGCTTGTTCAGGATTCTGAGACATAAGCTCCTTCAGCTGTCAAGATTTATGCAGAATTTCATATTGCAAAGTAATACAAGTGGGACATACATAGCAACAGCCTGGCACAGTGATTATCTCTTCAAGTCATATAAGCTTCAGCTACACAGATATAAATGGGTACCTGAGCTTTTCAGTGACAGGGAAAGGCTGATCAACTCTGGACTGATTCCGTATCACACCCGCCATGTTTTCAATGGTCTGCTGAGGGAACTATGAGTCGGGGGATTATGAAATTTTGCAAACTTGACGATTGGTATGTGCTGTTTACATCAGAAGTGGCATCATGCGCATCGTACATATGTTCACTTGGTGCAGTTAGGTCTGGTTTCATATATGTATATATTTCTGTGTGTAAAATATGTATGGTTTTTAATATATGTATATACGTGTCTCTTGATATTTGTTAATTTCATGATTTGTTTGTGGTTGCATGTTTCTTTTTCTCCAGACGCAGGCCTCGTCTTTTTTTGTGTGTGGCTCTATTGCAGTCACTGAGCCATTGCCTTTGTGCTTTTATCCACTGTGTCTTTGTCCCCTTTATCTTCTTCTTCTTCAGGTTCGCTCTGAAAAAGATGTTTTGTTTGATTGTGCCGTAGTTTACTGGCACACTCCAGTAGGCTCAGGAATGGATGGATATCTGACTTCCTGTTAGGGAAAGAAAGACAGCAAGGAAGGGAACTTCATCTCATAAAAAAGCTGTGGCCTCATATAATGAAGTCCCTAGCAATTCATCCTTGAATGAAGAGTCTACTATGAGATTTTATCTCTTTAAGCTAGGAGCAAGTATGGTTGTTTTTTTTTGTGTTTTTTTTTGCGTTCGCCTTATTTCTCTAATCTCCAAGGCGTGTGCGTTGCGCTGTGGTTTTTATTTTGCGCCTGTCGGCCCAGTGCATCCGACTTCAGCATTCATTTTATGTAAGGCTCTGCTTCCTCCTGCATTTTCTAAGGGTTTGCTTCCCCGGGGTAAAGGTGGGTACTGTGATGGGGATCGAACCCAGCACCTTCCGGTTGTGAGCCGTGCCACTTAACCACTAGACCACGCCGTCCCCTACGCATGTATGGTTCAAATAAACACACCAGCCAACAAGCAGACAGCACTAGAGTCGCTGCTCTACGACGGACACAAATATAAGTTTTACGTCCAGCATCGCTGATTGGTGACGGTACGGATAGTCACGGTTATCGTATTTGAACATCCAGGTTAATACTATACAAATGGCTGAACATACGGGTACTTGAATTAAAATTAGACTTTACTTCCGTCCGCTCGGGTTTAAACCGGCAAAATGGCTTGTTAAATTTTAAAGTGAATTTTGAAACTATTCTCTTTGTCACTCTGATTTGAAGATTATCCCATTATTGGTGGCGATGATGTAAGTAAGGTGTTGCAACAGATTGTTCTGAGGTAGATCTGTTTAGTTTGTTTATGTATTATGTAGATGTAATAAATATTTATGTAGTGGAAACCAACAGATATGCCAATCTTGTGAAAAAAAAACACTATCAGTGTTCTGTGGTAATAACTGTCATACCCTGAAATAGATGAGTCTAAATGTTTGTGCCGTTTTTCAATATTTTCATCTTCTTGTATCTCAGAAACTAACACACGCACATAACAAAAATAATAACACCAACTAGTTCTTTATTAATTCATGTCTTCATACACAACAAAATTAAACCTATGGACCACCAATAAATAAAATATGTTACAGGTTCTCAAAGTTAACAACCATAGTAATATAATTGTGTCCATAACAAGGTCGAAGAAATGGCACACTCAAAATTAAATGTGCTGAAAAATAATTGTCCATTACAAGGTTGAAGAAATGGCATCTCTTTCGCCTTCTATCACCCAGGGGTGCATAGGCCATTAACCAACCCTCACCAAGCAGCTCTGTCCTGTGCAATATTTTCCACTTCCTTCCAGCTTTTTCCTATTTTCTGTACTTCCGCCTCCAGATCTTGTCTCCATGTATTCCTTGGTCTGCCAAAGTCTCTCCTTCCCTGGGGGTTCCATGACAGGGATTGCCTGGTGATACTGGCCTGGGGCTTTTTTAATGTATGACCCATCCATCTCCACTTTCTTCCTAAGATTTCCTGTTTCAATTTACCTTGTCCTGCTCTCTCCCAGTCGGTCATTTGTAACTTTGTCAAACCATTTTATACCAAGAATCTTTCTCAGGCATCTGGTGACAAAACCCTGCCGTCTCCTGTCATTGCCTTTGGTCATCCTCCAGCCATCTGGTGACAAAACCCTGCAGTCTCCTGTCATTGCCTTTGGTCATCCTCCAGCCATCTGGTGACAAAACCCTTCAGTCTCCTGTCATTGCCTTTGGTCATCCTCCAGCCATCTGGTGACAAAACCCTTCAGTCTCCTGTCATTGCCTTTGGTCATCCTCCAGCCATCTGGTGACAAAACCCTTCAGTCTCCTGTCATTGCCTTTGGTCATCCTCCAGCCATCTGGTGACAAAACCCTTCAGTCTCCTGTCATTGCCTTTGGTCATCCTCCAGCCATCTGGTGACAAAACCCTTCGGTCTCCTGTCATTGCCTTTGGTCATCCTCCAGCCATCTGGTGACAAAACCCTTCAGTCTCCTGTCATTGCCTTTGGTCATCCTCCAGACATCTGGTGACAAAACCCTTCAGTCTCCTGTCATTGCCTTTGGTCATCCTCCAGCCATCTGGTGACAAAACCCTGCAGTCTCCTGTCATTGCCTTTGGTCATCCTCCAGCCATTTGGTGACAAAACCCTTCAGTCTCCTGTCATTGTCTTTGGTCATCCTCCAGGTTTCTGCTCCATACAGCAGGACTGGCTTCACATTTGAATTGAAAATCCTTATTTTTGTCTTCTTTCTTATTTCCTTGGAGTTCCATATAGGTTTCTTCTTTCTTCTTCTTCTTCTTCGTACGCAGTCAGACAGTAACCATTATTTTTTTGAAAAAAGCGGCGGTCATCCTGAGGCTGTCGACACTGCCATAGAGCTTGTCTTGCAGGTCTGCTGGTGATGGCCACATCTGCTCTCTCTGATCCTCGTATGTCGGGCAGTTCTGCAGCAGATGTTCAGCGGTCATTTTATCGGTACCGCACGGGCATTCGTCGGTACTACCTATCTTCAATTTGTTGAATAGGTGGTACCTCAGTCTATTGTGGCCAGTGCGAAGTCTGAAGACAACGACCTGCTGTCTTCGGTTCAACTGGTAATAGGCATAGTTTTTGATGTAACCAGTATGTTCGGTTTCCCATTTGGTCATGTATCTGGTTTTGATAAGCCGTTTTGACTCTTCGTACGTCATACTAGTATCTGTTTGTGGTAGTCTTGCACCTTCTTTTGCCAGTCTGTCTGCCTCCTCGTTGCTTTGGATGTTGCAGTGTGATGGGACCCACTGTACCACTACCCTTTTTGGTGCGGACTGCTGGCACAGTTTGCAGAGTGCTGCTCTTAAGTCATTAAGCTCAGTGTTTTTCTGGCTTTTTAGCGCTGTGACTACGGCGAGAGCATCTGTAAGCAGGACTATATGGCTTTCATTTTCTTTGTGTGTCACCATTTCTTCCACTGCCGCCCTCAGTGCCTCTGCCTCCGCTCTGAAATTGCTTGTGTACTTACCAGTAGCGAATGACAGTGTTATTTGTCTGCCATTTGGTAGGTTCAGGAATGCTCCTGCCCCTCCGTTCTGTGTAGTGTTTGTTACAGAACCGTCGGTGTATGCATGGGTCCAGTCCATGCTTGGGTAGTTTTCCGATATGAAGCTTAGGGTATGGGTTTCAACATTCCAAATGCAACTCTTGTTTTTTGTATCCTTGTTTTATTTGACTCAACACGGCCAACACTGAAATGACTGACATGCCGAGACCACTTTCCTGGGGTCTAACATGGAACTGGTGCTGGATTTAGACCCTCAGAAATCTGGGGTTATGCCCTCTGTGGCTCGGTTGGTCTGCATCCAGTGTTTGATAAAGGAATTGACGGAAGAGCACTATCAGGAGTGGAGCCTGAGGCTAAAATTGACTAAACACGCCAATAGTGTAGAATGACTGTCAAAAGAGAGCACCTTCGATGGGTCTAATAGTGAACTTGTGCTGGTATTAGACCCACGGAAGACAGGTCAGTCTCCAAACCCCCAAATGAAAGAGCGCCTGCTACGGTAATCTGGTCTTCACCCTGCAGAAATCGCAGGCTCCAGAAACTGGGCCATTGACAAACTAAAAGCCCTCTATTGATACGGTCTGGCTAATATTGAACGGGTGCTGGAAATAGACCCTCTGAAGACAGGTCAGCTTTACCCTACAAATGACAATGCTCTGCTACGGTAATCCTGCTAAGCCCGAGAGGAGCCGCAGACATTTTGGTTCACGTACTAGGCGGATAAGCCAACGGTTCGAGGTGAGGGATTACGGCCGAACGCCTCTAAGCCAAAAATCCCGCCCAAAAGCAGCCCAGCACGAATGCAAAGGGAGGCTTCGACATGGTGGGGACCTCGGGGTCACGCTCCAGCCCCGCCCGGTCAAGCCGCAGAATGAGGTCTCTGCCGTCCGCTGATAAAAGCGGGCGGGAAGCTGCTCGATATTCACCCCATACGGCGATGAGGAATGAAATCATTTGTAAAAGACTTAGTTCTCGGTCGGGTGCCCTAAGCAGTAGATCAGCTACCTCACTGCGAACTGCTGAGACTAAACCCTTGACCATGTCCGCTCCCTAGGCGGACAACATCTCCGTGCAAGACTAGGCTTGTCACCTGGTCAAATGCACTATTTCGAGAGGAATCACAGGTCGCTGACATTTGGTCCACGTGCTTGGCTGATAAGCTACCATCTGAGGGATTACGGCCGAACGCCTCTAAGCCAGAATCCCGCCCAAAATCTCAGCACCGCTGAGATGGGAGGCTACGACATGGCTGGGGCTTGTGTCCCGGCCCGATCGAGCCGCAGGAATGCACCTGGTAAAATGCACTCCTTCCTCGCTCTTTGCATCTGTCTGCTATCAGTCATTCCAATGGACACAGAAGAGATGCAGTCCAGCGGACACTGCACCTCCTGTCCTATGGTGACAAGCTCCCGGGTGGCGGGGAATGCTAGGCGTACCATCACTGCAGATGAGCCGAGAAAATAGAGCGAGCAAAAAGATACCTCACTCATATGCATATGCTACGTTTCTGGCAGGACGTGACGATCCTGGGAAAAAGTCACACGGGACTGCCTCTCTTCCGGGATAGTACAAATTAGTAAATAGTCCATCATATCATTGCCAAACGCTATAGACACGAGTAGGGAAGACTCGATAGTCCTGCAAGACAACTTCCCAAGAGAGACAACTCTGACCAAAAACAACTGCTGCCTTGCAGTTAGGCTGGGGACAGCCAAAGGCTAAGGAGGGCAACCCTACAGAAACGCCTGTTGAAATCGGATGCACTGAGCCACTGGCTAACAAATTAAATCAGTGCAACGTAAATATCGCTGTAAACAGCGTACGATGAAGAAGAGTATCCTTGTTTTTATATCCTGGTCTGTCCCTCCTTCCTTGTTGGTGATACCTCTACGTCTTCCAGTAGCGCTCTTCTCAATCTGATTCTGTGAAGAAATGGCTCAAACAAAAATGACAACAAACCGCAACACAGGGAGCAGAGCAAAATCTTCCAACTATGACAAAACACACCAGACTGAAAAGATACTTAAATAAGTTTGACCCTGTACATGAGCCTAACTGACACAACTGTGCCCATCCATTTGAGACGGTGACAATGGTGCTCGATTTTTCAGGACTCGTCATAGAGAAAGGTTATTTCCTGGTACCCCAGCAACCACTAACACTTTATACAGCTCCCCTCACCAGCTGCACAACACCTGCCTCACAGAGAAAGGTTATTCCCTGGTACCCCAGCAACCACTAACACTTTATACAGCTCCCCTCACCAGCTGCACAACACCTGCCTCACAGAGAAAGGTTATTCCCTGGTACCCCAGCAACCACTAACACTTTTTACAGCTCCCCTCACCAGCTGCACAACACCTGCCTCACAGAGAAAGGTTATTTCCTGGTACCCCAGCAACCACTAACACTTTATACAGCTCCCCTCACCAGCCTCACAGAGAAAGGTAATTGCCTGGTACTCCAGCAACCACTAACACTTTATACAGCTCCCCTCACCAGCTGCACAACACCTGCCTCACAGAGAAAGGTTATTCCCTGGTACCCCAGCAACCACTAACACGTTATACAGCTCCCCTCACCAGCTGCACAACACCTGCCTCACAGAGAAAGGTTATTCCCTGGTACCCCAGCAACCACTAACACTTTATACAGCTCCCCTCACCAGCTGCACAACACCTGCCTCACAGAGAAAGGTTATTGCCTGGTACTCCAGTAACCACTAACACTTTATACAGCTCCCCTCACCAGCTGCACAACACCTGCCTCACAGAGAAAGGTTATTCCCTGGTACCCCAGCAACCACTAACACTTTATACAGCTCCCCTCACCAGCTGCACAACACCTGCCTCACAGAGAAAGGTTATTCCCTGGTACCCCAGCAACCACTAACACTTTATACAGCTCCCCTCACCAGCTGCACAACACCTGCCTCACAGAGAAAGGTTATTGCCTGGTACTCCAGTAACCACTAACACTTTATACAGTAAAATACATGCACATGCATAACTAGACATTGCATAAGCGCGACCAGCTCAGCAGACCAAGTTGATCAGCAACAACCCTGTTAAACAAAAGCAATGAACATACCTTAGTTTCCACTTTGCTGAAGAGCTCAAATGCTGTGATATTTGGAGGAGGTTTGGAAATTTTCATAGCAATCAGCATGAGCTTCAAACGTTTGCCTACTTCACTTTCAGTCTGTGAAATAAACAAACAAAAACACTGCACTAAAGTAGTCAATACATCGATGTAATTCTCATAAAAGTATTCTTTTTCATCTGCATTTTATGACTTTGATGTTCTTTGCATTTGATTTTTTTTCATTCTTCGCCCATGTATTGCTGCGGCCTGAAAGGAGAGCAAAGAATAATAGTGCTGTAACCTGCCAGAGATGAATGAGGACTTGACATGGGGCTGGCTACTCTATGGAAGCTATATATGCCACAAGATAAAAATAATAAGACCTTTTCTAGGCACCATATGGTAAACGAAGAATAATTTATCAAAGTATAATTAAAGTTTAAAAAA
The DNA here is from genome assembly GCA_036924085.1 of Ariolimax columbianus. Classification (NCBI taxonomy): domain Eukaryota; kingdom Metazoa; phylum Mollusca; class Gastropoda; order Stylommatophora; family Arionidae; genus Ariolimax; species Ariolimax columbianus. The sequence goes on from JAVGWX010000007.1 coordinate 18,941,161, forward strand.
AAAGATTTTCTCTTGATCAAATTACAAATGAGTAAATCAGTAATAATGTCATAAGCTGATGAGATAGCTGAAAAACATAGTAGTTTGTAAAGGTGTCATTACGTGACAGCAATATCCAGTTTTTTTATTACTGTAGGTAGCAGACGCTAGGTAGCACATGCACGTGCGTATTTCAGATACAAAATGGTACCCGTGCTCAGAGTGTATGATTAACCTTACGCACGCTACATAATTTATGAAAAAAATTTGACCTAATTAATTTTCTTAATTAGTCGCCGTGGTAGTCGTCTTTCAAAATTTGTAACTTTTATGTTTGTTTGTCAATAAATATGATTTTCTGGCGTGTAGATACACAATAGCATAACGAACATGTGGGTGTTATTGTTTTTGTTGTATGTTTGTTAGTTTTTGAGATTTAAAAAGATGAAGTTGAAAATTTATGAAAATCTCGGGAAAAATTTGGACTCGACCACTAGGCCTAGTCGCTTCGATAGAAAACCATGGAAACCACAACAACGTATCGATACTGTGTTTACAATATCGCCACAACTGTTAGTTTCCAATTCAAACGTAGTTCTTTCATTTAAACAAACAAAATAAACAGATCTACGCGATAAAAATCTTTCTCAACAACCTACTTCCCCTTTCGCAAAAAGTCGGCTTGCTCCAAACGGCGTATACAAAATTAAAACTGTTCAAAAGCCATTTGTAATCGTACATACGATACTTTAACCGGCAAAATATCGTGTATATATGGAGGATGTACTCAGCAGTAAAAAATGGCTGTCAGGAGTGACTCCGTTCAACAACAACAAAATTTTTTCCGCACACCGTTTTTGCAGGCCGAGCTGGTTAGAAGAGATCGGACATTGGAGTGCTACAGGTTAAAGAACAGCATGCTGTTTTGGGAGGGATTTTTGCCACAAGGACTTTCTGCAAAGGATATTCATAAGAAGATGCTTCCTGTTTATGGTGAGAAGTGTTTGTCGCGTAAAGCGGTGCATAACTGGCTTGATACATTTGTTCAATTAGACTCAAACATTGTAGATGAAGCCCATTTGGTTGTCCTGCTCAGATTGTAACAGAAGCATCTGTTCGGCGGTTGTGGGAGATGATTCAAGAAGAAACGATTGACAGTGTGGAAACTGCAATATGGTGTTCCCACGGCTTAGAGCCTACAGTATAATGCATGATCCCACCTTGGCAGAATACGTTTCACAAATGATAAAGATGGTTGAATGTGAAGTGCAGATGTGGCTGAGATACCAGACCAAAGACTTCTAATCTGCAGATTTTGGTGCACTGATAAAGCGATGGGATAAGTGTATCAATGTTGGTGGACATTACGTTGAGAAATAATGGTCAATATAAGTGGAATAATAAATGGTTTTCTTCTTCTTATTCTTCCTTGTTTATCTTCAGATAACAACTTCAATGACTAACGAAGGCAGCAGTCAACTCAAGGCTATGTACATTTCCGTAGAACTTCTCATGGAAAATGGTTTTCAAGTTCGCATCATTTTGTTTTTTTAATAGCCATTTATGACCTATTTACTTACTTGCCATGGTATTTTCTTGGGGTACAATTATCATAATATTCACTTACCCTTTTACACTCCACTAAGAGCATAGGGTCACTGTTGCTCTCCTAGCAGGACACCTGTATTCATATTCAAAGTATTCATATTTCCTTGTAGAGATTGTTTCTATGACAATTATTTTACATGACGAGGCTTGCTAGTCGCATGTACAACCTTACAGATGCTTTTTACTACAAGTAAAGTATGGGGCACTTGTCCTATTTTTGGTCCCCAGGAAGTGGCTCCAGGATCCTCATAGGCAACAATTATCATAGTTTATATTTTTTCCTCATTAGAATCCTGATTGCATGACAACAACTGTACGTGACACACATGTTTTATAACATGGTAAAGTCACAAGAGGGGAGTAAGGCAGACTTAAGAATAAGGTCTGAACAAGCAATAATGTCCTTTGCATCACTGAAACCAATGTCGAAAGACAAGAACATCTCATTTAAAATTAATCCTTTCATGTGTACCTCTGTGTGTGTGTGACATAAACGTTGAATTTGAGCTAAATATTCAGGCGATGAAGATTAAATGCTTCCGTCAAATCCTTGGAATAACATTCAGGAAACTGTGTTAGAAATTTCAATGTACGAGACACAATCAGTTTGTCGCACCTTATCAAGACCTCCTATCAATAATAAAAGCATACAAGCTCCAGTGGTACTGCCATATAATTAGAACGAGTCGACTACCAAACAAGATACTCAAAGACTCAGTCTGTTGTGGCCTGTGTAGAATCTGAAGACCACCACCTGCTCTTTTCTGTTGAATTGATAATTGGCATAATTTCTTGTGTAACCAGTATGCTGTTTTCCATTTCTCTAAGTATCTGGCTCTAATAAACCTTTTGGACTCTTCATAAGTCACACTTGAATCTAGTTGTGGTAATCTTCCACATTCTTTGGCCGATCTTTCTGTCTCCTCGTTGTTTGAATGTTACAGTGGGATGGGACCCCTTGTACTATGACTCTTTTGGGTCTGGACTGCTGACATAGCTGATAGAGTACTTATCTTAAGTCATTTAGGTCTATTTCTTTGTGCCCAGTGATCCACTCTGGGACGGTGTCTCATTCAACAGTATAAGTCATATCAGCACATACAGCTGGATAGACTAAAGAGGATGCAAACAATTTCCTCTACACGCTAGATAGGTCATCTTCCGACCTTGTTACTAGACAGAACAATGAAATTAGCAAATGTATAATGTTTTCAACACTTACCGGCTCCGAGACTTCTGTTGATGACTTGTGTGAGTTAAGCAGGGTTGGTTTCTTAACTGAGATCATTTTGACACTTGCCAGCTCTGTCAACAAGTAATCTGAAGAAAAATTATGTTCATTTTTCATAAATAACACTTGGTGTTATTCAGTCTTGGCAGTCACAATGTTTTGGTGGCAAAGGTCAGTATCATGTGCAACACATACTGATATAGACCCATTCCTCATGGTCAAGTCATGTACCTGGAAAAAGCTGTGTTACAGTAAATAAAGTGGAGATAACACCGTGATCCATTATTGGTGAGCCTGCTGAGAAGTCTTGCATTGCACTAATGTGAGGAGAACCAAGATCCACTCCTTCAGTATGACCCCAAGATGTAAGATGAGCCACAAATTCACCAAAAGTGAAGAACTCAGTATGGGTAGCTTTGAAAACAACAGCACTCTGTCAATAACTTTCAGAAATACTGCAAACAATTCATTTTTATCCAACTTTTGCAAACTAGAACTACGGGAATCAGTTATTCAAGTAAATAACAAAAGTCAGGTGCATGGATTAGACATCAACACTGAGAAAACAAATAAATACTATGATAATTAGAAAAATATACTAGAAATCTGCTAAACAAATAAAAACAGTCAAATGTTTTTGTTTTTGCGTTCACTTTATATTCCCCAAGGCGGTGTGCGTTGCACTGTGGTTTTTATTTTGCGCCTGTTGGCCCAGTGCATCCGACTTCAGCATGAGACACAGTCAAATATTGAAACAGGTCAAGAGCTGGTGAAAATGGAAGACACTAAACAAAAATCAGGAAGAGAATAAGTAAAGTTAAATCTGTTTTCACCAACATGAGTCACATATTGACATCCAGACAAGTCACTCACTAATAAAAAATGAGAATGATCAGGTGTTATGTATACTTCGTCTTTACTGGTACAGCATAGCAACGCGGACAATAAACAAACGATTGGGTAACATCAAGAGAAGCCTGGTAGACTGAACCATCACAGCAAGAGACACGAGGACAGCCGACCTTCGATCAGCAGTGTATGCTAAGCCCCCACAAGGCTTCGCATGTGCCTTTGTAGTTGTGGCTTCTGTAGGTTTTTGTCTCATATGACAAATGATATATTTGCTGAAGAGGCTGGTACCATCACTAGAACCACCATGCCATGTGCCCTTGGGGAAACATAATCACAGGTTCATACAACTTGAGGAAGAAGTTAAAAATTGTGTAAATTTGTTTTGCTTTAAAAACTATTTTAAACTGTTGATGCTGTGAGTTACTAAAGTTTCTTCACATAAGGTTTTCATTATTTTGTAAGATTGTTTTTTTGTTTATTGTGCAGTTTTCTGCCCCAGGAAGTTGACAGATATGCATACACTCAGGTGAAGCAACTGCCCAGAACACTTCATATTGTCAGAAAGGACTGTTGAAGACTAGCTAGCTTGGATGTCTGCTCATCTAGAAGAAGAAAGACTGACTCAAAACCATCCATGGCCTTGTAGGTAGACTGGGGAAAACCAGTTAATTATTTTTTTTATTTGCCAAGAGTGAATGTGTTGTAACTCAAGCTGGCCAGAGCAACACCGAAATGAAAAAAGTGATGCTGAACAAAGTAGACAACACTAGAACAATACCACAATCCACTTACCTACAAGCTGCAAACAAGCTTTTTTAGATGCCAGCCTTCCCTCGATAGGCCCATTAGTTAAGTTAGTGTAAGGACAGGCTGAAGAGGCACAGAAAAATATCAAAGTACATTACAAACTGAGTAAAAACTGGTGATTAATTTGCTTGAAGTGAAGCAGAAGGCCATCACTATAACTGTTATTTTACAGGAAGCCTGTGTTCAATCATTTGCAATGGCAGTAGCAATGATTTACCATGATGAATTTACCAGACCCATGAACAATCCCCCTTTGCCATGTTTTATAACATGCTAAGACGGTTAAATTGGTCCTATTCTGTCGAGTTCCGGCACTGGTTAAGTATGAAAAAAGGTGTTGAATGTTTTTTACTGCTGATGTAAAATATAGAGTTCAATTATTTTCACAGGATGATACTAGTTTATTTTTATATTGTCAGCGGCTTTAACCCACATGTGGATTCCAGGACCCCTTATTAGGGAACAGGCCAACTGTATCGCATACATGTTGCTAAAGGTGAATAAAGAGGAGCGTGTGAGGGGCAAGCAAACAACTCGTCTAATAAAATTATACAGAAACCGCAAGAATTATGCAGAATTCCTGAAAGGGACTATCTAGTTATAGGCCTATGCTTCATTAGGAGTGTGACTGATTAATGTAAGGTGACCAAAGTTGATTCATGTCAGGAGACCAAAGTACTTGATTCATGTAAGGTGATCACCAAAGTAGTTGATTCATGTAAGGAGACTGTAGTAGATGGAATGGGGTTCTGTTCTTCTGGCTCACTGAAGTCTCTCCTTTTCTCTCCACTTCTACTCTCTTCAATCTATCACTTCAACTAACATTCACTTAAATAAACTAAGAACACTATTTCAAAACAATAAAAACAAATTCTGTATTCCTACATGTTACAATTTCTCTTCCACTCTTCTATCATACAGTTTACTATATACTCCTATATAATGACTTTCTATGACTTAAAACTCTTAACTACAGCTAAACCTATAACTCTTGTCATTTGTCTACTCCCTAAACTTGGCCTGCTGTAATTTTGTGATGAATCTTTCGTGTATTAACACAGAATGTAAATTTGTTGTCTAGCCCAGGTAATCGTCCTTGGCTCTATTTCTCTATGACGAATGTCGATCTGCGTAGAGGATGTCGAAATCTAAGCTGGTTCTGTCAGATCTACGATGACTGACAAAATTCTAAAAGGGCGCTGGTTGGCCATGTGTCTGTTGCTGGCTACAAATAATCTGGACAAATTATATCTCTTAGCCGGTCTAAATCTACACTTCTCTATAGCGTGGTAGCTGCCATAAATCTAGGTTGCTTATGTCAGATCTATGATGACTCTGACAAAATTCTAATTACTTTGACAAAAATTTGTATTACCTTTCTTCTGTGAGGTAGCTGATCTACTGCTTAAGACAACCCGACCAAGAACTAAGTCTTCTACAAATGGTTTCATACCTCATCGCCGTATGGGACGAATACGCGCAGCTTCCCGCCCGCTTTGATCGGCGGACGGCAGAGGTCTCTTTCTGCAGCTCGACTGGGTCGGGCTAAGACGCGAGTCCCAGGTCACAACCATATCGTAGCCTCCCATCACAGTGGTGCGGAGATTTAGGGCGGGATTCCGGCTAAGAGGCGTTCGGCCGTAATCCCTCACATGGTAGCCTCGCGCATTGGCTTATGAGCCTAGTATGTGGACATATGTCTGCGACTCCTCTCGAGCAGGATTACCGTAGCAATGCCCTGTCATTAGTAGGGTAAAACTGATCTGCCTTCCGAGGGTCTAATACCAGCACCCGTTCACTATTATTATTTGACACCACAAATTTCGTCCCCCTACATGGCCCGGGAGAGGCGGCGAGCGTTTTCGGCAAGCCCGCGCTATCACTCCGTCTGGCGGGACTGAGATCGCTGTACAAATACTGGATGATAGTCAATCGCGGCGGTGAGAGACCAACCCCAGATGACCAAAGTAGTTGATTCATGTAATATGTCCAACAAAGTATTTGATTCATGTAAGGTGACCACCAAAGTAGTTAGTTGATTTATGTAAGACGACCACCAAAGTATTTGATTCATGTAAGGTGACCACCAAAGTAGTTGATTCATGTAAGAAGACCACCAAAGTAGTTGATTCATGTAAGAAGACCATCAAAGTAGTTGATTCATATAAGGCGACCACCAAAGTAGTTCATTTATGTAAGGTGACCACTAAAGTAGTTGATTCATTAAGGTGACCACTAAAGTAGTGGATTCATGTAATCGACCACCAAAGTAATTGTGCACGTACGCACCCCCCAAAAAATGTTCCTTTCCATTTTAAAATATTTGGCTATTAAAAATAAGTATAGCCTTTGTCTTTTTTTTTCCTTCTATATTAAAATAATTACCCACAACAACTAATACTGACAGCAACAGAGACCACTTACAGAATTCTCGCAAAAATCCACTGAGTTCCATCAAAAAATTGTCAGAATCATTTGGCCCTGAAATACATAGAAGCAAAACAGATAAGATAATTCCTGAACATACATTTAAATAAGACATACAACAAATCCTGAATATACATAGAAACAAAGCAGATAATATACCAAATCCTGAATATATGTTGAAACAAGACAAACAATATACCAAATACTGAGTATACATAGAAACCACACAGATAATATACCAAATTGGCAATGCTCAATTTAGTCTTTTCTTTAAAACATTTTTGGTTGACATCTCTATAAATCACTAAAGTAAAGTAAGTAGCATATCTTCACAGAATGTCGCTTCTTACAACTGCCAACTTTTTTGGTTGTTATAAGTTTCTTGGCAAAGTGTGCAGTATGGTAGGTTGCTATTATTTTCCATATGTGGAGGAGTGAAAAAACCCATGTCTGCTAAACTGGTCACAAGTGAGATTCAAACCGGATGTGGGATCAAGATGCTGAGCAGCGCATGAGCTGCAGTGGTCAGCGACCCATAGCTGACTGCTAGCGTCAGGGCCTGCGAACCAGAGCTGCCAAGACCCTTCTACACCTCCACGCGGTGATCCTGGATAACAGGCTGCAGCAGGGCAGACTGGCTAAGGAGAAGGAATCGAAGAGGGAATGCTAATCCGACTCAAAAAATGCTTGCTGAAGTCGGATATGTTGGACCGAAAGGTGCAAATATCACAGTCAAGCTGTAAACTACGACACAACGCATTCCGTTCTCTGGACTACATTCTGCTACTTAAGCCCTTTCAGGGTTTGGTAGCGAGAGATTGAGAACGAACGCAGAAGAAGAAAATCGGATGCCTTCGGATTGTGAAACGGACGCTTCCCCTCTAAGCCACGCAGCCTCCATAAATCCTAAACAACTACAAATTTAATGTTCTATTTGGTCTTTCTTCTTTGTTCTCTTGAAAGCTTTTGTGGCTTAAAGTTTCTACAGGATGAGGTAACCTGCCCCATGCCCAGATCTTAGTGACCTCTTATGACATTCTTGGAAGGTTCACAGTATTACTATTCTTTGCTCCCCTTTCTGGCTCTGTAAACACTCTGACAATAGTAGGTTGCAGTAATTCTATTGTGTCGACACAAAAGAGCCTTAGAATTAGCACAGGGATTGTAATTTAATATCCATATTAAGAAGACAATTGTAGAAATCTGTGCATTCCACTTCCCAAAACAAACAATCTTTAGACTGAAGGATTCTTCTTCATTTTTGTTCATTCTCGATCTCCCGCTACCACGCCCTGAAAAGGGCTTTGCGAGTAGCAGCATGTATTCAGGAGAACGGAATGCATTGTGTCGTAGCTTACAGCCTGACTGCACTGCCAAAGACGGATGTGTCAGACCGAAAGGTGCAAATATCGCAGTCAAACTGTAAACTAGCAACACAACGCAATCAGTTTCCAACTACACCATGCTACTTGCAAAGCCCTGTTCAGGACTTGGTAGCTGGAGATTGCAAACTAGCGCAGAAGAAGAAGACGACACTTGACTGCGATATTTGCATCTTTCGGTCCAACGGATCCGACTTCAGCAGGCATTTTTGAGTACCGGTTTAGCCTTCCCTCTTCAATCCCTTCTCCATAGCCAGTCTGTTCTGTTGCAGCCTGTCATCCAGGATCATCGCGTGGAGGTGTAGCAGGGTCTTGGCAGCTCTGGTTCACTGGCTCTGACGCTATCATTCAGCTATGGGTCGCTGACCACTGCAGTTCATGCACTGCTCAGCATCTTAATCCCCTGGTAGGGTTCGAAAAGAGAAGTAAACCAGTTATATTACAACCTCCCATGCATTTCGCAAGAGGCAACTGAGTAGAGTTGTGCATGGGGCAGGCTACTCCAACCTGTAGAAATTTTAAGCCACAAAAAAAAAAAAGACGTAGTGACATATACTCAAGCGTAGAAGAGGAGTGACTTAGTAAGTAGTGGTCTATAGACCTAAAGAAGTCAATGACACTTTCTTAATATTTCATTTCTTCATTAATTTCCTAAACATACCTTGTATGGCAGACACTTTTTCATCAATGCCGCAGAAATCTGCAAGTTGAGAGACAATCCATTCCACCAACTGTGTAAATGCAACTGATTTGGCCCCCGTATCAACAGCTTCTGATAGAGTGCTTTCATCAATGATGGAGCCAGTATATCTTATAAAAATAATTGGTAAAATAATGATATATCGCACTAAACAAAAAGGATGAAAAAAACAAAAGCTTGTGAGATGTGGTGCTATAGGATGCAAAGAGTAAGCTAGACAGAAAAAAAGGTCAAGTGAACAAGTGCTTAAAGATATAGACAACTAATGACGAGTATACAGAAAGGTAGATTTGTCTTGGCTTGGTCGTTACATGAGACACAGAGACCTCTTATTGAAAATACTTGGAATCATGGTATTCAAACTGGCATACTAATGTCTGTTTCGAGGTAGCCGAAGGCTATCCGTGGTAGGTATTTCAAACTTCCTTCGACTTACTAGGTCTGGGGAAAGGTACAAATAATTTGGGTAGATTTTGAACTAGAATTTTGAATTTTATTCGGGCAGTGACCGTTAAGCCTATTCTTTTCTATTTCTAACTGCCTAGGTAATTTTAACGTGCTTGACACCGAACATGGGAGTCCGATCACACTACCCAGAGATCGAGGGAATTTTTACCAGAAGATCCATGTGTCCCCACCGTGATTCAAACCCATGACCTCCAATACACAAGGCTTACCTTACCTTGAAACCACTAGAAGCCAAAATTCAGGGAAAAAGAGAAAGGGGACGAACAAGAAACAATTACATCACACAGGCTTCTAAGAACTTACTTATACTGAGCTGAAGAGATCTGTAGGAACAGAGGACAGTGGCGGACATGATCCGAAGACTTCAACGCCAGTCTCTGGACTGACTAACCTGATGATGATTTCACACGTACAGACCGCAAAATATTATATTGCAGTCTATATTTATCAAAATATAAAACAAGCATTTTTAACATACAAACACACAGAATTGGAGAAATATATATTAGTAATCATAAAAACTATGTGTACATAGATGTGTAGATCTATGTCTATATATGAGATTTACTACCACTGGCGATTCCATGGCAAAGTGGTTAAGCCGTCGGCCTCGTGATCAGGTGGTATGGATTCGACTCCGGACTCCGCCGTCTTAATCACAGGTGCTTGATGCGAAGTCCCCTGCATCTCATAGTCGCGCCCTAGTCGTCTTGTCCTTGACTTGCCACTAGGGTCGGGCGGTTTGAGACGAGAGAGTGAGGATAACAAGTAGCGGATTTAATCCTTACTGAAAATAGCGCTAGCAAATATGTTATGCCATCATCGTTTTCGATGGATGGCAGCCTTTGCCTTACTACTACTGGCTAATAAATAAAGAGCAAAATAAGAAATAACGCGCATCTTAGTTATTCGATACTCTGGTGTAACGATTTAACTAAGTTATTCAGCTTTGTTACCTTTTTTTGTTTTTGGCGATCGCCTTATTTCTCTAATTTCCCAAGGCGGTGTGTATTGCACTAAGTTTCTATTCTGCGCATGTCGGCCCAGTGCATCCGGCTTCGGTATGCATTTTATGTAAGGGTCTGCTTCCTCCTGCATTTTCTAAGTGTTTGATTCCACGGAGTAATGGCGGGTGCTGTGATGGGGAGCGAACCCCGCAGCTTTAGGTTGTGTGCCGTAAAACTTAACCACTAGCCCATGCTGTCCCCTTGTTATGTATCATTGTATTCTACACTTATGCGTGGGATCCATAATATATTTTTTTTGTACCAAGATTACAAGAACTTCACCTTCCTGATCTAGTTATAAGTTATCTTTATGTCTGTGATATTCATATAATTCATTTTATTTGCTACCAGTCTGTGAGTTGCAGATAAATAGAACATACTGAAATGATTTATCACAATCTGATAATCCTTATTTTTCATGGAATGCCGAACCAGTAATTCTTTATTTCTAAAATGTTCTTGCTCGCCTTCTGTGGACAAGTAACTAATTAACAATCTTAGTATATGATTGGAGGAAGTACGCTCAGCAATCAAAAGCCTGAAAGGGATCAAGATGCTGAGCAGCACATGACCTGCAGTGGTCAGCTACCCATAGCTGACTGCTAGCGTCAGGGCCACCTTCTACACCTCCACGCGGTGATCCTGGATAACAGGCTGCAGCAGGGCAGACTGGTTAAGGAGAAGGGATCGAAGAGGGAATGCTAACCCGGTACTCAAAAAATGCTTGCTGAAGTCGGATGTGTTGGACCGAAAGGTGCGAATATTGCAGCCAAGCTGTTAACTATGACAACGCATTCTGTTCTCTGGACTACATTCTGCTACTTAAGCCCTTTCATGGTTTGGTAGTGGGAGATTAAGAACGAACGAAGAAGAAAAGCCTGAAAAAGGGAAAGTCCCCAGAATGTGATGATATCCAAGCAGAGCTAATACAAGCAGGAGGGTAGGCCAGTGCTCGAGTACGAGATTCCAGAGTTACGATACGCAGATGACACAGTGATACTATCAAGAAGTGCAGAAGGGCTAGAGCAGCTACTTTTAACTATAAATGGACACAGTAAAGATCAAAACCTGTTTATTAACAAAACAAAGCACAATATCAACATAAATTTACAGAGGGTGGTCAGGAAATGACCAGGTCACTTATTTTGAATATCTGGGTTCAAGAATTGACGAATGGCGACTGCTCGAAAGAAATCAGAAGAATAGCCAACCATGGCAATGCAGAGACTGAATAGTCTGAAGAAATTATGGCAGAGCACCAACAAAATGACAAAAGTAAAAGTCTTGAGAGCCTGTGTATTTCCTGGGGCAGCTTATGACTGTGAATCATGGACGATTACCAAAACTTCTAGACAAAGAATCGAATACTTCGAGTCAAAATGTTACAGAAAGATCCTCAGAATACTCTGGACGGAGAAAAAGACAAATGTAGACATTCGGCAAGAGTTGAGCATAGAGGAGAACTGGTTTATCAATTCCATTATGGCCAGAAAATGTAAATACTTTGGTCACATCAAGAGACACAACTGTCTTGAGATAGTGATAGAAGGTATGGTGCCAGGCAAGGGTAGACCAAGAAGACGATGGTACCAAGATATCCAGGAATGCCTGGATATGACTGGCGGAGGCTGAAGTTTTGGTGAGGAAAAGAGTTTCGGACAGACTGATGGGAGCGACATTCTATAAAAGGGCATTCTACATGATGACATCATGATGAGTATATGATCACGTTATCTGTGGAGTGTGGGTGCATTTTGAGAATCTTGTTCAATTTTTTTGTCTAGCATTTCCATGTAATGTTTCAAACTGAATCATCAATGTTTGATTTCATTTTATTAATTCAATTGTCAATTGTCTTTTAGTCTTAAACTAGTGTAGTACTAGTAGTTACTCAATGTAGAATTAGAACCGTCTGTGTTTGTATTGTTATAATTGTCCTAATTGAAGTAAATTAGTAATTGACGTGTGCACGGATCGGTCAAATCCTTAGTTATTTTTTATTATATGGTCGTCTAAGTATTACTACTAATAGACTATTAGTTATACTTATAGTGCTTACTAAGTTACTTTATAATTTTTCTACTTTGTAATTACATAACACTACAGTAACACTAACAGTAACACCTGTTGTACCTTGTATTAGTTGTATACTCAATATTGTATATGATTGTTAGTATATCCCGGGGTAGAGGAGAAGCGACTAACTTCTAAGTAAACAACTATTTTGAACTATATAAATATAATTATTTATTTATTATCGTGCTTTATGCCATGTTATTGGGCTTATATAGTATTATGTCGTGGCCAGGTCATAGACAATTTTAGTGCACAAATCGTACGCCGGGTTTCAAATTTCAACATTTATGAGCTTGTTCTTTGTATATAGTATAGACTATAAAATTATTATAGTATAATATCATTTAATATAGAAATAGCGAAGTCTACCCAGAAAAAAAAAATAATTTTACGCTGAAATTGCTAAATTTATGGATTAAATAAATGCATGCATATAAAAGAACACTTGTGCATTACCCTTGGTCCTCGAGAGAATCCAAAATATCGTTCTCCATGGCTAAGAAATAAGAGTGCAAGCGCCTCCAAAAGATCACCGGCGTTTCACTTCAGCTATTCCAGAAAGCGTTAACAGCAGCAGTATCTACATCTGCTTCTCGGTACTCAAAACGGAAGAAGCATGCTGCGTTTCACATTTTAACCAATTAAATCGTGAATAATATTTGGTCCATTCCAGTAACAGAGGTGTGTCTAAATACAGTCTTGAAACATGTTTTACGTGCATTTTCTCGTTTATTTCCAGTAATGTCACTAGCATTAACGAATATAAGCACTGTAGCATTCAAATCCTGCCATAAAAAGTGTCTTAAAGGGACATGTATAGGACGTTGTGTTGCTTATGTTTTCTGGGAGCGAAAAATGCTTGTCTTTACGACTGTTGTTGCTTACAGGAGTACTTTGTTATTGCCCGGAAGTTTTCTTTTTTCCTTCTTATCAAGTTTCAACCAAGCTTCCCCTAAGACTAATAAGTCGCTATATGTAAAATTGCAAAAATGATGCACTACGGATAGCTACGGCTACTTGGCAGCAGGCATAACCTGTTTGTCTTCTTCTTCTTCGTCCGTTCTCAATCTCCCGCTACCAAACCCTGAAAGGGCCTAAGTAGCAGAATGTAGTCCTGAGAACGAAATGCGTTGTGTCATAGTTTACAGCTTGACTGCGATATTTGCACTTTTTGGTCCAACACATCCGACTTAAGCAAGCATTTTTTGAGTATCGGGTTAGCATTCCCTCTTCGATCCCTTCTCCTTAGCCAGTCTGCCCTGCTGCAGTCTGTTATCCAGGATCACCGCGTGGAGGTGTAGAAGGGTCTTAGCAGCTCTGGTTCGCTGGTCTGACGCTAGCAGTCAGCTATGGGTCGCTGACCACTGCTGCTCAGCATCTTGATTCCACCTGTTTGTCTGAATACCAGGATTTCAATATCACGTTTTTTTAGTTTGTCTGTCTCTGGTACAATTACTAGGCATGTGTATACAATATTTGGGAGAGGGCTTGGAGGAGGGCTGGGGGTGTAAGAAATAATAGTCTCAAACTAATGAATATGTCTATATTGGCCTATATTTTATATTCCATATTCCCAAGTAATGCATGGGCGTGTGGTTAAGGGTCTGTGAGGAGTTGAGATTACAAAACGACCTAACAAATCACGTCGCACTAAGATCTCTGTACCATTTTCTATAAAAACCGCTTCTGCCATTCAACCGATATGTAAAAGGGTACCTGTCAAAGTCGGCCGGAAATACAGAGTAGCAGCGGGAACTACTATGTTCGTGTTATTTCGTCGACACTTTCAGCAATAAAGTGGACTGAACACATATTATGGTACCCCTGTACAATCTAATCAGTTATATTCGCCATTTTTCATAATTTTTTCAAGTTATGCACGAAGTGATAACCCTGTTTGAGAGGGCGGTCTGTTAAAAATACGTATGTGAACGACACACGTTGGAACAAAAAAGCTGGAATTGAATTCTTGGTAACGGAAAAAGAAAGTATGAAGACCATTCACAGACGTGTCTGTGCTGTGTAGGAAAGTTGTGCAGCCGATAGAAATACCGTTGCACGCTGGTTTCAAAAAGTACAAGTTTCAGAAAGTGGAGTGACGGATCTGCAGTATATCGACAGCAGACTGCGTGTCCTTTCACGGCCATCTGCTCAGACATGCTGCAATCCGCCGATGCCATTATTCGAGAGAAACATCGCATCACAAGTCGGCAATTACCTCTACTACTTTCAGTCATCAATGGAAGTGTGATGACAATTTTCTACGATCTTGAATACTCGGCATGGCATCTGTTGTTTTTCTGTTGGGGTGAAATAAACAAACAAAGCCAGCACACGGCGTGGCGACAGCAGTGGTGAAGCGGACTGCAGTCCTAACCCTAAAAACCCCTTGACTACGCGAGCAAAAAGTCGTATGGCAGTTTTATTTTAAGACCCACTAATAGAGATAGCACCAGTCAGCGACTGATAGATGATAGCTTGTATGACGGTCAGCGAAACAGAGCTGTCCAAGACCCCAATCTACCATCAAGTGGCCCCACCGGAAACACGTGCTGAATGACAGAGAGGTCCGTGATCGGAGAGGGAAGGGCAACCTTGTTCCAATAACGTACCGTGCTGAAACGGAATGTGTCAGGTCGAAAGGCGAAGATGGATCAAGATGCTGAGCAGCACGTGAGCTGCAGTGGTTAGCGACCCATAGCAGACTGCAAGCGTCAGGGCCAGCGAACCAGAGCTGCCAAGACCCTTCTACACCTCCACGCGGTAATCCTGGATAACAGGCTGCAGCAGGGCAGACTGGCTAAGGAGAAGGGATCGAAGATGGAATGCTAAACTGGTACTCAAAAAATGCTTGCTGAAGTCGGATGTGTTGGACCGAAAGGTGCAAATATCGCAGCCAAGCTGTAAACTACGACACAACGCATTCCGTTCTCTGGACTACATTCTGCTGCTTAAGCCCTTTCATGTTTTGGTAGTGGGAGATTGAGAACCAGCGAAGAAGAGGAAGAAGAAGAAGACGCAGAAGAAGAAGAAGAAGAAGAAAGGCGAAGATATCGCAGCCTTTCTGTTGTTTCTAATGACCACAACGAGTAGGTCACTCTTATGTGCGCCCTGAAAAGGGCGTTAAGTGACGGATTGCAGTAGCTTTCCTCACATCTCGATCGTGCTGATGAAAGTGGACCTGGGTCCTCCAGGCGGTTGTGCTATACGTGGCTTCATCTGCGTGTCGCTCACTACTACGGAGATCACGTCGAACCTCACCTTGTTAGCCAGACTGTTGTTCTCGACAACAGCCCGTTTCCAGTACGATCAACGAGGAGATTCTTGGAGAAGGCCTACGGACTCACTGGAAAACCCCCTTGGAAGACTGACGACTAAATGGCGAAACTTTCATGTGTCAACTATTGTCCGTTTTACAATCGTTGCCGCCTAATATCTGAATAACCCTTACATCGATATGCGCGATTATTTGCACTTCAAATTATCATTTCAATGTCAATAATTTTCAATAATTTACATTGTGTCATGTAGTGCGGTTTTCTTAAAGTAGCTAGTTCTTTTGATATTTCTTTGCAAAGAAATTGTTTTGTCTCTAAGAAAATAATTTACTGTAAACATTTATTTAATGTCTTTTTTTTAAGGCACAGGCGTCTCTTCAATTTGAATGATATTTTCTACACTAGGTTCCACATAATGCCCTTTTGTAATGTAGTTGAAGTGTTTTAGGAGCTGTAAGAAGTAACTAGGCATTTTGTTGTAAATGTGTGAAAATGTAAAAGCACACGATATATAGAACATAAAAAGTACATACTTCAGATGGATTGATTCAGTTTTATAAATAGATGCTGGTGCAAATAATAAATGGTTATAATTCAGTTCTGAGATTCAATCTTCTAGCTGATTGGGGTGGCCCTGAATAGCGTTTTGCTAAGGATCGCTAGTTGTTGTATACCGTAAATACATAAAAGAAGACATGTATTCAGTTTGTTTCAGGGCATGATTCTGTGAAAGGATCACTCTCAACAGTGATTTGTTGTGTTTTGTACCGTTATTTGTTTTATTTCTCTATGTGGGTGGCTTGGCTTGGATTCGTTCGTTTTCAATCTCCCGCTACCAAACCCTGAAAGGGCTTAAGAAGCAAAATGTAGTCCAGAGAACGGAATGCGATGTGTCGTAGTTTACAGCTTGGTGAGTTTTGTAATTTAGTTGGCCTCAACATATGACGTATCATGGATATTTTCCCAATGAGTCCGTAGGACATGGTCGGGGCCAGTATATTTCTCCTGACCCTGGCTAAATTCTCTGATCAGTGTGTTTTGCCTGACCAGACGTTAACCTCATCGTTCCCAGCCTATCTGTAAACCGTTGCAACACGTTCATTTAAAGACGAACGAAGAAGAGAAACATGTTTTGACAATTTAAATATGCGATTATTGATTCCATGTTATGTTGTTTTAAATCAGAGCGAAATCGAAGCACTATAACCATATGCGTATATGCTTAGTCTTCTGCTTCGGCGTTCGTATTGAGAAGAACGTTGTGGCGTAGTTTAAAACGAATTGATGTATTTGTGCCTTTCGGTCTGACACATGACCATGGTCTTCTTCTTCTTCTTCTTCGTTCGCAGTCAGACAGAAACCATTATTTTTTCGAAAAAAGCGGCGGTCATCCTGAGGCTGTCGACACTGCCATAGAGCTTGTCTTGTGGTTCCACTGGTGATGGCCACATCTGCTCTCTCTGATCCTCGTATATCGGGCAGTTCTGCAGCAGATGTTCAGCGATCATTTTCCCGGTACCACACGGGCATTCGTCGGTTCCACCTATCTTCAATTTGTTGAATAAGTGGTACCTCAGTCTATTGTGGCCAGTGCGAAGTCTGAAGACAACGACCTGCTCTCTTCTGTTCAACTGGTAATAGGCATCGTTTTTGGTGTAACCAGTATGTTCGGTTTCCCATTTGGTCATGTATCTGGCTTTAATAAGCCGTTTTGACTCTTCGTACGTCATACTAGTATCTGTTTGTGGTAGTCTTGCACCTTCTTTTGCCAATCTGTCTGCCTCCTCGTTGCCTTGGATGTTGCAGTGTGATGGGACCCACTGTACCACTACCCTTTTTGGTACGGACTGCTGACATAGTTGACAGAGTACTGCTCTTAAGTCATTAAGCTCAGTGACCATGGTCTGACACATCCGATTTCATTTGGCTTTTTTTTGGGTGTCGGTGTTACTTCTCCACTGTGATTCTTATTTTCTTAGCTAGAATACATTAGTGCAGCCAGTTTCTGGGGCCGCTGCTTAGAGGTGGAATATGGTCTTGTTAAACTTTGGTTCGCTGACCTTGGTGCAATGATTCAGTTATGAGTTGCTGACTGCTGTCAACTCATTCACTGTACTGCTGTCAGCTCATTCACTGTGGTGCTGTCAGCTCATTCACTGTGGTGCTGTCAGCTCATTCACTGTACTGCTGTCAGCTCATTCACTGTGATGCTGTCAGCTCATTCACTGTGATGCTGTCAGCTCATTCACTGTGGTGCTGTCAGCTCATTCACTGTGGCTGCTGTCAGCTCATTCACCGTGATGCTGGTGTTAGCTCATTCACTGTACTAAGTAGTCAGCGCCGCGGGATTTTATTTCATATTGGTGAAGAACATAATGAGTAATTGACATAAGATGTAAAAGTAAAGCTAAAGTTAATAGAACTGAATTATTGTATTATTTTAGGACATATTTTGTAGTAAGAGCGTAAATAAAAATAATTATTTTATTTGATATTTTTTTGTCTTTCGCAAATGTGAAATTTTTCTTATATTTAAATTATAATATATTATGAAAATAAAGTAGATGATTATCCGTATATCGTAGGTAAACATAATTTTTCACAATAATAAAAAAAAACCGTGACCCGCGCGCAGGCGTAACGAGGGCGCTTGGTTCTCAAGAAAGGAAGTGCTAAACAGTGGGGGTTTTACATCTCACAAGTTTCAATCGTCCGTTTACTGATCTCGAGAAAAGTGAGAGCAGCGTCTTGTCATATTGAGGTCGGCGAAAAACACGCTGTGCACGTATTAGAACCCTTGACAGTTGAAAATCGATAAAAGAGAAGGCCGTTCGTCTCTGTCTGGACAGAATTATAACTACGAGGCGTATTCAAATGAAACCGGACCCTTCGATACGCAAGATGACGACAATTCTGGTGTAAACTGCACATACCAACCGTGGTTTGCAAAATGGATTTATTCTCCGACTCATAGTTTCCTCAGCAGACGGTTGAAAACATGGCGGGTGTGATACGGAATCCGCCTAGAGTTGATCAGCGAGCGGTGATTCGGTTTATAACAGCTGAAGGATGTCGACCAGTTGACATTCATCGCAGAATGGAGGCAGTGCATGGTGACAAAAGGGTGGCGAATGTAAGCTCCGGTGACGGTCCACCCGAATTGCTGCATCAATTTTGGCGATGGCATCGTCTGACGCAACAATATGCGCCTGACCTGGTCTCGGAAGATATTTCGTTAACTCAACATCCTTCTTTAAACATCGTTGTCCAGTTTTTCACTGTTGTCTTCGACACACTTTTGTGAGACACACATAAATAAATAAATAAAACAACAGAAACATGATCCATTTAAACTTTACGTTATTATTCCATCAGAGGCGCCTCCATTGTTGACAAACGTCGGATCTCCGAGGCGCGAAAAGGCAAAACAACTGACACTCACATGCCCAACTGGAAGAAATTTCTGTGTCAGACTATACAGCCACCACAGGACTCATTAGTGAGGTGCAACACAACATGTCTGACTGATGTTGTCATCTTCGCTTGCGATGGGCTGCTATAATTATATTATACGATATTTTTTTTCATTTCCTTGTTTTTGCTAATTATGGAAAATGAGGATGCAGAAGTAATAGGCCGTGAACGGTTCCGTAGATACAGAAACAAGTCAGATGTAGAGTACTTAGGCCACCAAAGCGATGCTTATTACTAGCTTTACAGATGTGTGAACAAAATGCGATGTTCAGACTCGCTGATGTCACAACAAATTGAGATTCTCTCTTTTCCACATGCTAAAGTTTAGAGCTACCGATGGGTTGAACTGTGGTGCTGATAAAATTACAGCTGAGCATCTGCATCAAAAGTGCCACACATACGAGAAGTAGAACACGCGGTTATGGCCCTTTAAAGTACCAACAAGATGGGATTGAGAATATGATCCCCATAGTGGCAAACCTACTTAGAAGTTTCACATTGCACTACAGACAGGATTATCCAAGTCTAACTTTTTAGTACGCCTTTTAATATAAGAAGAACCACTGTAACCTGTCAATAGATTAATATCATCAAAAGTAAAGAACATCACGAGTAGCCCCTAGCTCCAGAAAACACAAATCCCAGAATGACCAGGACAATAGACCCACACACGCCTGAAGGTTTGAGGCCTCAATGTCCTGTATACACTCATCCCATGGCCAGGCTTTCTGGCTATTTAGAAGCCAGGACTGAGAGTTGGTACAATGACTGCTCTGGTAAAAGAGGTCTCAGAAAGTCACATCAGAGATGAAGTCAATAAAAACATGTAAAGGTATGGCTCAGTTACACCATCGGGACAGAAACAAAACGATAGCCATTTTACGTTTATGAGGTCTTCGTGATGGACACAACAACAACAACAAAAAACGAAATCACCCGCATATTACAAAAGAAAAAACAACAGAAAACGCCCGCATATCATAAACTCAATCTATAACAACACGCAAAGAAGATGTCATACTAACGATATCAATGCGTTGAGCAGTGCATGAGCTTCAATGATCAGTTAACTAAAGCTGACTGCTAGCGTCAGGGCCAGGGAACCAGAGCTGCCAATACCCGTCTACGCAGTGGTCTGGATAACATGCTACAACAGGACATACTGGCTAGGGGGAATGGATCGACGAGGGAAGGCTAACCCGGTACCCAAAACTGCTGCTGAAGACGTATGTGTCTGACCGAAAGGTGCAAATATCGAAGTCAAGCTCTAAACTTTTATATAGCGTATTCCAATATCTGGACTACATTCTGCTACTTAAACCCTTTTCAGGGTTTGGTAGCGGGAGATTGAGAACGAACGAACGAAGAAGAAGAAGATACTAATCAGAGAGTGTACGAGAATGTGGGAATCACTGTATGTCACGTCGATACGACAGTAAAGCTATGGGTTACTTTACTTTTCTTTACTTTTTTGGCTAATATGGTTGCCTTCTTGAGTATTGACTACAATTTTGTGTGTGTTTATTTTGTGATTTGTTATGTGTTTTCATCCGTTCTTTGTCCCTAGCGGTCACATGATAGTAACATTTCGTTTTGAATTTGTCGCGTTGCGGTAACTGGACCAAATATGTTTAGGTTTTTATCGACTTTTGTCCTTAGGGTAAGTTTAACGCTATCGCGTTATTTACCGTTGTAGCCCTAACACACACACCCCCCCCCCCTCCTTTATTTTTAAAGATCGAAACTAAAGTCATCGTCTGTATTTTCATACCGGAGGTTGTTTTCATATATGCACCGCCACGTTCGGCCTGCGACACTACCAACCAATCTACTAGGGAATAGGGAATCATGATTAGTCTGCTTTCTCAAAGCACAGCCCCATCCCTCAATATTTAACGTTAACTGGTAACAACTAAACTGAAGGTCTACAGTACCAACATTCTCCCCTATGCGTGTGAAAACTGAACTGTCTGCGGCAGTGACGCCAGGAGGCTAAATCATTTCCATATGAATTGTCTGAGACGCATGTGGCAAATCAGATGACAGGACCACATCACAGATAATGAAGTGCTATCCATAACCAAAACGACATGTATTCATATGTAAATAGCATGTCCTTTTACAGAACGTAGCTTCTAACAACCGTCACCTATTATGGCTGTTATAAGTTTCTTGGCAAGTGTGCAGTACGGTAGGTTGCATTACTTTCCGTTCGTGGAGGAGCATTCACCCGATAAAAAAATTAAAAAAACAGTGTCTGCCAAACTGGACCCAAGTGGGAATCGAACCCGCAACGTTAGGACTGTGAAAACCGAGCGAGTTTCACGTCTAGGTTTTTTTGTTTGCTTAGATGTTTGTCTCACTAGTTTCTACTGGCGGAGGCGCGCCCATTCCACCACAGACCGTAGTCCATTGGGCGATATAAGGACGCATAAACCAGTGCTTGGATGCATGTGTGTGTCTGTATGTACCTATGCTAAGTTTGTGCGCCATCAGAAGCTAGCCCAACCAAAGTGCAATGGAAGGGCCTCAACCTAAGGGCACGTATGAAAGTTGTGCAAGAGTCTGACTGTTGGACAGAGTCAAATGAGTGAGGTGAGAAGGAGAAAAGTTTCTGTCATCATCACGTCTAGGCCACGTAGCCTCATGTATACTTTTGCCCACAAAAAAATACAATAAAATAAAACCCAACTGAGATGGACTGGCCAGATTGCTCGAATGTCAAGCGAAAGTCTTCCAAAGTGGCCCCTGTAGAGTGAACTGAGTTAATGAGAACAATCACAGGAACGTCCAAAACAGAGTTTCAAGGACAGTAAGAGGGTCCCTTAAGTGCTGTTAAATAGACATTAAGAATGGGAGAAAACAATATTAGAAAGATAGATAAGGAAAGGGACCTAGGGGTTATAATAGATCATACAGGAAAGGTGAGTGAGCAAGTTAAGGTAGCAGTGAAAAAGGCAAATGGAATGTTAGGTATGATAAAAAGAAATATTAAACATAGGAGCAAGGAAGTGATCGTCAAACTGTATAAAGCTTTAGTTTGACCTAGATTGGAGTACTGTGTACAGGTGTGGAGTCCTTATCATAGAGGGGATATAAACATGCTGGAAAGAATAAAAAAAGGTGAAAGTGGAATTCCAGAATTACAGTTATGAGGAACGGCTCAGAAAAACTGGCCTACAGTTTCTCGAAGAGAGAAGAATTCGTGGTGACTTAATACAGGTTTATAAGATGATCAGAGTAATGGATAAATTAGACTATAACCATTTTTTTTAAAATTCAGCCACCCACAATAACACGAGGGCATAGCTACAAGCTGATTAAAGAGAGGTTCAGGTTAGATATTAGGAAATATTTTTTTAGTCAGAGAGTGGTGTCTGCTTGGAATGCATTGCCAGGGGAGGTAGTGGAGTCAGGGACAGTTAATGCATTTAAGAATAGATTGGATGCGCATATCTTTTAGAGCAAGGTGATGTAAATGTAACTGGTTGTATACAGACTCCGCAGGGTCTTCTAAACCAGTATAAAGACGTTAAGTTAAGTTAAGACCTGGGGAAACCTGGCTCAAAATTGTTCAGCGTTCACAAACGTCGTGAGAGTTTACGTGTTCGGGCAGCTCAGGATAGACGCACAATCAGAAAGTCTAAAGCAGAGGGAATACCAGAGACAGCTTCGGACTGTTAGCCAGTCGTGTCATAGAATTTTCCGCGATCGCATTGTCTTGATCAGTCACCAGCGCATTCACATACTCAAAGATGCAGTATGGAGAAATGTTACCCTTCATCTCCTCCTCTTCTTCTTCTTCGACGTTTGTCCTGAAAAGGACGCTGAGTCGTAGTTTAAAGCGAGGGTGAGATATCTGCATTATTAGGTCCGACACCAGCCGATTTCAGCTGGATCTAACCATTGGTAGTGCTAGCCGATTTGATTGCAGTGTGGCTAAAACTATGAACGCGGAGCTTATTTCCATTACGGCAAATTTATAGGGCCGAGGAATAAAGGCCGCTTGACTACAGTCGTAAAGCACTACGGTAAGATTTTTATTTTATACCTGAAAGAAAAGAACCCATGCCTTGTAGAGGTTTGAACACATTTCCTCTTGATCACATGAGTGTCATCCAAACTGCTCTGTCAAACTCACTGTTCTTTGTAGTGTCGGTTCTAGTAAGTAGGAAAGATCCCGTCACGCCATGCGGCGCATGGGAAATATGGTGTTGGGCCCATATTATTTTGTAACCCCCGGCACTTAGTGAATGATGTGGTCAGTATCACGCCGGCCGCCTTTACTTCCTGGACTGAACCGGTACCCATTTAAGGCTGGGTCGACCCCGGGGCCATTGCGGTCTGAAAAAAAATATTTCCGCTTCAACTGGGGAAACCAGGACTACTCAGATGCGAAGGCAGTGCGCTAACCACTGCGCTAGGCGGAGGGTTCTAGACGTAACTTTATTTTAGGGTAATAATTGCTATCTGTTAAACATAGTATAGTCAGCGCAGCTCATTAAAGGGCTTAGTACTAATCATCTCTGATCAAGAGTTCAGTTCTGATCAACTGAGGTAATCGATAACAGTTATGAGGAACGACTCAGAAAAACCGGTCTACAGTGTCTAGAAGAGAGAAGAATTCGAGGTGACTTAATACAGGTTTATAAGATGATCAGAGGAATGGATAAATTAAGACTATAACAAATTGTTTAAAATACAACCACCTACAAGAACACGAGGGCACAGCTACACATTAACTAAAGAGAGGTCCAGATTAAATATTAGGGAATATTTTTTTAGTCAGAAAGGGGTGAATGCTTTGAATGCACTGCCACATGAGGTAGTGGAGGCAGGGACAATTTTTGCATTTAAGAATACATTGGATGCGCATAGCTTTTAGAGCAAGGTGACGTAAATGAAACTGGTTGTATACAGACTCTGCAGTCTTCTAAACCAGTATACTGGCGTTAAGTTAATCTTTCTATACCTGGCGCCCATTTTTATAACTTTTGTTAGGGTACATTTTCCTTACAGCCCAGTAAAATCTCAATTGAAGAAAATTACCTGATCGTCTACTGCGTCTGTGTATTTTAAAATGTTTTTAATACATCATCATCATCCAGAATGAATGTATGCGATTGGTTTTGGGCTGCACTAGAGATACCCCGATTGTGATGATGCGGTACATGTTGAGATTGTTATCGGTGACATCCAGACATAAACTGGCACAAGTCAAAGCCTATATGCGTGTCACCACAGACACGCGTCACCCTCTACACAGTAGTATCTCAGACATTAAGAGATCAACAATCAAGAGAGGGTCGTCATGGATGGCACAGGCTGAGACAACAATCGAAACCACTCCAGCTGAGACAATAGCCAAGGGGAAGCATGTGTTCACACTGGTGATAGAATGATAGAGTACCAGAGAGTCATCATAACCTTAGGCAAGCTATGCAGAGAACGGAGCAACGAGAGAGCAGAGCACGAGGTAAACAGCTGATAACTGAGAACACCCAGGAGAGTGACGCTGTCATATACACCGACGGATCAGTCGTGCGCAGTCGGACGTTAAGCTGGGGTTTCTCGGCCTAGAGTGAGAAGAGAGGTCGTTGCTGAGAGCAGCAGGGCATACATGTCAACAACCTACAGTATGAGAATGGAGACGGAAGCAGTGATCTCAACACTGAAATGGCTATCTGAGACTTCTATAACAAAGGCAGTCATCGTGACAGACGCGCAAGCCGTACTTCAGAAAGTACAGAAGGGATGACTTAGGTTCGAGTGGATAGCAGCTGTTGAGGCCGCAAAGCTCCAGGCGCTGACCTGGATCTACTGTCCTGCTCATGCCGGGGTTCAGGGCAATGAAAGAGCTGACATCTTGGCTTCAAAAGCTCCCATTATGGGCACATTAACGATGGATAGAAGTGACATTTTGAAATCAATAAATTACCGCCTGCTGGATGAGGACACGGCTATAGATGAAGCAGTAATCCACAGACTGCAAAGTTTCGAAATTAAACAAAGTTCGAGCAGAGTGGGGCGCATGAGAGGACGAAGCGGGCGAGGATACAACCAGCAAGCTACAGGGACCATCAGCATCTATACCTTACGCCATTTAATGAGAGAGACTGAGCACCTATGGGTATGCCCGGAGTACAGTGACGTCGATTCTTAGAAATATAAACAGAAACAGCATCGTCATCATGTGGAATGTCCTTTTCAGAACGAGGTTTCCATCACAGACCATCTGAAAGAAACTCGACCTCTTGCCAAATGGGCAGCTTGCTCCAAGGTCATGTCCATCTTGGCGCCATTGCCTTCTTTGGCTGCCTCTCTCTCTCTCTCTCTTTTCCTGCACCATACCTTCCATTACCGTTCTATCAAGACCGTCTTTTGATGTGGCCAAAGTAGTCCAATTTTTTGTTCTTGATGGAATCTATGAAGCAATTCTCCTCTTTGCCCAACTCTTGTCGAATGTCTGCGTTCTTCTTTTTTTTTTGGTCCATGGTATTCTGAGAAGTTTTCTATAACATTTCGACTCGAAGGACTCTTCTTCTTCTTCTTCGTTCGTTCTCAATCTCCCACTACCAAACCCTGAAAGGGCTTAAGTAGCAGAATGTAGTCCAGAGAATAGAATGCGTTGTGTCGCAGTTTACAGCTTGGCTGTGATATTTGCACCTTTCGGTCCAACACATCCGACCTCAGCAAGCATTTTTTGAGTACCAGGCTAGCATTCCCTCTTCGGTCCCTTCTCCTTAGCCAGTCTGCCCTGCTGCAGCCTGTTATCCAGGATCACCGCGTGGAGGTGTAGAAGGGTCTTGGCAGCTCTGGTTCGCTGGCCCTGACGCTCATGTGCTGCTCAGCATCTTGATCCCCTCGAAGGACTCGATCATGGCCAACTTCAGCCTTGAGGTTTGGGTAACTGTCGATGTTTTACAGCCCTATGCTGTCACGGAAATAGCACTTGTTCTCAAAATGTTCACTTTTGTTGATATGCTGGTTACAGTTTCCTCCGGTTATGTAGCCTCTGCATTGCCATAAAAATAATAATATATTTTAAATACACAATGCAATTATCCTGCTAACGCCCACATGAAAACTAAAATCGTCCACTAGTGGGTGCTAGCACCCAGGTTGAATAGTACTGGTTTAGACCTTGTAAATTAGTGTAAAATATAAGCAGCACTACTATAACTTAACTTTATTATTCTGGTTTAGAAGGCTCTGCAAAGTCTGTATACAACCAGTTTATTTCACTCCACGGATACCGAAAATACTGTTAGCATCCAATCTATTTTTGAATGCATTAACTGACTCTGCCTCCACTATATCCTGCGACAATGCATTCCAATAATTAACCGCTCTCTGACTAAAAGAAAAACTTCCTAATATCTAATCTAGACCTGTCTTTAAACAATATGTTTTTGTCGGTGACTGAAAGAAATTGTCATCGCCAGCAAATAGGCAAAACCTTTTTTTAACAAGATTTACATTGTTTCTTCTTTTTTTATTCATTGTTTGCTATCAGACAACAGCATAAATGACACTAACAAAGGTAGCAGTCAGTTTAAGGCTCCTGTTCAGATTATCATGTAAGGGCTAGAGATACTGTTTGCGAACACTTGTCTCATATTTTACTAGTCAAGATTTGGGTAGACCTGCAGCATGTGTTCGGTTGCCATGGGACTAATGCACAAATGCAGAGATTCGTCATGCCAAAGTTAAGTTCCAATATACGTGCAAGAAGTGCAAAGATTCGTCATAACAAAGTTCAGCTGCCATGGGACGGATGCAACAGGTTCAGTTGAGAAGGGGCGGATGCAACAGGTGCACAGATTCACCAAACCAAGGTTCGGTTGCCATGGGCCGGATGCAACAGGTGCACAGATTCGCCAAACCAAGGTTCGGTTGCCATGGGACGGATGCAACAGGTGCACAGATTCACCAAACCAAGGTTCGGTTGCCATGGGCCGGATGCAACAAGTGTACATATTCGTCATACCAAACTTCGACTTCATACCAAAGTTCGGTTGCCATGAGGAGAAAGCAACAAGTGCCCAGACGTCAAACCAAAGTTCGGTTGCCATGAGGAGAAAGCAACAAGTCAACAAGTGCCCAGACGTCATACCAAAGTTCGGTTGCCATGAGGAGAAAGCAACAAGTGCCCAGACGTCATACCAAAGTTCGGTTGCCATGAGGAGAAAGCAACAAGTGCCCAGACGTCATACCAAAGTTCGGTTGCCATGAGGAGAAAGCAACAAGTGCCCAGACGTCATACCAAAGTTCGGTTGCCATATGGAGTAAGCAACAAGTGCACAGACGTCATACCAAAGTACGGCTGCCATGGGCCTAATGCAACAAGTGCACAGATTCGTAACACCAATTGTTTAAATTAAGATTGTACTTCAGTCTATTATGTCCAGTGCGTGCCTAAAAATGGTCATTCGATCTCGTTTATACAATCGATTTAAAATGACCTGAATGGTTACTATTTCTTGATGATCAACTAAAATCCTTCATGGTTTATAGTTTTTATAAACACAGTGTTTGAAAATACTTTAAAGACATTGTTTAGATACTTTCTTAGTTCGACCCGTTCTTCGTCAAGGGGTGGTCACCCGTGAGCGGGTCCCAACTCAGGTTCCAGTCGTTTCAGCCGCGGGCGCGAATTGTCCAGTGGGATAGTAGTCTGTTGGTTGTGGTGTCGTGTATGTTGTGCTTGTCTAGTGAATCTCTCCAGCGAGTTGGGAACCGTCCCTGAGGTCTCTTTTTGTCGCGCGTGTACCACGTGGCGGTCATGGTACTCCATCTTTGGTCTTGTCGTGTAGCTACGCGACCTGCTCAGCGGTGTTTTGAGTGGTTGACGTGCTATAGGACATCCTTGATGTGTGATATTCTCCGGATGTCTTCTTCTTCTTCTTCTGCGTACACAGTCAGACAGTAACCATTATTTTTTCGAAAAAAGCAGCGGTCATCCTGAGACTCTCGCCACTACCATACAGCTTGTCTTGCAGTTCCACTGGCAATGGCCACATCTGCTCTCTCTGATCCTCGTATGTCGGGCAGTTCTGCAGCAGATGTTCAGTGGTCATTTTACCAGTACCGCACGGGCATTCGTCGGTACACCCTATCTTCAGTTTGTTGAATAGGTGGTACCTCAGTCTGTTGTGGCCAGTGCGAAGTCTGAAGACAACGACCTGCTCTCTTCGGTTCAACTGGTAATAGGCATCGTTTTTGGTGTAACCAGTATGTTCGGTTTCCCATTTGGTCATGTATCTGGCTTTGATAAGCCGTTTTGACTCTTCGTACGTCATACTGGTATCTGTTTGTGGTAGTCTTGCACCTTCTTTTGCCAGTCTATCGGCCTCCTCGTTTCCTTGGATGTTGCAGTGTGACGGAACCCACTGTATCACCACCCTTTTTGGTGCGGACTGCTGGCACAGTTTGCAGAGTGCTGCTCTTAAGTCATTAAGCTCAGTGTTCTTCTGGCTTTTTAGCGCTGTGACTACTTCGAGAGCATCTGTCAGCAAGACTATATGGCTCTCATTTTCACTGTGTGTTGCCATTTCTTCCACTGCCGCCCTCAGTGCCTCTGCCTCTGCTCTGAAATTGCTTGTGTACTTACCAGTAGCGAATGACAGTGTTATATTTGTGCCATTTGGTAGGTTCAGGAATGCTCCTGCCCCTCCGTTCTGTGTAGTGTTTGTTACAGAACCGTCGGTGTATGCATGGGTCCAGTCCATGCTTGGGTAGCTTTTCGTTATGAAGCTTAGGGTAGTGTCTCTCCTTTCTTTCTCACTCTGGCAGTTTTTGTTTGCAATACCTGGTATATTTTCTACCACCTCTGGAAATATATCCTGCCTCCAAGTAGGTTTTCGTACAGTAGTGATGGGTTTTGGTGTTGTTAGTGCGTTTGTGGGATCTTCGTGCATCTTTGCTTTGGCTATTTCTGCAAAGTTTCTCCGCTTCAGTTTCCCATTTCCCAGATTGTTTAGTCTCTGGTACATTGGATGGTCCGTCAGTCTTCGGAGTTTCTCTGACTGCAGCTGGGCTCTGCAGTCTCTTCTATCGGTCATGGATTGCAGTCTTGTAATCTTTTCAAGTTCTACAATTGGCGTTGACTTCATGCCACCTGTTATGATTCTCATGGCTTGGTTTTGAAGTTTGTTAACTTTATCGAAGTTCGCCTTCGCTGCTGTTGTCCATGCCGCAATGCCATACTCGAGAACTGGTCTCACTCTTCCAGTGTACAGTTTCTTTAGTATGCTTTCGTCTGCTCCCCAGCTTGTGCCAGCAAGTTTCCTCATGATCGCCATTCTTTCTCTGGCTTTCATTCGGTTTCTCTCAATCTGACTTTTCCATGTCATGCGCCGATCAAATGTGACTCCCAGATAGGTTGGGTTGTCGTTTGGCTGCAGGATTTTGCCGTTTAGGCTTAATTTGGTACTTTGGGGTTTTAATGAGAGCGAGAATATTGTGCACGTGGTTTTCTCCTCGTTTATTTTTACCAGCCATGAGTTCGCCCACTCTTCCAGCGATGTTAGGGCCGTTTGCATCCGGTTTCTTGCTATGGTGAGATTCTTTTCAGAGGTCCACATAGCCAGATCGTCTGCAAACATTGAGCTATGGACTCTTCTTGGTATATTCTCTGTAATATCGATGTTGTGTAGTTCGTTTTGGTGCTGTTGTCTGATAGGTATGCCCACCAGGCGTCTTTCAAGAGATGCTTGTGTTGTTCTCAGTTGGTTCTCTGCTGATTTTGTTAGTGTTGATCAAAGATAAAGTCTTACAGATCGGCTCAGAGCAACTTTCTATGGGAGAGCTGGCCAATTATAAAGTCTTTCAGATCGGCTGTGACGAAAGCAACTTTCTATGAGAGAGCTGGCCAACTATAAAGTCTTATAGATCGGCTGTGACGAGAACAACTTTCTATGGGAGAGCTGGCCAACTATAAAGTCTTACAGATCGGCTGTGACGAGATCAACTGTCTATGGGAGAGCTGGCCAACTATAAAGTCTTACAGATCGGCTGTGACGAGAGCAACTTTCTATGGGAGAGATGGCCTACTATAAAGTCTTATAGATCGGCTGTGACGAGAGCAACTTTCTATGGGAGAGATGGCCTACTATAAAGTCTTATAGATCGGCTGTGACCAGAGCAACTTTCTATGGGAGAGATGGCCTACTATAAAGTCTTATAGATCGGCTGTGACAAGAGCAACTTTCTATGGGAGAGATGGCCTACTATAAAGTCTTATAGATCGGCTGTGACGAGAGCAACTTTCTATGGGAGAGATGGCCTACTATAAAGTCTTATAGATAGGCTGTGACGAGATCAACTGTATATGGGAGAGCTGCCAAAAGATCAAGTCTTACAGATCTGCTGTGATATATTTTTAGAGGCTTCCCACAGCCGAAGACGGATGTGTTGGACTGAAAGGTGCAAATATCGCAGTCAAGATGTAAACTAGTGACACAACGCATTCCGTTCTCCAGACTACATCCTGCTATTTGCAAAATCCTGTTCAGGGCTTGGTAGCGGGAGATTGAGAACAAACACAAAACAAGAAGAGGTCTTCCCCCACCACACACAAATGGCTTGGCTTCGTTCGTTCTCAATCTCCCGCTACCAAACTCTGAAAGGCTTAATTAGCAGAATGTAGTCCAGAGAACGGAATGCGTTGTGCCGTAGTTTACAGCTCGACTGTGATATTTGCACTTTTCGGTCCAACACATCCAACTTCAGCAAGCATTTTTTGAGTACCGGGTTAGCATTCCCTCTTCGATCCCTTCTCCTTAGCCAGTCTGCCCTGCTGCAGCTTTTTATCCAGGATCACCACGTAGAGGTGTAGAAGGGTCTTGGCAGCTCTGGCTCACTGGCCCTGACGCTAGCAGTCAGCTATGGGTCGCTGACCACTGCAGCTCATGCGCTGCTCAGTGTCTTGATTCCCCACTCACACATGATCTTCAAAAAGTAGAGCCCCCCCCCAGTGCCAACACTAGACAAGCTCTATGGCAGTGTCGACAGCCTCGGGATGACCGCTGCTATCTCTAAAGAAATTTAAGTCAACGTCTGACAGCGTACGAAGAAGATCTTATAACTTGCATGGCAGGTTACAGTGTTACTATTCTTTGCTCTAGCCCTGGTAACACACAGACGCATTAAAAAATAATCAAAAAAGATGTATCCGAAGACAAAGGAAAGCAACAGACACTAAAATTCAGTCAATCAAATAAAATGTACGTTCGCTGACTTTTATTTGAGGTCATACCTATCCAGTGTTGAATAAAAAAAAATCGTATTTGTAAAGATATCAAAACATATACCGTAAATGAAATGCATATTCATATATGCCAGGCTTATGTTGGTATTTCAGATACAGGGGTATTTGTTTCAGCAAACATAATTTTCTTCAGTTTATCAGATTGATGGAGTGAGTTTTACACAGTGGTGCAACCAGAGTATCCTTATCTGTGGTTGAAAGTGGCGTCAAATGATAAAATATTATAAATAAATTTATCTTGTCCCTTATTCACCCCAACAAGAGAATTTTTTTAATTTTTAGGATCACTTCATTTCTCTATTCCTCAAGGCGGTGTGCATTGCACTGTTTTTATTTTGCACCTATAGGCCCAGTGCATTCGACTTCAGCATGCATTTATGAAGGGTTTGCTTCTCTGGGGTGACGACCAGTGTTGTGATTGGGGAGCAAACCCAGCACCTTCAGATTTTGTGAGCCATGTCATTTAACCACTAGCCCACGCCGTCCCCTAACCCCAGAGTACACCACTATAGTTGGCCGCCTTTAGGAAGCCTGTGCCATAGCACTTACCACGATAGATCATGACACACATAT
Organism: Ariolimax columbianus; assembly: GCA_036924085.1. Classification (NCBI taxonomy): domain Eukaryota; kingdom Metazoa; phylum Mollusca; class Gastropoda; order Stylommatophora; family Arionidae; genus Ariolimax; species Ariolimax columbianus. Next base: position 18,973,294 of record JAVGWX010000007.1, read on the forward strand.
AAACAATTCTAACACGCGCCCTCGTGGTGAGGCCCTTCCATTACACTTCCGTTGGGTTGACCACTGAGATCGCCCTAACTATCATAGGTACATACAGACGCACACACGCATCCAAGCACTGGTTAATACATCCTGATATCACCTAAAAGACTACGATCACGAGTGGAAAGGGATGTGCCTCCACCAGTAAAATACAGAGAGATCAACCTTTAGCCAAAAAAATCCACTTTTACAGGAGTTAAGAAACAGGTTTATAAGCTGCAGAAGACGGATGTGTCAGACTGAAAGGTGCAAATATTGCAGTCATGCTGTAAACTAGCGACACAAAGTATTCCGTTCTACGAACTATATCATGAACGCAGAAGAAGAAGAATAGGTTTATAACCTTTCATACACAGACACATTTCTTCTTCTTCTTCTTACGCTGTCAGACGTCAACATGTATTTTTTTCGAAAAAAGCAGCGGTCATCCTGAGGCTGTCGATACTGCCATAGAGCTTGTCTAGTTTTGCCACTAGTGATGGCCACATCTGCTTTCTCTTGATCATCGTATGTCGGGCAATTTTGCAGCAAATGTTCAGCGGTCATTTTCCCGGTACACACGAGCATTCGTCAGTGCCACCTGTTCTGAGGCGAAAAATTGTGGTATACTGTTTCCTATTCAGTCTATTGATTTGGTCCTGTGGGTATTTACTGTTTGTTCTCTCTATCCACTGTTGTTTAAATTGTCTTTGGATGTGTGCCTTGACTTCTGGCCGTGACACTGGGTGGGTGAATTATTATCTTTATCTTCCCTCCCTGGCCAGTCTGTCCACCCATTCATTCTCAGGTATGGTGCAGTAAGCTGGAATCCACTGCAGGGTAAGTTTATTGTGGTCTGAGAGTTTATTTAGCTGGCATATCAGTTCCCTTTCCATTCTATCTCGTGGTTCCTTTTGTGTGGCCTGCAAAATTTTCCGAAGGGTTTGTCTGGTTGATCATGTCTTGCATCCGTACGTTGCCACCAAAGTCCTCAGCATCTATATTTTTCTCATTTTGTTAGTTTTTCATTTTAGTTAACTTCTGTAGTGCCATGTTCATTCTTCCCCTTATTACTTTTTGGCAATCTCCCGTTGCTGTTTAAAGTCAAGCCGAGATATTTAAAACTTTATATAATTTAAAATTTTTTTAAATATAATTATTTGTGTTCATGTGTCACTCACATCACAAGTTGTCAGTGAGTGACATTTGGAGAACAGATATATATACAAAGAAGAAACACCGAGGAAGAAGAAGAAGAAAGAGGCGGAAGAAGAATCGGGTTAAAAGACCAAAAGCTGTTGTAAGGAAATACCAGTGCTATGAGGGAGGGAGGGAAAAGAGAGAGAGAGAGAGGGAGGTAGAGAGGTGTGCATGCATGTCTGTGTGTTTTATTGAAGACTAACATCTGGTAAGGAAAAATATACTGGCCAAGATCCTCACCTTGACTTTCCCGCAGTCCTCCATGGAAAGAAACGGGCTGTTTTCAAGGCAGCTTGGCTAACAAGGTGATGGATCAACGTGATCCCCATAGTAGTGAGCGACACAAAGTTGAAGCCAAGCATAGCACATCCGCCTGGAGGACCCTGGTCCACTTTCATCAGTACGCTGAGGATGTGAAGAAAGCTATTTCAGCCCGTCCCTTAATGTTCTTTTCAGGGCGCACTAAAGAGTTAACCTACTCAATGTGGGCATTTGCAAACAACCGGTGCTAGGAACTACCAGTGCCGAGTTAACTCGACGCTGTTGCTTTTGTAGCGGTTTACAGTGGATATTCATACATCCTGAGGTTTACTTGAGAAGGTGGACTTGGGTCTTCTTGGCTGTAGTGCAACGCGAGTCTTTTCAGTGAGCTCACCATAATGAGAATTACAGTATCGATGTTGGCCAGACTGCTTTTACACGGCCCGTTTCCAAGTGCACATATAGATGTGAGGTCTTGATCAGCATGTTTCACCTGACCATGATTACTCTTCGCTCCCACCTTCATCAGCATGTTTCACCTGACCCTGATTACTCTTCACTCCCACCTTGATCAGCATGTTTCCCCTGACCCTGATTACTCTTCGCTCCCATCTTGATCAGCATGTTTCACCTGACCCTGATTACTCTTCACTCCCACCTTGATCAGCATGTTTCACCTGACCATGATTACTTTTCACTCCCACCTTGATCAGCATGTTTCACCTGACCCTGATTACTCTTCACTCCCACCTTGATCAGCATGTTTCACCTGACCCTGATTACTCTTCACTCCCACATTGATCAGCATGTTTCACCTGACCCTGATTATTCTTCACTCCCACCTTGATCAGCATGTTTCACCTGACCCTGATTACTCTTCACTCCCACCTTGATCAGCATGTTTCACCTGACCCTGATTACTCTTCGCTCCCATCTTGATCAGCGTGTTTCACCTGACCCTGATTACTCTTCACTCCCACCTTGATCAGCATGTTTCACCTGACCCTGATTACTCTTCGCTCCCATCTTGATCAGCATGTTTCACCTGACCCTGATTACTCTTCACTCCCACCTTGATCAGCATGTTTCACCTGACCCTGATTACTCTTCACTCCCATCTTGATCAGCATGTTTCACCTGACCCTGATTACTCTTCGCTCCCATCCTAAGACATGCTATTTTACACCTAGTGTGGCAGTGGTTCTTCTTCTTCTTCTTCTTCTTCGTACGCTGTCAGACGTCAACATTTATTTTTTCGAAAAAAAAGCAGCGGTCATCCTGAGGCTGTCGACACTGCCATAGAGCTTGTCTAGTGTTGCCACTGGTGATGGCCACATCTGCTTTCTCTGATCCTCGTATGTCGGGCAATTTTGCAGCAGATGTTCAGCGGTCATTTTCCCAGTACCACACGGGCATTCGTCAGTGCCACCTATCTTCAATTTATTGAATAGGTGGTACGTCAGTCTATTGTGGCCAGTGCGAAGTCTGAAGACCACGACCTGCTCTCTTCTGTTCAACTGGTAATAGGCATCTTTTTTTGTGTAGCCGGTATGTTCTGTTTCCCATTTGGTCATGTATCTAGCTCTAATAAGCCTTTTTGACTCTTCGTATGTCACACTAGTATCTGGTTGTGGTAGTCTTGCACCTTCTTTTGCCAGTCTGTCTGACACCTCGTTGCCTTGGATGTTACAGTGGGATGGAACCCACTGCACCACTACCCTTTTTTGATGCGGACTGCTGGCATAGTTGACAGAGTACTGCTCTTAAATCATTAAGTTCAGTATTTTTCTAACTTTTTAGTGCTCTGACTACGGCCAGGGCATCTGTAAACAGGACTACATGGCTTTCATTTCTTTCACCTGTCACCATTTCTTCTACTGCAGCCCTCAGTGCCTCTGCCTCCGCTCTGAAATTGCTTGAGTATTTTCCAGTTGCCACTGACAGTGTTGGCAGTGGTTCAATTCTCTTCCCTATCACACACAGGGCACCCCTAGAAACCACGTGGATACAACACAATTTAAGTGGAAACAATTGATACCACCCATCACGTATTTTCTTCACATACAGGCTACTGCTATGTCAACTGTGATATGCATTTAAATATTGGCAGCTTCACTCATAGTTATGTAAAAATATAAACATTTAACTGCATAAATAATAATAAATATATGAATACAAGGCTAGTCTCAATTGATCCCATAGAGAGTACACAATTATTTATAAAATAAAAAGTGATTAAAATGCAGTATAGTGTGAAAAATCGAAAGACACAAAAATGCAAATCTTCAACTTAAATGTCAAGTCCGTCCTGTTGTATGGCTTTGTGATGTGGGGAACAAAGAAATTGAAAAGACCTAAGCTTTCATCAATGGATGCTTGCATCAAATTTAAGGAATAAAATGGTATGATAAAGTCATTAACATAGAATTGTGGGAAAGAACACGTTAGATATCAATCGGACCAGATGTAAAGAGAAGATGTTGGCGATGGAAGGACATACATTACGGAAACCAGTTGATTGCATTACAAGGCAGTCACTGTTCTGGAATCCTAATAACAAACAAAATTAGACCTAGATACTAATGGAGAAGAGAGGTCGAGACAAACCTAAAAACACAAGGAAAAATGTGGGGGGAGCTGAAAATGATGGCGCATGACAGATAGACTTTGAATCCTGGTATTCGGGATCGAGATGCTGAGCAGCACATGAGCATTAGCTGACTGCTAGTGTCAGGGTCAGCGAACCATAGCTGCCAAGACCCTTCTACACCTCCACGCGGTGATCCTGGATAACAGGCTGCAGCAGGGCAGACTGGTTAAGGAGAAGGGATCGAAGAGGGAATGCTAACCCGGTACTCAAAAAATGCTTGCTGAAGTCGGATGTGTTGGACGAAAAGGTGCGAATATCACAGCCAAGCATTCTGTTCTCTGGACTACATTCTGCTACTTAAGCCCTTTCAGGTTTTGGTAGTGGGAGATTGAGAACGAACGAAGAAGAATCCTGGTATTCAAACAGGCATGTTAATGTCTGTTGCCAGGTAGCCAGAGGCTAATCACTATCTGTAGTAGGTATTTTAAAATTGCTGTGGCTTAGGGAAAGGTACAAATAATTTGGGTAGATTTTTAACTTAAATTTTTAAATTTCTGTCTGGGCTGCGGCCATTAATGCCCATTCTTTTCTATTTCTAACTGACAAGGGATTTTTAACGCGCTCGACACTACACACGGGAGTCCGATCTCACTACCCAGAAACCAGAGGAATTTTTACCAGAAGATCCATGTGAAAAAATCCCGATCTCCACTGCGGTTCGAACCCGCAACCTCCAGCACCCAAGGCAGACCCCTTATTTCGAGACAACTGAGCCCCCACCAAAGAAGACTTACGGAGAACAAAGAGCTGAAGGGTTGTGATTGATTGATTGATATGAGTGGGGATAAATAAGTAATCTTCATATCTTTTAGTAAACGATTAAATTAACAGAAATTGTTGACAATTTCTTGTACTTTAAAACCATAAGTAACATCTATATCAAGTCGCTTAAGTTTTCTCTCCAAACATTGTTGAAACGTATCCCCAGCTGCTTATAAGCTTATTATCTAAAGTTGGCTCCAGATGCAGAATGCTGCAATCGAGCAATCAATCACGGATTGTGCAAGCTGGTTCTGGTGGTGATGTCATTCAACACCTGGTATTCTCTTTCATTACAAAAATAAAGCTATTCCCAAAGTAGATGCTGTTGTAGGGGGTGAAGTGTTAGAGACATCAATATGCTAGATGAGATCAAGATGCTGAGCAGTGCATGAGCTGCAGTGTTCAGCGACCCATAGCTGACTGCTAGAGTCTGGGCAGGGACTCAGCTGCCAAGACCCTTCTACACCTCCACGTGGTGATTATGTATAACAGACTGCAACAGAGCAGATTTGATAAGGAGAAGGGATCGAAGAGTGAAGGCTAACCCGGTACCCAAAAATGCCTGCTGAAGTCGAATGTGTCAGAGAAAGGTGCAAATATAGCAGTTAAGCTGTAAACTACTACAGAACGCATTCCGTTTTCCGGACAACATCCTGCTACTCGCAAAGCCCTTTTCAGGGCTTGGTAGCGGGAGATTTTATTTTTTTTTGGCTCGCCTTATTTCTCTGTTCCCCAAGGCGGTGTGCGTTGCATTATGCTTTTATTTTTGTGCCTGTCAGCCTAGTGCATCCAACTTCAGCATGCATTTTATGTAAAGGTCTGCTTCCTCCTGCATTTTCTAAGGGTTTGCTTCCCCGGGGTAACGGCCGGTGGTGTGATGGGGATCAAACCCAACAACCCCTTCGAGTTGAGAGCTGTGTCACTTAACCACTAACCCACGCCGTCCCCTGTAGTCGGAGATTGAGAATGAATAAAGAAGAATATGTTAGGTTTTCTGCTGCATGACATAAGCTGACCAGTTCCCTTTTCTCAGGCAGAGCGAGGTACCCATTTTTTAACTGGGTAAACTTGAGTATGACATGACAGTGTCACAAACCCAGTTCTTTTGCAGTAAGACTAGTTCTCTTACCCCTTTGATATTCAGAATGTTAAGATATAATCAATCAATTATTAAAATGGGGGATGGCATGGGCTAGTTGTTAAGTGACACGGTTCACAACCGAAAGGTGCTGGGTTCGATCCCCATCACAGCACTGGCCGTTACCCCGGGGAAGCAAACCCTTAGAAAATGCAGGAGGAAACAGACTCTGACATAAAATGCATGCTGAAGTTGGATGGACTGGGCCGACAGGAGAAAAAAAAAAAAACCACAGTGCAACGCACACTGCCGTAAGGATTTGAGAAATAAGGCAAACGGTAAAGAAAATGTTATTAAAATATATTAACTTTTGTGTATTTGAAGGCAGGCCTAAGGTACATCAGAGGTCACATTGGAGATAACAAAACACTCGCACCTATCATTGAACTTATCATGTTATCGAGTTATACATTAATATCAACGAAAAGGCACCAAAATCAAATGTAAATAATAATAATGATATGAGGTTTGCAATTTTATCTAAAATGAAACATTATAAATGGGAGTCTTATAGATTTACAACCTATATTATAAGACAGAAAATACATGTGTATGTTTGTCCATCTTTATAAAAACTCGTAGTAAGCTCTGTCTGTGTGAAATTTTCACAGATAATTCTGTCTGGAACCTCCAGGTTAATGTAACTATTTTAAGCTCTCTGCGACATTCCCGTGCTGAGTCATTCAACAATCAAACCCGTCCAATGGTGAGCTATAGCAATGTGAAAATTGTGCATCTCATTCTGTCTGTAAATTCTAGCTGAATGCACTATTTTCTGTTCGCTGTGTGCTGCGTCCTTCCCTTCCCGAGTCTGTGACAGCAGAATAAGCAATGCTTAGCGGTAATGCTTTCTCAAGTAGAAACTGGAGTAAAAGTGCTCTAATGTTGGGCATCGCGCATTCCAGGAGTCTACTTTTGCGCTGAATGCCTCAATTATTGTTCATGTCGGTGGAGAACATCTAAATACCGAGGAAGCCAGTAAAGTCAAACTAGTTATCTATAAGACAAAGAATATAATTAAACATTGCAGTGTCTTCATGGGGTCTGAGGATTTGGAATTATAGGGCTGAATAATAAAGACAGTTTGTCCTTGTCATGGCAGAATAATTTTGTTTGCAAAGAATAATATGGTTGGTTAAAACCAGAACAGAAGCATCCTCAGAGGCCAACAATAAATTCAGCAGTTAAAATATGGTGGATCAACTACAAGGTACATGGAAATGCGGAGGAAGACAAGCTAGTCAAAGCGTGTGGGATGATGGTGGTGGTGGTGTGGGGGAGGGGGGAAAGAAGAGAGGTGCAGTCAAGTTGAAAATAGAACAACATGTGAAATAGTACATGCAATAATTTTAAAAAAATAGACTTAGATGACAGAGCGAGCATCTAAACAGGTCACTGCCAACTTAGCATCTGCTAACACAATAAAGAAATAAAAATACGGCATTGATCCATGTGCGGACAACAGGCAGACATTAGAACATAATCCACAAGTCTTTTGACTACACAAAAGGTGCAGACAGGCAGACATTAGAACAAGAACCGTCAAGTCTGTTGACTACACAAAAGGTGCAGACAGTAGAACATGATCCACAAGTCTGTTGACTACACAAAAGGTGCAGACAGTAAAACATAATCCAATAGTCTGTTGACTACACAAAAGGTGCAGACATTAGAACATGATCCACAAGTCTGTTGACTACACAAAAGGTGCAGACAGTAGAACAAGATCCACAAATCTGTTGACTACACAAAAGGTGCAGACAGTAGAACATGATCCACAAGTCTGTTGACTACACAAAAGGTGCAGACAGTAGAACATGATCCACAAGTCTGTTGACTACACAAAAGGTGCAGACAGTAAAACATAATCCAATAGTCTGTTGACTACACAAAAGGTGCAGACAGTAGAACAAGATCCACAAATCTGTTGACTACACAAAAGGTGCAGACAGTAGAACATGATCCACAAATCTGTTGACTACACAAAAGGTGCAGACAGTAGAACATGATCCACAAATCTGTTGACTACACAAAAGGTGCAGACAGTAGAACATGATCCACAAATCTGTTGACTACACAAAAGGTGCAGACAGTAGAACATGAACCGTCAAGTCTGTTGACTACACAAAAGGTGCAGACAGGCAGACATTAGAACAAGAACCGTCAAATCTGTTGACTACACAAAAGGTGCAGACAGTAAAACATAATCCACAAGTCTGTTGACTACACAAAAGGTGCAGACAGTAGAACAAGATCCACAAGTCTGTTGACTACACAAAAGGTGCATAGTCTTCTCCGATGAGGGATCAATTGTATGGTGGTGATGAAAGCTTGAAATGGACTGTCACATTTAGGGAAGAAATAGATGTGACTGTTTTACAGCAAATGAGAAGAAGAATTCTTTAAACAGTCTTTTACTCTGTATTCGCACCATTTTCTGGCCAACCTTTTAATGAGTATGTCAAATTATTAAAGCCATAGGCAACAAAGACCCAATAACTAAAGTAAAAAGCTCTGCATTTGTAAATCCTTTCTGCTCTCTCACGGAAACTGTCCCATCTGCGGATTTGTGTTGAACTTGGGTGATGGACACTTCCGGGAGAACATGAACTGTGGCAACATACAAAAAAGTACCAGCACCGAACAACATGGCAACTCCCGTAATCTGCATATTTTCTTTATTTTCTATGTTTTGCTGAAAATACAAAAATGAAATGAAGAAATCTGAATAAGTCACTGTCAAACATCACTGTTTCATTTTAAATATGGCAAATGTTTCTTCTTCTTCTCCTCGCTGTTCGCCCTGAAAAGGGTGTGGTGATGCTGTGTTGTAGTTTACAGTGAAGCTGCAATATCTGCGTCTTTCAAAATGATACTTTTTAGTTTCAGCAGTCTTTTTGGGTACCGGATTTGCCTTTCTTAGCCAGATTACTTAACTTAACGCCTTTATGCTGGTTTAGAAGACTCCACAGAGTCGGTATACAACCAGTTTCTTGCAGGGTGGTTTAACTGATGTGCAAGTCCATCTTAATAAACTCAAACACAACGGGTAAATATACCCACAACCAGTTAGGTGCCTTCTATAGCTGCTCTTAGCAAACCACCTGGGGAGAGGTACAAATAACTTGGGTAGATTTTTACCTCGAATTTTGTCCAGGCGGTGGCCGTTAAGCATACTCTTTTCAATTTCCAACTGCCAAGGAATTTTAAACATGCTCGACACTGAACACGGGGGTCTGATCTCACTACCCAGAGATCAGGGGAATTTTTACAAAAAGAACTACGTGGACAAACAAATCTCGGTCTCCATGTAATTCGAACCCGTGACCTCCGGCACCCGAAGCGGACACCTTACCTCGAGATCACCGAGTCCGGCACTATTACACTAGTACAACCTTTTCCAGGGCCGCCCCTTAGTCTTGCTCAGATCTGGTTCACTTACCCTGATGCAAGCAGCCTGCTATGAGTGGCTAGTTGCTGTCAGCACATTCACTGTGTTGCATTTTCGTTCCTGGTTATTATTACGAAGTTGTTTCAAATGGAAACCTGGGGGACGGCGTGGGCTAGTGGTTAAGTGACACGGCTCACAACTGAAGGTTGTGGAGAGGCTGTCGACACTGCCATAGAACTTGTCTAGTGTTGCCACTGGTGATGGCCACATCTGCTTTCTCTGATCCTCGTATATCGGGCAGTTTTGCAGCAAATGCTCAGCGGTCATTTTCACGGTACCACACGGGCATTCGTCAGTGCCACCTATCTTCAATTTGTTGAATAGGTGGTACCTCAGTCTATTGTGGCCAGTGCGAAGTCTGAAGACCACGACCTGCTCTCTTCTGTTCAACTGGTAATAGGCATCGTGTAGCCTGTATGTTTGGTTTCCCATTTGGTCATGTATCTGGCTCTAATAAGCCGTTTTGACTCTTCGTATGTCATACTAGTATCTGGTTGTGGTAGTTTTGCACCTTCTTTTGCCAGTCTGTCTGCCTCCTCGTTGCCTTGGATGTTACAGTGGGATGGAACCCACTGTACCACTACTCTTTTTGGTACGGACTGATGGCATAGTTGACAGAGTACTGCCCTTAAATCATTAAGTTCAGTATTTTTCTGGCTTTTTAGTGCTGTGACTACGGCCAGGGCATTTGTAAACAGGACTACATGGCTTTCATTTCTTTTGCCTGTCAGCATTTCTTCTACTGCAGCCCTCAGTGCCTCTGCCTCCGCTCTGAAATTGCTTGTGTATTTTCCAGTAGCGAATGACAGTGTTTTTGTTCTGCCATTTGGTAGGTTCAGGAATGCTCCTGCCCCTCCGTTCTGTGTTGTGTTTGTTACAGAACCGTCGGTGTATGCATGGGTCCAGTCCATGCTTGGGTAGTTTTTCGTTATGTAGCTCAGGGTAGTATCTCTTCTTTCTTTTTCAGTCTGGCAGTTTTTGTTTCCAATACCTGGTATATTTTCTACCACCTCTGGAAATATATGCTGCCTCCAGGTAGATTTTCGTACAGTAGGGATGGGCTTAGGTGTTGTTAGTGCATTCATGGGGTCTTCGTGCATCTTTGCTTTGGCTATTTCTGCAAAGTTTCTCCGCTTTGGTTTCCCACTTCCGAAATTGTTTAGTCTCTGGTGAATTGGATGGTCAGTCAGTCTTCTGAGTTTCTCTGCTTGCTGCTGGGCTCTGCAGTCTTTTCTGTCGGTCATGGATTGCAGTTTTGTAAGCTTTTCAAGTTCTACAATTGGCGTTGACTTCATGCCTCCTGTTATAACTCTCATGGCTTGGTTTTGGAGTTTGCTAATTTTATCGAAGTTCGTCTTTGCTGCTGTTGTCCATGCCACAATGCCATACTCCAGAACTGGTCTCACTCTTCCAGTGTACAGTTTCTTTAGTATACTTTCGTCTGCTCCCCAGTTTGTGCCAGCAAGTTTCCTCATGATTGCCATTCTTTCTCTGGCTCTCATTCGGTTTCTCTCGATCTGACTTTTCCATGTCATGCGCCGATCAAATGTGACTCCCAGGTAGTTTGGGTTGTCGTTTGGCTGCAGGTATTTGCCGTTAAGACTTAATTTGGTGTTTTGGGGTTTGTTTGATAGCGAAAATATTGTACATGTTGTTTTTTCCTCATTTATTTTGACCAGCCATGAGTTCGTCCACTCTTCCAGCGATGTTAGGACCTCGCATTTGACTGTTAGTAGTAAGTTTGTGGGTGGTTTCCTTCTTGTGGCTTACTAGGCCTGGGGAAGAAGCAGCTCTGGGGTGTCCAGCCTTTTTCCTGTTGATATTTAGCCTACCCAGCAGTATAGGACATGCACTCTGTCTTTCGGTAAGCTGCCATTGGGGAGGTCTTTCTTCAGGGTTGTTGTTACGAATGCCTACAATGAGTAGGTTTACTCTTTTGTACGCCCTGAAAAGGACGTTAAGTGGCAAGTCACAGTAGCTTTCCTCACATCCAGAGCGTACTGATGAAGGTAGAACGGGGTCCTCCAGGCAGTTGTGCTATGCTTGGCTTCATCTGCGTGTCACTCACTACTACAGGAATCACATCGATCCCTCACCTTGTTAGCCAGGATGCCATGACAACAGCCCATTTCCAGGGTGGGCTATGAAGATGACGAGGTGAGGGTCTTAGCCAGTATATTTTGCCTGACCATGACTACCATGTCTGATCAGTATATTTTGCCTGACCATGACTACCATGTCTGATCAGTATATTTTGCATGACCATGACTACCATGTCTGATCAGTATATTTTGCCTGACCATGACTACCATGTCTGATCAGTATATTTTACCTGACCATGACTACCATGTCTGATCAGTATATTTTGCCTGACCATGACTACCATGTCTGATCAGTATATTTTGCCTGACCATGACTACCATGTGTGATCAGTATATTTTGCCTGACCATGACTACCATGTGTGATCAGTATATTTTGCCTGACCATGACTACCATGTGTGATCAGTATATTTTGCCTGACCATGACTACCATGTGTGATCAGTATATTTTGTCTGATGTTAAGTCTTCTTCCCCTTGCTTCAGGGTATTTCCAACCATCACCTTTAGAAGGTATATCAACAATCATGGAATCAACTATTATCAATGAGATCTAGATGTAAAAAAAGATGAATTTCTGATAAACCATTCAAATACGCACCTGGCTAAGAACTGCGTATGTTATTACTGCTAAAAGAGGAGCCGCAACGGAAAACACTGCTAAATGTTTATATACTGTCTTGCGGTCAAAGCCTTCGTGCATTAAGAATGACACCAAACCAAATGCAGCTGGAGCCTGAAAAACAAATGTTAGTCTCGCTGTATTGACTAATAAGAGAAAAGTAATGCCAAAATAAAACACATTTGAGGCTGTTACCACTTGAAGCTGCACGTGCCGAGTTATTTTATTGTTTTCATTATTTCTTCATTTCAGTGATAATTTGGTGTGTAGCCTAGTAGACGGTGAGTTGGCTTACTAGATTAGGATTACAGCGTGCCAGGGGTTCAAGTTCATGAAAGGACAGAAAAAAAATCAGGGCCGTGGTTCATGACCGCGTGGGCTAGTGGTTCAGTGATACGGCTCACAACCGAAAGCGCTAGGTTCGATCCCCATCACAGCACCGGCCGTTACCCCGGGGAAGCAGACCCTTACAAAAAATGCATGCTAAAGTTGGATACACTGGGCTAAGTGCGGAAAATAAAAACAACAGTGCAACACACACCGCCTTGGGGAATAGATAAATGAGGCGAATGCAAAAATAAATGGGTAAATGGGTACCTGACGTATGGGTTGGGGAAGGTACAAACAAGGGAGGGAACTGGCCACCTAAACTAGCATAGGTTGTGGCTTAGTATATGAAGAGTTATGTTTCTGCCTTTGATGTGCTGATCTTGGAATTATATCTTTCACAGACTGTGCCATGTGATTTCATATGACATTGGGGCTTAGTATATGAAGAGTTATGTTTCTGCCTTTGATGTGCTGATCTTGGAATTATATCTTTCACAGACTGTGCCATGTGATTTCATATGACATTGGGGCTTAGTATATGAAGAGTTATGTTTCTGCCTTTGATGTGCTGATCTTGGAATTATATCTTTCACAGACTGTGCCATGTGATTTCATTTGACATTGGGGATCAAGATGCTGAGTAGTCAGCGACCCAGAGCTACCAAGATCCTTCTACACCTCCACATAATGATCCTGGATAACAGACTGCAACAGAGCAGACTGGTTAAGGATAAGGGATCAAAGAGGAAAGGCTAACCCGGTACTAAAAAATGCCTGCTGAAGTCGGATGTATTGAACTGAAAGGTGCAAATATCACAGTTGAGATGTAAACTACGACACAACACATTCTGTTCACCTGACATCCTGCTACTTACAAAGCCCTTTTCAGAGCTAGGCAGCAGAAGTTTCAGAACGAACGACAAAGAACATATGACATTGCATTGTCTTTTTCCTCTTGTATTTGTTCATGGATTTTTACACTGTCAAATGAGTTTGTGTGATGAACTCATCCGTTGTCTCAACTAACTATGTAGAGAGTAGCCCCGCAAAACATGCTTTGCAGTTTGTTCACAGGGATGGCTTAGGTACGAGTGGATAGCTGCTGTTGAGGTCTCAAACCTCCAGGTGCTGACCTGGATCTACTGTCCTGCTCATGCCGGGGTTCAGGGCAATGAAAGAGCTGACATCTTGGCTTCACGTGCTCCCATCATGGGCACATTGGTGATGGACAGAAGTGACATTTTGAATAAATCAATGACCGCCTGGTGGATGAGGACACTGCAATAGATGAAACATCAATCCACAGACTGCAATGTTTCGGCATTAAACGAGGTTCGAGCGGAGTGAGGCGCATGAGAGGACGGCGCAGGAGAGTGTACAACCAGCGAGCTACAGGGACCATCAGCATCCATACCTTACGCCATTTGATGAGAGAGACTGAGCACCTATGGGTATGTCTGGAGTGCAGTGATGTCGATTCTTAGAAACAGAAACAGTCCACACACGCACAGTTCTGAAACAGATATATGAAGCCTGCATACACATGTGTTAATTAAGTCTTCTTTTTCTTCGTTCATTCTCAATCTCCCGCTACCAAGACCTGAACAGGGCTTTGAAAGTAGAAGGGTGTTGGCTCGGAGAATGGAATGCGTTGTCGCGTTTACACCTTCTTTCTTTTCATCTTTTTTGCATTTCCTGTTATGCCTTTCAGCGTCAGGTTATGAAGAGATCTCTAGAATGAGCCCGTTTGTGTGCCTCATGCACAATAACATTGACCCCCTCAGATATTTCTGTAAGCCACCTTTTTCGTGACCTGACTTTGAATCCGTTGTATCTAAACAGCATTGTGTGTTTCGGGGTGCTGTATGGAGGTAGCCTTGTTACGTGGTTAAACCATTTTAGTTGCTATCTTTTAATGTTGTCTAATACTAATGTTGTTCTCACTAGCCTCCTGATGTCATCATTTCTGACCATGTCTCTCATTGTTACGTCCAATATTTTTCGCAGGCATTTCATTTCTGTTGTTACGACGCAGCGGTTAAAATTTTTTTTTTACATTTTTTTAATGTTAGTGTCCAGTTTTGAGATTGACAGCATAGCGTCAGTGCGGAAAATCGTGTTGTATAAAAATCTTTCGGTAGTTATTGTCACGTGCTTGCAATTAAGTATTGGAGTTAATTGTCCAATGATCTGTTTGCCTAACCTCTACACCTCACGGTAGAAGAGGAGCGACTAAGTAAGTATCTGTTTGCCTTATTGCATCTTTGTTGGATTTCCACTGTAATTCTTCCGTTTGCTGATAACGTGCTCCCTAAGTATGTGAAATCTTTGACCTGTTTGATTTGTTTCAATAGCGATATTGATGCCATCGGATTTTCTAGATATTTTAATGACCTCAGTTTTTCTATATTGATTTTCATGACCTCAGTTTTTCTATATTGATTTTCATGCTGTATTCTTGACACGTTGTATTTAGTTTATCAATAAGTTGTTGCAATTGCAGTTCTGAAGTTGCAATGACTGCTTGATCGTTTACAGCTTGACTACAATATTGGCACCTTTCTGTTCGACACATCCGTCTTTGGCAGATTTGTTAAGTCTCTTATGCCCTGTCTAAAGGCAAAGAATGGTGATTTGTCCCTGCCAGTCAAATGTGTGGTAGTCGTTGGATAGGTTCTGGCCTTTTCCAAAAGCCTTCATTATCTTTTTCTCGAAGTATTTGATTTCAATGTGTCCCTATCGACATTCTCCTCCCCTTTTTGCAAGCATGTCTGTCATTCAATACCCAGGTACACCACAATGGGATGGTAACCACTGAAGTATGGGATGGTAACCACTGAAGTATGGGATAGTAACCACTGAACTATGGGATGGTAACCACTGAAGTATGGGATGGTAACCACTGAAGTATGGGATGGTAACCACTGAAGTATGGGAAGGTAACCACTGAAGTATGGTTTGTCTACTGGCAGCTACTCTACTTAGTTTAATTTTCAGATGTAGGAGTTCACAACCCTTGAGGGCTTGAAGTACAGACACTACATTGTGATAATGGATATTGTGATAATTCACAGTGATTTTGAATATTGTGTTATTGAATATTGTGAAAGATCAAGACTCTGAGCAGCGCATGAGCTGTAGAGGTCAGCGATCCATAGCTGATTGCTAGCGTTCAAGCCTGCAAACCAGAGCCGCCAAGACCCTTCTACACCTGGATAACAGGCTGCAACAGAGCAAACTGGCTAAATAAAAGCAATCGAAGAGGGAAGGCTAACCTGAACCTGGTACTCAAAAATACCTACTGAAGTCGGATGTATCAGACCGAAAAGTGCAAATATCGCAGTCAAGCTGTAAACCCAGACACAACGCATTCCGTCCTACGGACTACATCCTGCTAATTGCAAATCCATTTTCAGGTAGCAGGAGATTGAGAATGAACGAACGAACGAAGAAGAAGAATGTTGTAATTATGAACACTGTGATATTGAACATTATGATGATGAACATTACGATGAATAAAATATGAACTCAGAATGCAAGCACTACCTTATGTAACATAATGGCCAAAAATACAATCACAGTAATGTGGGTTTGAGGCATACTGATTGCAGCTCCTAGGGCAACACCGTCAGCTGTAAAAGTGAACAATAATTTCACTTTCATTTTAAGAATTATATACACATAAAACAGTGGTTCCCAACCTGTGTCTGCAAAGAATCATGATGTTGGTTCACTAACAAAATCAACATTTTAGGTTTTCGTGCATACGCTATTAATTTCCTCTTGTGTAAGGGTAGCACTTGTATGATTGAAACATATGAGGCTTGTTCAAATGAAACCGCACCTAACTGCACCAAGTCAACATATGTACAATGCACATGATGACATCACTTCTGATGTAAACAGCACAAGTTTGCAAAATTAAATTTGTTTGGTTTTTTTTGGTGTGCATTCACCTTATTTCTCTAATCCCCAAGGCGGTGTGCGTTGCACTGCAGTTTTTATGTTGCGCCTATTGGCCCAGTGCATCCGACTTCAGCATGCATTTTATGTAAGGGTCTGCTTCCTCCTGCATTTTCTAAGGGTTTGCTTCCCCGGGGTAACGGCCAGTGCTGTGATGGGGATCGAACCCAGCACCTTCTGGTTGTGAGCCGTGTCACCCACTAGGCCACGCCGTCCCCACGCAAAATTTCATTATCTTGCGACTCATATTTTCCTCAGCAGAACGTTGAAAACATGGCGAGTGTGATACAGAATCTGTCCAGAGTTGATCAGCGAGCGATAATTCGGTTTCTAACAGCTGAAGGATGTCGACCAGTTGACATTCATCGCAGAATGCAGGCAGTGCATGGAGACAAAAGTGTGGCAAACGTATTCTCCGGCGACGGTCCACCCGAATTGCTGCATCAATTTTGGCGATGGCATCTTCTGACGCAACAATATGCGCCTGACCTGGTCTCAGAAGATCTTTCGCTAACTCACGTCGTCCTTTAACCCTTTACACCTTAACCTGCCCATTGTAAGTTGTTTTGAAACCGAAAACAGTACTACTATGTTCAATGCAACTGATCATTACTGGTTCTGTTCTGGGATATCATTTATATCGCTTAAGCAAACAAATAGTATATGAATAAGGCAAAGAAGTATTTCCCTGCTCTTATGAATATGTATTTCATGTTTTAAGGCTAGTGTGTAAAGGGTTAAACATCGTTGTCCAGTTCTTCACTGTTATCTTCGACACTCTTTTGTCACCATACACTGCCTGCATTCTGCGATGAATGTCAACTGGTCAACATCCTCGTTGATTAACTCTGAACAGATACCGTATCACACCCGCCATGTTTGCAACGGTCTGCTGAGGAAACTATAAGTCGAAAGATAATGAAATTTTGCAAACTTGACGGTTGGTATCTGCTGTTTACATCAAAAGTGACATCATGTGCATCGTAAGTATGTTCACTTGGTGCAGTTAGGTCCGGTTTAATTTGAACACACCTCGTATATAGAAAGATAATGTGCTCCCTGGTTCTTTCAATATTCGTCAATGTCAGCAAAACGTGTGCCATTACAGCAGACCTCCAGAGAAGAATCCAGGCCATGGAGATGAGATGTCTTAGAAGACTCCTAAATATCACCTTCAAAGACTGTATCACAAATGATAAAGTATGACGAAAAATCGAGAATACAAATGGACTGTACGCCAACCTCAGGATTGTGGAGGTATCAGCAGGGATGCCTAAATGATCCCAAGAGGTCACGGAAGGAACTGAACTAAACATTAATAATTGTATGCCGTCTCACACCTGAGAGGTGTCTGAGTTGAAAAGATTAGGACAACTGTAACCTTCTAAGTAGGCGTAAATAGTGACTATAGAGAGTTATTCATGGGACCAGCATCCTCAACATGCAAAACCATTGCTATTGAAACTATCATTGTAAATGTTCAGATACAGGCTTTCTGTAAAGGAGATAGTCATAGTGATGGCCCTATGATTCATTTGGAGTGAATATGCAGATCAATCTCTTCTTCTTCCTCTTTCTCCTGAAACGGATGTTTTGTTATGCTGTGTTGTAGTTTACAGCGAGGCTGCAATATCTGCGGTTTTTGGTCTGACACGTTTGGTTTCAGTACAGCATTTTTGGTACCTGGTATGCCTTCTCTCTTTGACCCTTAATCACTCATTCTTCTTCTTCGTTCATCCCTCAGATCAAGGTCCCGGTTTCTCTTACAAACGACATCGTTGTTTGTAAGGATGTTTTATCTCCATACAGCTTTTGTGTCATATCTGTCTCGCGTAGCCAGCGTTGTTCTCTCTTCCTGCATGAGCATGCAGCTTTGTAGTATGTAATCACTCATTCAGGCTGCATAGGTGCAGTCTGTTTCCAGGGTTGTCAATTGAAGGCAGAATAACATCTTGATCAGATATGAATCACTGACCCTGATTCAAGCAGGCTGCTGAGTTGCTAGGGTCCTGTGCCTTAATCAATCAATCAATCATGTATGTCTCTTTACTCTTAGCAACCTACCTGCAGAATGAACAACAAGTCCGAAAGAAGCTGTTATTTTTTTCCTGCTCTGCCCATGTTCTGTTGACTCTGGATTATCTGGTACTGACTGTGAATTAATCTTGCCTCCTATCTCATCTACCAACAGCATAAAGACAAATCCAATGAGTAGACTGATGCCTATAATAGTATGAATGTCTAGCAGATAAGATTGATGACGTTCGCCTGCTTCTTTACTTAAATTCTTAACATTGACATTTGCAACGTCATGGCCAGCCAAAACCTTAGGAGTGTTGCGGGTATCCATAGTGAGTTGGTCTGCTTCAGATAGACCATAGGATGAAACAAATTATATTAATTATTCACAGAAATAAAAAACAGTTTATAACAATATATATTATACTTATATGTAAAATATCCAACACATCCCTTCTCAAATTCTTTCTCCTCGGATGCGGCTCACACACCTAAGGACAAAACACTACTGCAAACAAACCAGATAAGTAGGTCAGAGGTCAACTTGTGCCTAACAACTTCTGGCTATTTCCTGTAGTTCCAGAATTATAATGCCAATTTGGATACTTTTTTTTATTACACCTCATATATATATTATGTATATAATACCATTATAATGTGTCACTACGAAAGTTCAGATACAGGCTTCTTGTAAAAGGATAAACTGCACCTAAAGTCTATCCTTCACATTGGAGCAAAAAAGTGAATGATTTCAAATCCTGAGAAACAGGCTTCTTTTAAAAGAGGAAAGATACAGAGATGGCCTATGTTTCACATTGAAGCAAAAAAGGTAATGAATGAAACAAAAAAATATATAGTATGTATAGTGTTTTGGGCTGTCTTCTTGAGCCCTATTCCTGAAACTCTAGTTGATCTAGACTCTTCTTTTTCTTTTCTTCATCAGTTCCAATATTTCTGTAACAAATCTCCAGCTATATTGGTTGCTAACTTGATGGATTCATTACAGTAACATTTATCCATTATACAGACATTTTGGCTGTGAGAGTTTTCTGTTACAGACAAAGTGGGTCGCAGGAAATGCTTCATTATTATTTTTAATGCTCTATCATTGACTGTCAAGACTCAAGTCAAGGTCAGGTACAACAAATGGACCAAAACTATGTGTGCTACAGTAGCCTGGCCAATGAGGTGGGGGTTAAGTCAAGCTCAACAGGCAGCAGGACCCAAGACCATCTTCTTAAATATGCTCCAGAACATGAGAAGAGCCACTGCCAGTTCAGTAAGAATGTTTGTTTGTGACAATGATCCCTTGATTAACAACCTGGCGCACAGCTCTCCACAGAGGAGCAGTGTCATGCGAGGCTTTTAAAATGACTGGAGCAGAACAACAGAGAAAGGCCAGAAAAGCCAGTGAAATATCACAGTCTAGTGAAACGAACTTTCCATGCCCTCATTGCCTGCGAGTATGCAGATCCCAAATTAGAATTGTCAGCCATCTCCGCACCCATCCACAACCCAGAATTACAGAATACTTAACGGGAAGGACTGGCTAAAATGAAAAAAGTAAAGGTCTTCATCACACGTGATGGACGAACAACAAACAACAAATATAACGAACAACAGAAAAGAAAGTAAAATAAAGGGCAGTCTGGAATTCGAACACCGGATCTCAAGATGATGAGCAAGTGCCTTGCCACAAGAGAGAGATGAGTAAAGGTACTAGACCAGCGAGACACCCCGAAAAAGGTGTCACCCATGGGCTATTTAGTGTGTGACCTACCCAGCGCCATTGGTGCTTTGAATTTCTCACTCTACCTGCAGTTGTCCAGTTCTGATTAATAAATCGGTATTAGTAACCTTGTCATACCCTCCCAGCTGTTCAATCCAGCGCAGACAATCGATGAAAGTCTATACCTTCTTTGTCGTGGCCTTGATAGTTCACCATGTCTCGGAACTATACAGCAGCACAAATTTCATATTAAAGTTAAAAAATCTTAAATTTGGTTCTAGAACCAATCATCTGCGATCACCATTACGACCCTATAGTCTTTGTTTATGGTGATCATGAACATTTTGCAGTGACGATTTCAATTTGGTTTCATATGATCTAATGCTAGCCTTGTGTACAACCCTCTTTAGTTGTCTTTTACAACACACTTGAAAAGTTGCACTGAACTTTCTTTTCAACCTGAGCACCAACTCTGTTGCCACAGAAGACTTTGCAATCATAAAAATCTAGTTTCAAATCAATTCAAAACCATATTTATTTACATGTTAACTAATGAACTGAAGAACAGGTTTCAACATAATTACGAGGGGAAGCAAAAAAAAAAAAAACGTAATCTTAATTTTGTGCAATTTCTATTGATACAATTTTTTTTTTACCCCTTGCAATTTGTATTCACATTTTTTGGTGAGTGTACAAATTAAGCTGTTGCTATCTTAATTGTGAACATATTTTTATGAATCACATATCATTTTGAAGGGATCAAGACACTGATCAGTGCATGAGCATGAGTATGCGAACCAGAGCTGCCAAGACCCTTCTACATGTCCACACGATGATCCTGGATAACAGGCTGCAGCAGAGCAGACTGGCTAACAAGCAGGGATCGAAGAGGGAAGGCCAACCGGTACTCAAAAATGCCTGCTGGAGTCAGATGTGTTAGACAGAAAGGTGCAAATATTGCAGTGAAGCTATAAACTATTACACAACGCATTCCATTCACTGGACAACATCATGCTACTTGCAAAGCCCTTTTCAGGGCTTGGTAGCAGGAGTTTGAGAACGAACGAAGAAGATTTACAAAAAATCAGTTCACTGAGAGAATGGGGAAAGATGATAAATAAACAATACATAAGTAAGACAAGAAATATGAGAGATCACTTACTATCAATAGAGCTGTATAAGACCTTAACTCCTTCTGGAATTATGACTGCTAAAGCTGTACCAACTAAGAGCCCTGCTCCCAAAATTGTCATCAACTTTAGCTTCCGCTGCAATAACCCAAAGAGCAAAAAGAAACTTCAGAAACACGAATCTGATATGTTCTGAACCAACATCAATATGAAGAAATATTTAAAATGTCACAGATCAAACAGTGAGGCAGCGTGACTTAGGGGTTTCACAATCCCAACGCACTGTGTCCATTTTTTCTCTCAGCATTATCACTTCTCCGCGCACGGAAAGTAATAGCAACCTACCATACTGCACACAAGATTTCATCCACAACCTCGTTGAAATACTGCAGGCCCAGAATTGGTTGACCTTGCAGTCTCTCAACACTGAGTTTGGTAACCTACCATGTTTTCGCTCTATAAAGAAGGACTGGCCAGATAATAAAGTTGAAGATCCTCAGACATTCTGATCACCCTAGAATTCCATTTGGTTTTAAACATGACAAAAGATCCCTTGCAGTTTGTATCTTGGGTTTTATATCCTCATCTGGGAAGGAAGACTAAAGTCTGGTCAGGCACAACATGCTGGTTAGACATGTTAGTCTTGGTCAGGCAAAATATACTGACTAAGACCCTCACCTTAGCTTCCTCGCAGCCCTTCCTAGAAACGGGCTGTTTTCATGGTACCCTGGCTAACGAGCTGAGGGATTGATGTGATTCCCGTAGTAGCGAGTAACACGCAGATGAAGCCAAGCATAGCACAACTGTGTGCAAGACCCCGTTCCACCTTCATCACTCACGTTCAGGATGTGAGGAAAGCTACGACAACCCGCCCTTTTCATGACGCACAAAAGAGTAATCATTCTCATTGTGGGAATTCAACAACATCTTTATCTGCACCACCAATTTTGACCATGATGCTTCCGAGGTATGTGAAGCTCTTCACCTCATTCAATGAAAAAGGATAGATTGGTAGTGTTGAAAAAACAAAACCATGGATTAAAAATAACAGCATCACAAATGGCATACAAAAGATGACTGCACTTCCCTACAACATTTAACGACAGAAGTTGTCAGAAGTGAATAAAATAAAAATGTTGTTAATGTGTCTTGTATTTCAGTTATACCCCTCCTGGAGCTTATTCTAATCTCCCTGTTTAAAATTTATTTTTTATTTTGTAACTTGTTTGCTGATAACCTTCCTGTTTGTGTCAGAAATCATAGTTCTCTTTGTCATCTTGGTTAATTGTATTAACCTTCCCATACATTTAAACAAAATATTTAGCACTTACATTTTATTGCAAAAATCTGAAAAAAGATAAAACACACAAACTATTGTGATGAGCTTGTAAAAGAAAATTAAAGTTGTTTATTTCTACCAGTACAGATTCAGGAAACTGTTACTTAATAATATTTGCTTTAAACATCTAAACGTGAAAGCAGAATTTTGATGTGTGAAATGAGGTGTTTGAGGAAGGTCATTGGTGTTACCAGGAGAGACAGAATGCGGAACGATGACATTCAAAGTATCGTCGGCACTATGTCTTGTGTAGAATACATTTTCAGGCGATAAATAAGTTGGTTCGGTCATCTCATGAGAATGCACTCTCATCAACCTCCACTGATGGCTTACAACGCTGGTAGATCTGGCTACAAGGGGGCGACCGCGAGGTAGGTGGATAGATGACAGAGTGATTGTGCAATGACATGGGCTCACATTGACCGACATAACACACTTGGCGCAGGATAGATGACTTAAGCTCTGCACGACGCTCAACAACACAAGTGGAAAGAAAACTAACTAGCTATAACATCTAAATCCTATATGTGGGTTACCACAAACAGGTGGCACAATAACACCTCAGACATCAAGAATTTTGCAATCATGGATCCGATATCATTGTCCAAACCATTTATATATATCGAAAACAAAATTGGTCCCAAAACCGAGCCCTGTTGCACTCCACTTTTTACCTCGCACCTAGATAAATAACATACACTGGCTCATTTTGATAACCTCCTCCATGAATTCTAATAGATTTGTTTAGTACGATCTTCTTTTAGTAGACCAATAGTTAGATTATTTTTATCCAAGTGCATTACAATGGTTTCTTTGATTATTGACTCAAACATTTTGAAGACTTTACTCATTGAACTCAGAGGTCTATAATGCTGGATCTTCATCGTATGCCTTCTTCTTCTTCATCGTACGCTAATGCTGGATCTGATTTTTGCCCTTTTTTCAACAAGGGGATCGATCCTGTACTATCTTTCCAATCCCATAGAACAATCACTTTTGCAAGTGATTGAGAATATAATAGTTAATACAGATATGTTATGTTATGATCTCTTGCATCGTGACAGACGGTCAGCAAGCTAGTCTGTTGTAGAGATGGCGGTGGCAGCATCTGTCCTGGAGGGACATAGACTTTCATGGCTGATTTTGACGATTCTCGATTGACAGGGACGACAGCAATGTAAACAGAAAAATTTCAATTGGTATGGTGTAGGCTCCTTTCTTTTGCGTCGCTTGTCTTCCATCTTTGTCATCAGATTTAGCTCTGATACCTCGATGCCCGATCTCAAGGTCACTCTCCAGGTAGCTCTATCCTCTGCATTCTCCTCCCAGGTATTTGGATTGATCGTAAAATCGTTCATGGATCTTTTGCAAATGTCCTTGTATCATAATTTAGGCCTTTCTTGTGATCCGGATCCCGATATGAGTTTCCCCAGGAGTAACTGCTTCGGAATGCAGGCATTTGACATTCGTTTCATGTGACCCAACCATCTCAGTCTCTTGTTGCTCATAGTCGAGAAGAGGGAAGGTATTTTGGCGTGTTTCAGTATTTCCAAGTTGTCACCTTGTCCTGCCACTTTATGTTCATTATACTGTGACCACATCACATATGAAAACTGTTTAACCTCTTCTCGTGTCTTGAATGTGTTGTTCATGTTTCTGCTCCGTATAACAGTGTACCAAGCATGCATGCTTCATATATCATGATTTTTGTATTTTGCGTCAGCTTTCTATTGTTCCATGCCCTTTCTTTCAGCCTGCTGAAAGTTGTTGCTGCTTGTCCTATGCATATATTGATCTCTTCATCAAGTGATAGTGTTGCTGTCACTGTGGAGCCCAAATATTTGAACACTTGAACTTCATCGAGCGGATCTTCATTTAGCGTAATTGTTTTTACTGGTGCGGTTCCAACTTGTTTTAGGACAACCGTTATTTTCACGTTCACAGTGAGTGAAAATATGTTACAGGCATCAGACGGAGAATTGACTAATCATTTTAGAATGTTCTCATCGTGCGCCACCAGGGCTGCATCATCAGCAAACAATAGCTCTGATGAGATTTTCCTTTGTTTTGGACTTAGTCCTGAACCAAGCCAGATTAAACATCGAGCAATCGAACCTACTGCTGACAAACACGTCACCAAAAATCTTGTTTGAAAGCACAGTGCAGCAAGGCTGCGAAGAAAATTCCAAATAGGGTAGGAGCAGGAACGCAGCCCTGTTTCCCCCCGATTTTAACTTCAAAACTGTCAGATGTATTTCCATAAAACTGAATTGTGGCCGCCATGTCTTCGTGCAAGGATATCTTCTTCTTCTTCTGCGTACGCTGTCAGACGTCAACTTGAATTTGTTCGAAGAAAGCAGCTGTCATCCTGAGGCTGTCGACACTGCCATAGAGCTTGTCTAGTGTTGCCACTGGTGATGGCCACGTGTGCTTTCTCTGGTCCTCGTATGTCGAGCAATTTTGCAGCAGATGTTCAGCAGTCATTTTCCCTGTACCACAGGTGCATTCGCCAGTGCCACATATCTTCAGTTTATTGAATAGGTGGTACCTCAGTCTGTTGTGGCCTGTGCAGAGTCTGAAGACCACGACCTGCTCTCTTCTGTTCAACTGGTAATAGGCATCATTTTTAGTGTTGCCAGTATGTTCTGTTTCCCATTTGGCAATGTATCTGGCCCTAATAAACCTTTTGGACTCTTCGTAGGTTACACTAGAATCTGGTTGTGGTAGTCTTCGTGCAAGGATATGATTAGTTTGAGAAATGTTGGTGGACAGCCAATAATTTCTAGAACCTTATATAGGGCTGGTCTACTCATGCTGTCAAAAGCCTTTGCAAGATCACAAACGCAATGAACAGGGGGCTTATTTTGCTCTCTGCATTTTCCTGCAGCTGTCTTAGTGTAAAGATCCATGTCTGTGGTGGAATGCCCCGCTCTGAACCCTCACTGAGACTCGAGCAGTACGCAATCAGCAAGCTTCTGAAGTCTCTTTAGAATGACACAAGCGAATGCTTTTCCTGTTACGCTCAACAGGGATATTTCCCTATAGTTGTCACAGTCGCCTTTGTTTTTGTAGAGTGTGACTATCCTTGCATTTCGCATGCCTCGTGGTATGTCTTCTTCCCTACAGCATTTAGTTATCAGCCTGTAAAGGATTGGGAAAAGAACCTCTTTCTTATGCTTGATGACTTCTGAAGTTATGTTGTCATTTCCTGGAGCTTTTCCATTTGCCAAGCTATCAGTTGCTAAGGACAGCTCTTTTTCTGTGGGCATGATGAAGAGATAAGGCATTACTGGGTATTTTGGGACTTTATCGACTAACTCTGGGTGAATTAGACTGACTTCAGAGTATAGGCTGGGGTAGTGTTCCACCCATCTGTCTGACTGCTTATTTCTGTCTAAGATGATTTCACCGTACTTTGACTTTAATGGGGTTATTTTGGAGCTTTTTGGGCCCAAGGCAGTTTTTAAGTGTTTGTACATCGCTTTGATGTTGCCTAAGTCTGCGGCTTCTTGTATTGTGGAGCAGAGATTGGACCAGTAATCGTTTGCACATCTGAATTCTCTTTGAACTTTAAGTTTGGCTTTGCAAAGACCGTCTTTTGTGCATTGTAACAGGTTTTTTTTCTTGAACTGGATGGAGCCTCCCTTTTCTTCTCAATAAGTGGTAACATTTTTTCTCCATTTATGTTGAACCAATCTTTTCTATATATTTTCCTCCCTCCGAATGCAGAAATTGCACTATGGTAAATTTGTTTTTCCAATATGTTCCATATGTTGTCAACACTGCCACTATTGTTGTCTTCATTTATGTCACACAGCTTAATTTTTTTCCGTTTTTTACAGCTATGGTGTTTATCTTGACACTAGATGGCTCTTTGGAGCGATGTATACGTTTTGGTTTAGCTTGTATTTTGCTAATGATTAATGCGTGATCGGTGTCGCAATCAGTGCTGTGATAAGCTCGAGTAATTTTGACAGCGTTTAAGTGGTGTCTGCATACAAGAAACGAAGTCGAGTTGATGCCAATGCCCTGATTTTAGGTGACGCCATGAAACTTTGTGAGTTTTTAACCTGGAAATAGGTGTTGGTAACACACATATGATTTCTTGAGCAAATCTCCAGCAACCTCTGCCTGTTTTAATTTATCTTGCCTGTACCAAGATGGCCCATGGTTTTGCTAATACTAACAACAGGTTTTGGATTAATAAGATCTAGACTCGGACATTTTTCAACTTCTAACCCCTCCAACTGTTTAAAAACCATTTCCCCTGTAATGCAGACGGTTCTAAAGATCTCTGTATCCGTGGCGCTTTGCAAAATATTTGTATCATGTATGGGCTTTGACTATGAGATCTTGGAGCAGTCTTCTTTTGTGTAGACTCCAGAGTATTGAGTGAATACTATTGACTCAATGACTGATTTTAACAGCATCCAGATCTGCCGAAGATGGATGTGTTGGACCAAAAGGTGCAAATATCGCCGTCAAGCTGTAAACTAGCGACACAGCGCATTCCGTTCTCCTGAATACATCCTGCTACTTACAAAGCGCTGTTCAGGGCTTGGTAGTGGGATATTGAGAACGAACGCAGAAGAAGAACACTACACTACAGCATCCAGAAAAACGCTGGAAAATGCATTTGTTGGAAAGCCCTGCATGTCTGTACACTGTGCTCCAAAATACTTAGTAACTAGTTTATTCATAAAGTCACAAAACAAAGTGTCTAAGATTAACTACTCTTCTACTAGAGTAGTACTAGTAGTAAGTACTACAGACTAAAATAGTATAAATTTAAAAATAAATTAAATTAAAATCACAATAACCTGTGAAAAGTTAATAATAGCAAGAGGAATTATTCCAATCAGATAATATCCTACAAACATTGCCACTGATAGAGCAAGTACTGTTACAACATCGTCCATAATGCGGCTGTTTTAAAACGTGACTGGGACGCCGAGCTTGACAGTAACGACAAGTGTGAACATGGTAACACGTATTATATGTGAACCAACATTATCGATGTCAAATAAATCAAGTTGTATCAACAACATCCGTTGCTTTTAACGACACAATTATTAGGTAAATAGTACTTCTATTGATGGCGTACATAGGTTGTTGGCTGGAGGTTGTGAGCAAGATTTGCTGGATTTGGTGGAGACAGTCAACAACAGAAGTAAAGAAAATAGAATGGGAATTAACATTCAATCAAATCCCGTCACTTCTATTGGTACATAAGCCATTGACAATATCACGTCACAACACACGTTACTTGGCTGCTCTTTTTACCTATCTCCAGGTGTAATAATTTCATCTTAGTTCCTTTCCGTACTGCACACCTCACCTGCCAAGAAACTTTTACCCGCCAAATAGGCTGGCGGTCGTAAGAAGTGACGTTCTGCAAAGGACATGCTGCCTACTTGTATTTCCTTCTCACATTCTCTTCATATATTTTTGGGTCTTCTTGGTATTCAGAAGGACAGTCAGTCGTGGAGCGTTCACTCCACTGCGTCGTTCTTCTCGTTTCCGAATGTCATTCATTCCCCAATGCCGTTTGCTTTTACTTACTTATCAATGTTTTCGTAACCACTTTTGTTTTTATTGATTTGGGCAGTCGGCCATAACATTACTTATTATACTCTATGTGAGTTGTCTGTTTTTAGTCTACTCCTTTGGATTAACATTAGGAAAATAAAAACTTTGATAGCTAGCAAAACAGGCATGACGCTCACAATAACAATCATAGTAAACGGGGAGATACTGGATCAAGTAAACAGTTACTTGTACCTAGGACAGGCACCAACAATTGATGTTATATGTAGACTGAAAAGGAAATGAAGGAGTGAATATGAATCTACCAAAAAAATGTTACACCTTTAACAACATGAGAAATATATTGATATCTAAGCAAATAGCAAATAAACTAAAAATGAGCATGTGTTAAATATACTTACCTTTACCTGCCGTAGACGGATTTGTCGATCCGAAAGGTGCAAATATCGCAGTCAAGTTGTAACACAACGCATTCCGTTCTCCGGACTACATCCTGCTACTTGTAAAGCCCTGTTCGTGGCTTAGTAGCGGGAGATTGAGAACGATCGCAGAAGAAGAAAAGGAAGTCACCATTCCACAATTACTTTACGGTGTAAGTCCTAAATGTTTTACAGCCGGGTGTGGGATTGAGGATGAACTATCAACACCAACTAATTGCTCCCATGGCGTGCGTCTCATATAGCCTCTGACAACAAAGTCCATCTCCTGGCCTTTGTGCGGCAGAACTGGTTTCATTGACATGAGAAGTGACGGGTGGCGAGGCACTGGCGCTTTAAAACCAGTAGTTTCGAGCAGATGGGGCTCGAAAGCTTAGAAAAACAGCTCATCTAATAGAAAGAAAATTCTGATCTTCAAACCATCTGAAGCCTTGCAGATAAGATATTAGCGTATCTTGTCGGGTGTTGTCCAAATATGGCTGTTCAACCAGTTTTCTGATAATTCTGAAAGTTGGCGAGCGTCTACCAAACCTGACAACGGAGGATGTGCGAAAGAGCACAAGCAAGAGGATACAGTGCCTTATCCTAGAGCGAGGAAAGGCAACCTCAGTTGAGTGTGGTGAAGTGCAGACCATGCCCTTAGCCTTGGTTAACGGCTGGTCTAGGAGTGAAGCCCCGACAGTCGAACACATAGCGCATTGCTCTGCTGATCTGGCAGCTTCTGCAGCTCGCCTTGATCCAAATGTATTGATATCATCTTTCCCTTGGAGCAAACAAGGCAAACCGAAAGTGGGCCCATACTGTATGAGCAACACATGATCTCTATATTTCTGCCCGGGCTTTGTGCTAAAAGAACAATTACTATCGTCTGACAAGACGAAAAGAGCAAATGATGATGATACGATGTAGAAGCGTGTACGTTGAGCTATGATATAATTTAGTAGTTGGAGGACAAAACAGAAGGTCACATTTCGTGGAAAGAACAGCAAACAAATAAAGAAGTATTAGCTAGATTATGAATGGGAAGGGGAATACTGACAGACATTAGAATAGGATAAATAAAATATTGTGAACATGTAAAGAGACACGCCTCTCTGTTGAAAACAATGCGGGAGGGAAAGATTGAAGACAGGCGTGCAAGAGGAAGTCAGAGCTAAAGGTGGGAGAGCAACAACATTAAGAGATGGACTAATGTCAGGATGCCAGATTGTGTCATCAAAGCGAGAGAGAGAGAAAGAGAGAATGTTGGAGGCCCATTGCATTCAACATTAGACGTGGAGACGACACTTGAAATAACCAATCAACGTACGTTAAATTATTGTAGGATGATCAAGATGCCGAGCATCGCATGAGCTGCAGTGGTCAGCGACCCATAGCTGACTGCTAGCGTTAGGGACAGCAAACCAGAGCTGTCAAGACCCTTCTACACCTCCACGCGGTGATCCTGGATAACAGGCTGCAGGAGAACAGACTGGCTAAGGAGAAGGGATCGAAGAGGGAATGCTAACCCGGTACTATAAAAATGCTTGCTGAAGTCGGATGTGTTGGACCGAAAGGTGCAGATATCGCAGTCAAGCTGTAAACTACGACAGCGGGAGATTGAGAACGAACGAAGCCAAGTCATCTGCCAAAACCTTCTGGAAACATGCATTACGGATGACAATTGAGAGGAAATAACAAGGCAATTCACATGGCTGAATATTGAAAAATGATGTCTGATGTGGTGTCCAGGTCACGGAAAGTAAGTATATTGTTTGTTCCCACTGATCTACAACCCATCATTTGAATGTGCTAGTCTGCGTATCTTTCCATTTCTAATTTAACTTAACGTTTTTATACTGTTTTAGAAGGCTCTATAGAGTCTGTAGACAAACAGTTTCTCATTCAAGTCGTGTATTTTTGGCACAAAGTGACCAGCGGCCTTTGAAATGTTTAGGACACCCCCCCCCCCCTAACCCCACGAAGTTGCTCCCCTGAGGTCATGCTGGCGCTGGAGAGGTCTGGGCTGTTTGTTCTGGGGTTGGTATTGGCCATCTCTATCCCGATGGATGTGGCTGACCGACAGACGCCGAAGCGAATATTATTATGATGTTATTTTCAGAAAAAGATAATCATGTTAGCGAGCAAAAAATAATGTACTCAGCAATTTGGTTTTAGTATAAAATTCTTAACATAATAGGACTGGATTCTAAAGCAGTACAATACCGTTGATGCACATTTCAAAAATATAAAATGCCAATGCAATATGCGCAGTGCTACAAAAATGTCTGGCTCTTTTAGGGGACGATGTTTGGCTTTTATTCTCATGATCTGGCAACCCTGCTTTGGTCGCCATTGAACTAGCGAAAAACTGATTGTGTAAATAGGCATTCTTTCATATAGAGCTTTATGCGACCTGCGGCATTTACTGAACAAAATGGTAAACGTTTTACACAGTGTCTCGCCTTTATATATTTAGATTTATATTGCGTGATACGAGTTCATTGCTGTAATGTACCACATGAAAATACAAGACTATAAGTCAGTCGATCAATCATCTCTCAGCTCAATATGTAATGCATGTCTTCGACAAATATTCTTGGGCTCTGTCCACGTCTGCCCCGTTACCTTTAAATAATTACTTGTTTCGAACTGTCTTTTTCCAAGTGTGTTTTGGTCTGCTTCTACGTATCATGTCTTGGGAATTCAATAGCAGAGACTATCTTGTAAAGCTATTAACTCAGACTGGTTTTCGTAACATACCCTATTGAACACCAGCGTCTTCTCACCTCATGTTGAATAATATTCGATTGTTCAACTCACCGCACTGTTTCTAATCACAATCGTGATATAATGAATGGTTATCAATTTGTCTCAGTAAGCTGTCACTCTCTGATTATTTCCAACAGTTTCACATTAGTTACATTATACCGTTTCAGTATCTCTATGAAAATCTTTGCTTCTTTTTGGTCTCAATCAATGTTTCAGAAGCCAAACAAATGAAACATTAATTTAGATTGGAAATATTTTTATGTAGGACTTAATTTCTTTTGATTTCCATAAATTCGCCAATGTAGGGAAAGCTCCTCTCGTCTTCTGATATCTTTATATGTACCTACTTCACTGCATTAAACTCAGCGTGGATCTACATATCCAGGTATCCCAGGATAAATGTGCAATCAGGAAGTCTTGAGCAGAGAAAATATCAGAGACAAC
Organism: Ariolimax columbianus; assembly: GCA_036924085.1. Classification (NCBI taxonomy): domain Eukaryota; kingdom Metazoa; phylum Mollusca; class Gastropoda; order Stylommatophora; family Arionidae; genus Ariolimax; species Ariolimax columbianus. Next base: position 19,005,187 of record JAVGWX010000007.1, read on the forward strand.
TAGTGAACTACTGACTACATTTGCCAGTCATGCATAGACCTTTCCATGCTCGAATTGGCTTGATCAGTCGTGACAGTGCACACACATACTCAAGGTTATATTATGACATGCGATGATGTTGGTGGTCCTCATCGATGATGATGATGGACAAACTAGGATTTATTTATTCTTTATTTATATTTCTACCACGATATATGGATGATCTCACATGTTGATGATGCAGGAATGTCTCCCAACACAATCTCATCTGATTGTGTCATTGTCGCTAGTTGCATTTACTTTCATAATCCTATTTTTTTCTCTAGTGTATTATCGGTTCCAATTACCGTGACATCTCAACTATTTAATGTTTAAATTTATTTTCCAATTCTTTTTCTTCGTTCGTTCTCAATCTCCCGCTACCAAACCCTGAAAGGGCTTAAGTAGCAGAATGTAGTCCAGAGAACGGAATGCGCTGTGTTGTAGTTTACAGCTTGGCTGCGATATTTGCACCTTTCGGTCCAACACATTCGACTTCAGCCAGCATTTTATGAGAACCAGGTTAGCATTCCCTCTTCGATCCCTTCTCCTTAGCCAGTCTGCCCTGTTGCAGCCTATTATCCAGGATCACCACGTGGAGGTGTAGAAGGGTCTTGGCAGCTATGGGTCGCTGACCACTGCAGCATCTTGATCCCAATTTTCCAATTCAATTTAAAAACATGTAGTTACCAGATTTTATTCATAATTTTTTTCTTCTATAGTCCCACACGATCCTGTTGGTGCAGCCAAACCAGCGTCCAGAAACAAGGACTTACTCTGACTATGAATCTCTGAATGAATGTCTTGAAGGTATAGTATTTAAAGTATTAGCTGATTAATCATAATTCACACTATTTTTAGCAAATTTAATCCTCAAACTGTCATAACGGCCAAATCGTAACTGAATTTGTGAATCTGATTCTTTCCATTAGCAAAGGCGAGATTACTATAAATTATTGGTTTTTCGTCCGGTTTGTTTCTTACAACATTGTCTAATTGTAACATTCCGTGATTGGTATGAGCGAGTTTCTTTTCCAAATTTTTTGACCTGCATCATGTCTGATGCTGGAAAGGGTCCATCAGGACTAGATAATAAATCTAAACCTTCATTATTTGAAGTTCTTCTGATGGACGGAAGTAATATCAGGAATGATTAGTAGCAGTGATGAAGATGAATCAGATTGAGATGATATGGATATCATACTCAGCTCTGGATCTAGTGTTGCCACCGACCAATTTCATTTGGTCAAATGTTGGATATTGAAGAGAAACGGCCATGCTTAAACCCTAACAGCTCTCAGAATATAGACTTAGAAAGGTGGATTATTTATAATATGACTGTGGTACCAAGCAAAAAACTAGAGAGAAAAATATATTCTTTCTATTGTGGAATCTCTGTGCTGCAATGTTCCAGAATTTCAGCCTAGTTGGACATCTCATGCCAGATGCTGATATTGTTGTGCATTGTCTTTGACTGTTGGATAGCAAGAGGAGAAAGACTGTCATGTTATTGCAGTAACACTGACAGAAGTAAGAGCAGTAACAACAGCTGAAAAGGCAGAAAAGGAACATGGCTGGCACTGGTGTCCGACATGCAAGGTTGGGTACCATGAGCATTACGAGCAAAACCTCATTCACAAACAAAGGACTCAATCAGAAAAGAGAGAATAATATTAAAATATGTTTTTCTTCCGTGTCAACTTTTGTTCAGAATATTAATAAAAAGAAAGATAAAGGTAATTTTAAAATGGTTTTATAGTTTTTTCATTCTGGGTATGGTCCAATAGTATTTTTTAGGTTATGAATTACAAAAATTCACATAAATTACATTTTTCAAAAGAAATCCACATATGTATACATTTTCTTGAATAAAACAGATTGCAGTATCTGAAAACTCATTACAATGGTAATTGGAACAAATCATAAGTGTGAGGGTAGGTTGAGAACAGAAGATGAGTTGTCCAATTTTACTCACTGTGTACAGAACATGGTCAAGGCCAACATTCGCAATGGACAAACATACAAATTTCATACCATAATATTCCTTGTCCAATATGCTTTCAGAAAATGTATACTTATATGGACCTCTGATTTCATTTTCTATGTGATTCTAGCATTTTATTGGAACATGTCAAAATATTCAAAAATGCCATGCACCATAGAACAAATGCATTTGTATGGTTAAATATCTGTATACACATTTTAATTTGCTAGATGTTGTAATTGTTAAGTATGATATACATCCATTTAATGATTTATAAAATTATACTTGTTATTATGTTGTTCATTCTTTGTAATCGATGAGGACCACTTTGTCAGCATTCACTGTTTGCTTGAGTTCAAAAATGACTAAATAAACCTTGAATTGTCTGTTGCATTTAGTACAGGCGAATAATACACCCCCTTGCATTGAGGTTGAAGAAGGGTTGGTGTGAGCAGACTTGCGGAGCAATCATCTCTTGATGCCTCACGTCTCTGAACACCCTCAGCAATAGTGCTGTGCCAGACTGCGATTGGTGGTGATTCTTTCCCAGTCATCATGGTTAATACCACACTGGATCAGTGATATCTTCTTAAGTGTGTCCTTGTACCTTTTCCGCTGCCCACCGCTTGCTCTCTTGGCATTTTGGAGTTCACCATATCATACTTACATTAAACTTATACAGGTTATTACAAATTTGGCTACAGAAGAGAACGAAAATTAAAAATGTAAAGGACAAAATAAAAAACTCAACTGGCAACAGATATGATAATGTAAATTTTTTTTGGTGTGCTGAATTATTGATGAAACACTGCAAAGAAAAGGGAAGCAGGAAAGCCAAGAAACCGCTGAGCATAGAACTGAAGTGTACATGGAGAATTGTAAATAAAGTATAGGTATAGTCAGATACTGCATCAAGATGAAAACAAATTTAATACCTACGTTACAACAAAAAGCCTTCCTAAAAAACAATGAACAAAAAATATATATGAGCTAGCGACACATATAGAAAGGGAAAAATACATAAAATAAAGATATGAACACATAACGGAGTACAAAATTAATGTACTCAGCTAGATTGCACGTAAGATGTCTGCGTTCTTCCTCACCTATCGGCCTGTTATAATTTAGCATAACTTTTTGTTTTATTATTGTCCACTTTAGAAATAAAGTAAATGGGGTCCCAGAGTAGTGGGTAGATGGTAGCACAGCTTGGATGCTGGTCTCTGGATAAGGGAACACATGTTCTAAACCTAGTGGACTGGGGTCCTCCAGACGGTTGTGCTATGCTTGGCTTCATCTGCGTATTGCTCACTACTATCACACCGTTCCCTCACCTCATTAGCCAGGCTGCCATGAAAACAACCCGTTTCCAGGAAGTACTACTGGGAAGTTGAGGTGAGGGTCTTGGTCAGTATGTTTTGCCTGACCCTGACTAACATGTCTGATCTGTATGTTTTGCCTGACCCTGACTAACATGTCTGATCAGTATGTTTTGCCTGACCCTGACTAACATGTCTGATCAGTATGTTTTGCCTGGCCCTGACTAACGTGTCTGATCAGTATATTTTGGCTGACCCTGACTAACATGTATGATCAGTATGTTTTGGCTGACCCTGACTAACATGTCTGATCAGTATGTTTTGCCTGACCCTGACTAACATGTCTGATCAGTATGTTTTGCCTGACCAGATGTTAGGCCTACTCCCTGAGAAAAGGTGTCAATATTGAGACTTTATTGCACAAAGTTTTTAGCTTGTGAGGTGACCAATTTACCTTGTACAGCCCCAAGAGAGCCAGGTACATTTTTACAGTTGGGTAAACTCATCACACTGGGAATATGAAATTTACCTATTCAGTTTTGAAATGAATCAACAACAGTGTTCTCTTTCTTTGAGGGTGTCAGTAAATAGGTCACAAATTGCTATTTAAAAAATCAAACTAAATGAGATACGAACTTGAAAACCATCTATTATTGCACTTAATTGTCCCTTATTTCTCAACATAATTTCCACCATCATTAGTACACTTATCCCATCGCTTTATCAGTGCACTGAAACCTACATCATAGAAGTCCTTGGCCTGCTGTCTCAGCCACATTTGTATCTCCTATTCAGCCTCTTAATCCGTGAACATTTACCCTAATGTGAGTTCCTGGTGGACTGAACATGAAGAATTCGCTCAGAGCGAATTGCAGTTCATCTTGTTATTATTTGCTTGTCAGTTAAAATCATCTCCACTACCCACCTCACAGATGCTTCTGTTGCAATTTGAATAGGACGCCCAGGTCAGGCTTCACCAGCAATTTGTGGGCCCACTTGAGAAAATTTATTGACCTAGTTGTGACAAACACTTCTCTTCGTAAACAGAAAGCATTTCCTTATGGGCATCCTTTGCAGAAAGTCGTTTCCCCCCCAAAAAACAAACAACGGCATATTGTTGTTTGATTGAAATCTCTGTGAGCTTGAACGCCATTTTGGTTCTCAGGTGCGCATATACATGCAGCATTTAGCGTCTGCTGCCTACACTAACCACAAAGCTGGATGTTGTTGCCACATAATGACATCTTTAGAAGCTACCAATTACATTTTTCAGCTATCCCATATCAGTTTGTGACCTACTTACTGACTTGCACTTGAAATAAGTTCATTCGATCATCAAATTGAAGGTTAAGGCAGTCCCATAGCAGACCGCTGTCGAGGATGATGTGTCAGAGACTCCACAACTGCTTGTTTATGAAGTGTGGTGCCAATTTCCTCCTTGCTGCCTTTACTTCCATAACAGTAATCCAGGTACCAGTTTACAGCTGGGTCGACAGGAGGCGTACCAATAATGGAAGTTGAACCCCTTACCGTTGCCAAGAAAAGCGAGTGTTCTACCACTACGCTAATCAGATTCTCGTTAAATGACATGCCACTTATTAATTTTACTGATGTTTTTCAGTTGCAGAATAAAAATTATATTTATTATCTTCCATAGGAATATGCAAGATCTTTGAAGAGCATCTAAAACGTTTGCACCCCCATGATCCATCCATAACGTATGACATTTCACAGCTTTTTGAGTTCATTGACCAGCTGACAGACCTGAGCTGCTTGGTGTAGGTATTCTTTTCTTTGGGGGTCTTGCCGGGGATTCCTGGATATTTTCCTCTAGGATACACTTTCCAAATTTTTGTTGTGTTCACTTTATTTCTCTATTCCTCAAGGCGGCGTGCGTTGCACTGTGTTTTTATTTTGCGCTTGTTGGCCCAGTGCATCCGCCTTCCGCATGCATTTTATATAAGGGTCGGCTTCCTGTTGCATTTTCTAAGGGTTTGCTTCCCCTGGGTAATGGCCGGTGCTGTGATTGGGCAGTGAACCCAGCACCTTCGGATTGTGAACTGTGTCACTTAACCACTAGACCCACATAATCTGGAAAGATATTATTGTAGGAACAGATGTTGAACAGGAGTGGGAAAGTTTTAAAACAGTTCTAGAAATGCTAAAAGAGGAATGTGTTCCATGTAGGGAGGTAAACCCCAAGCGTAAAAAGTGGATAACTAGATTTGTAGTGAAATGTAGAAGAGCAAAAAATAAAGCATGGCAAAAATATATAGAGGCAGGTAAATCAAAAGAAACATATGTAAAATATTTGGACAAGCAGAACATATCTCAGAAAGCGAATAAAACAGCAAAAATAGACTTTGAAAAAAAACTTGCTCAGAGGATCAAGACTGACAGTAAAAGCTTCTTTTCTTATGTTAGAAATAAACAAAGAACGAAAGACAAAGTAGGCCCTCTCATAGACAGTACAGGGAAAATAATAAGTGAGAATAGGGAGGCTGCTAATCTGCTTAATCAGTACTTTGGCACAGTCTTCACAAAGGAGGACTGCTCCGAGATCCCAGAGCCTATAGATATTTTTCAAAGAGACATGGATACAGCGGGATTAAGATCAATCTGTATTACAGAGGAAATGGTTTTTAAAAAATTGGAGGGGTTGAAAGTGAATAAATGTCCAGGTCAAGATGGTATTCACCCAAAATTGCTGTATGAAATTAGAAACCAACTAGCAAAACCATTGGCTATATTATGTTCTCAATCACTTACAAAAGGGATTGTTCCACGGGATTGGAAAGATGCAGGAGTGATCCCCTTATTCAAAAAAGGCAAAAAATCAGATCCGGCAAATTATAGACCGGTGAGTTTAACGAGCATAGTCTGTAAATTGTTAGAGTCAATAATTAAAGAAAACATTGTAATGCATTTAGAAAAATTTAATCTAATTAGAAATAGTCAGCATGGGTTTACTAGAGGGAGATCATGCTTAACAAATCTATTAGAGTTCATGGAGGAGGTTACTAAAATCATAGATAAAGGGGAGCCAGTGGATGTTATTTATCTAGACTTTGCAAAGGCCTTTGATAGAGTACCTCATCAAAGATTATTTCGAAAGTTAAAATCACATGGAATAGGTGGCGAAGTTGCCAAATGGATTGAAAATTGGTTAACAGGAAGAAGGCAGAGGGTGGGCATAAATAAGGAGTACTCTGAGTGGAGTGAAGTGAAAAGTGGTGTGCCACAGGGCTCGGTTTTGGGACCAATTTTGTTCTTGATATATATAAATGATTTGGACATTGATATGAGATCCATGATTGCAAAATTTGCTGATGACACAAAACTATGCAGTAGTGTCTCATCTAAAGCGGAAGTGGATATATTGATGTCGGATTTAGATAAAATTCGAGAATGGTCTGTAAGCTGGCAAATGGAGTTTAATGTAGATAAATGTACAGTCATCCACATGGGTAGATCCAATATGGAACATAAATACAGAATGGGAGAAAACAATATTAGAAAGATAGATAAGGAAAGGGACCTAGGGGTTATAATAGATCATACAGGAAAGGTGAGTGAGCAAGTTAAGGTAGCAGTGAAAAAGGCAAATGTAATGTTAGGTATGATAAAAAGAAATATTAAACATAGGAGCAAGGAAGTGATCGTCAAACTGTATAAAGCTTTAGTTAGACCTAGATTGGAGTACTGTGTACAGGTGTGGAGTCCTTATCATAGAGGGGACATAAACATGCTAGAAAGAATACAAAAAAGAGCGACAAAGATGATAGTTGGATTCCAGAATTACAGTTATGAGGAACGACTCAGAAAAACGGGCCTACAGTGTCTCGAAGAGAGAAGAATTCGTGGTGACTTAATACAGGTTTATAAGATGATCAGAGGAATCGATAAATTAGACTATAACAAGTTTTTTAAAATACAGCCACCTACAATAACACGAGGGCATAGCTACAAGCTGATTAAAGAGAGGTCCAGGTTAGATATTAGGAAATATTTTTTTAGTCAGAGAGTGGTGTCTGCTTGGAATGCATTGCCAGGGGAGGTGGTGGAGGCAGGGACAGTTAATGCGTTTAAGAATAAACTGGATGCGCATAGATTTTAGAGCAAGGTGATGTAAATGTAACTGGTTGTATACAGACTCTGCAGGGTCTTCTAAACCAGTATAAAGACGTTAAGTTAAGTTAAGTTAGACCATGCCGTCTCTTACTTTCGGAATGAAAGTTTGCTTATGTAGCCAATTTATGGTATTCATAAAAGGAAAAAAAAAATCTTCATGAAATCTTGAAACTGTTATTGTATGTGTCTTTACATATGATTTGCCTATTCACTTCAAGTGAAGCATAACTTGAATCAGAGCATCTCTACAGTGGCAGTTTCAATAGCAAAGGTTTTACATGATGATGTTGATGGCCACATGGGCAACTCTCTTTATTTGCTTTTTACAACTTGTTTCAGTGACCCTATTCTTTTTAACCTGGGCAGCACTCTGGTAGATTTTCTATTTGTTTTCTATATGGTTTGACATGTAACAAAAGAACAAGAAAATAACTGTATGGTTATATTCTTTAACGCTTTAGAGTCTGCCCAATTTAATTTCTGGCAATAACTTAATCTCTATCGTACATTATTTGCTAGTTTATTCCTGAATTCTATATTATTTGCTATTTTATTCCTCTATTGTACATTATTGTAAATATTATTTCTCTATCGTACATTATTGTCAATCTTATTCCTCTATCGTAAATAGACGCCAATGTATTACCAGAAACCGAAGAATAGTAACACTGAAACCTGAAGGCATGTTGTAAGAAGCGACTAAAGAGAGTTGGGCATGAGGTCGGCTGCCCCATCTGGTAGAAACTATTAGCCACAAGAAAAAGACCCCTACATGTGATGGTAGAAGAGTAGCAGCTTAGTTGAGTCATCATATACGAGGTGTTGCTCCTGTAGCTTTATTTCTATCCAAGAATACTACACACTCTGCAAGCTTTTCACCTTTGTGAATGTGGATGGCGCAAGACCAAGAGTCTTAGTCTTCTGCCCTAGAACGTTTTGACGTCACTATTAGTCACCTCTTAAGATTTTGTTCTCTGTGCGGCACTTGTTGTATTCATATCTCTGTCAGGGGACGGCGTGGCCTAGTGGTTAAGTGGCACGGCTCACAACCAGAAGGTGCTGGGTTCGTTCCCCATCACAGCACCGGCCGTTACCCTGGGGAAGCAAACCCTTAGAAAATGCAGGAGGAAGCAGACCCTTACATAAAATGCATGCTGAAGTCGGATGCACTGGGCCGATAGGCGCAAAATAAAAACCACAGTGTAACGCACACCCGCCTTGGGGAATAGAGAAATAAGGCGAACGCAAAAAAAAAAAAAAAAAAATCTCTGTCACCGCCGAAGACGGATGTGTTGGACCGAAAGGTGCAAATATCACAGTCAAGCTGTAAACTAGCGACATGACGCAACCCGTTCTCCGTACTACATCCTGCTACTTGAAAGCCCTGGTCAGGGCTTGGTAGCGGGAGATTGAGAACGAACAATGAAGAACAAGAATATCTGTCACACATAGAGTCCTTCTGAATATCACTAAGGTCTTGTCTTGGCTTGGCTTCGTTCGTTCTCAATCTCCCACTACCCGAAAGGGCTAAGTAGCAGAATGTAGTCCAGAGAACGGAATGCGTTGTGCCGTAGTTTACAGCTCGACTGCGATATTTGCACCTTTCTGTCCAACACATCCGACTTCAGCAAACATTTTTTGAGTACCGGGTTAGCATTCCCTCTTCGATCCCTTCTCCTTAGCCAGTCTGCCCTGCTGCAGCCTGTTATCCAGGATCACCGCATGGAGGTGTTAAAGGGTCTTGGCAGCTTTGGTTTGCTGGCCCTGACACTAGCAGTTAGATATGAGTCGCTGACCACTGCAGCTCATGCACTGCTCAGCATCTTGATCTCAAGTCTAATGCAAAGATGAGCGAAGACCCTATGAACACCATAACAACACCAAAGCCCATCCCTACTGTACGCAAACCCAATGGAAGCAGCATATCATTCCAGAGGTAGTAGAAAATATACCAGGTATTGGAAACAAGAATAGCCAGACTGAAAAAGAAAGAAGAGACATAACCCTGAGGCACATAGCGAAAAACTACCCAAGCATGGACTGGACCCATGCGTTCACCGACGGTTCTGTAACAAACACAACACAGAATGGAGGGGGAGGGGTATTCGTGAGCCTAACAAATGGTAGAAAAATAACACTGTCAGTGGCAACTGGAAAATTCTCAAGCAATTTCAGAGTGGAGGCAGAGGCACTAAAGGCTGCAGTAGAAGCAATGCTGACAGGTGAAAGAAATGAAAGCCAGATAGTCCTGTTTACAGATGCCCTGTCCGTGGTTACAGCACTAAAAAGCCAGAAAAATACAGAACTTAATGATTTAAGAACAGTACTCTGTCAACTATGCCAGCAGTCTGCACCAAAAAGAGTAGTGGTACAGTGGGTTCCATCCCACTGTAACATTCAAGGCAACGAGGAGGCAGACAGACTGGCAAAAGAAGGTGAAAGACTACCACAACCAGATTCTAGTGTGACTTACGAAGAGTCCTAAAGGTTTATTAGGGACAGATACATGGCCAAATGGGAAACAGAGCATACTGGCTACACAAAAAATGATGCCTATTACCAGTTGAACAGAAGAGAGCAGGTCGTGGTCTTCAGACTCCGCACAGGCCACAACAGACTGAGGTACCACCTATTCAATAAACTGAAGATAGATGGCACTGACGAATGCACATGTGGTACAAGGAAAATGACCGCTGAACAAAATTGCCCGACATATGAGGATCAGAGAAAGCACATGTGGCCATCACCAGTGCCACCGGTAGACAAACTCTATGGCAGTGTCGACAGCCTCAGGATGACAGCTGCTTTCTTCGAACAAATTCAAGTTGACGTCTGACAGCGTGCGAATAAGAAGATCTAAGGTCTGAAAATGAATCTAAATCCTTGATGTCTATGAATCTTTTGCAATACCTGCCATCCTCTCCTGTCATAACAAAGCTCAGCACATGTTGCATTCTGCACTGTTTGGGAACCACTGGTTTAAATATTCTTAATGTTATGTTTGTAATTGCTTACTAATTTCTTTCTTTTTGCTTCTGCCTTGTCTTTTTTCACTGTTGTTGATGATGATATGATATACAAGTATCAAAGGGCAAAGATACAAAAACAACCCACAATGACACTTTGAATGAAAACCGTACATTTTTAAAGAAAAAGTGACACAAATGGGCCAATTTTTTTCAAGTTCTCTCAAGACTTAGAAATAGACAATTGTATTGGCAAAGCTGCTGCTGCATTTGCTCGTCTCACAATGCAAGTTTGAGAAAACCAGAATCTTTCAGTTGAAACCAAGTCCATGGCTTACAATGCATGTGGGGACGGCGTGGGCTAATGTTTAAGTGACATGGTTCACAATTCGAAGGTGCTGAGTTCGATCCCCATCACAGCACAGGCCGTTATCCCTGGACAGCGCTTGGTGTGCGTTTCGTATAAGGTGGAACTGGCTGCCTCAGAAATTCCATCAATCCATTTTTTGTGGGGTCGGCCTCTAGCTACAGTACCGCTGCATTTAAGCGTTAGAGCCATCTGTGGGACGCTGCTGGGTTGCTGTTGTGATATGCGGCCAAACCACTGAATTTACTGTTTTCTAATGGTCTAGCTTCCTGATCTCATCGTTTCTAATTCTGTCCCATCTTGTCACATTTAGCATTCACCTCAGGCATTTCATTTCTGTTGTTTCTTTCTCTTGTCTGTTGCTGTCAGTGTCCATGTTTGACACTCGTAGCATAGTGTAGGCATAAAAATTATGTTGAACATGGCTCTTTTTGTGCCAATCTTTACATGCTTGTTCTTCAGTATTGTTGACATCTGGCCAATGATTTGGTTTTCTTTAGTGCATCTGTGATTGATTCCTTTCTTACATTCTTCCATTAGATGATTCTAGGCTTCCTAAATATTTGAAATCCTTCACTTGCTTCATTTGTTGCGGTTCTATGTAGATCTTAGCGGTTGTTGCGGTTCTATGTAGATCTTAGCGTTTGTTTCTGTTCTATGTAGATCTTAGCGTTTGTTTCTGTTCTATGTAGATCTTAGCGGTTGTTTCTGTTCTATGTAGATCTTAGCGTTTGTTGCGGTTCTATGTAGATCTTAGCGGTTGTTGCGGTTCTATGTAGATCTTAGCGGTTGTTGCGGTTCTATGTAGATCTTAGCGGTTGTTTATGTTCTATGTAGATCTTAGCGGTTGTTTCTGTTCTATGTAGATCTTAGCGGTTGTTTCTGTTCTTGCTATTGTCATTGTTTCAGTTTTACTCTCGTTGATTCTCATGTTGTGTCCTTCTGAAGTTAAGTTTGTTTAAGCGTTGTTGCAGCTACTCTTCAGTGTTTGCAATGAGCGCTTTGTCGTCGGCGAGGAGTTGTTTGCTATAGCTGTTGTCATCGTTAGATTGGGCGTTTTTGCTGATTTGGTCCATGTAGGCGATGAACAACAGGGGAGAAAGCACACACCTCTGTCTAACTCCGGTTTTGACAAGAAACCGTTCCGACTCACTGGCACTTGTTTGTACCGTGCACTTACTATTTTTATACAAACATTCACCTATGCTTTTCAAGTACTGACTAACTCCATAGTTCTTGTTTTCTCCACAGCTGTTGTCAGTTGCAACCTGGTCGAATACTTTTTCTTGATCTATGCATGTCAAATAAAGAACTGCATCATATTCAATGGCTTTTTCTGCTAGTTGCCGCAAGGCAAAGATTGCATCGTTGCAGCCCTTGTTTTTTTCTCAAACCCATTTGCGCTTCGCTTAGTTGGAACTATTTTAAAGAAAATCTTTCCTCCATGGCTCAGCAGTGAAATTTCTCTGTAAGTTGTGCAGTCTCTCTTACTACTTTTCTTCTTCCATATGGGGACGATTATGGCATTTCTCCAATCTTGAGATGCCTCTTGGTTGGTCCATACTATGTTGAATAATCTCTGGTCAGGCTATTCCCGCGCCACCCGCCACTTTGATAAATTCAGCTGATATATCGTCTGCTCCAGGGGACTTGTTCGTAGAATAATTTTGCTGTGCTTCTCTTATTTCCGAAATCAATATTTCTGGTTCAAATTCTGTAATTGTATTGGAGCTGGTTGATTGTTGGAACATGTCTTCTGCTGGTGGTATATTGAGGAGTTGGCTGAAGTATTCCTGCCATCTTTTCATAATTAAATTAGGATCATTTAGTTCTCTGCCTAAAATAACACTGTCATTCGCTACTGGTAAGTACACAAGCAATTTCAGAGCAGAGGCACTGAGGGCGGCAGTGGAAGAAATGGTGACACACAGTGAAAATGAAAGCCATATAGTCCTGCTTACAGATGCTCTCGCCGTAGTCACAGCGCTAAAAAGCCAGAAAAATACTGAGCTTAATGACTTAAGAGCAGCACTCTGCAAACTGTGCCAGCAGTCTGCACCAAAAAGAGTAGTGGTACAGTGGGTCCCATCACACTGCAACATCCAAGGCAACGAGGAGGTAGACAGACTGGCAAAAGAAGGTGCAAGACTACCACAAACAGATACTAGTATGACGTACGAAGAGTCAAAACGGCTTATCAAAGCCAGATACATGGCCAAATGGGAAACCGAACATACTGGTTACACCAAAAACGATGCCTATTACCAGTTGAACCGAAGAGAGCAGGTCGTTGTCTTCAGACTTCGCACTGGCCACAATAGACTGAGGTACCACCTGTTCAACAAATTGAAGATAGGGTGTACCGACGAATGCCCGTGCGGTACTGGTAAAATGACCGCTGAACATCTGCTGCAGAACTGCCCGACATACGAGGATCAGAGAGAGCAGATGTGGCCATCACCAGTGGAACTGCAAGACAAGTTCAATGGCAGTGGCGACAGCCTCAGGATGACCGCCGCTTTTTTCGAAAAAATAATCGTTACTGTCTGACTGCGTACGAAGAAGAAGAAGAAGTTCTCTGCCTGAGCTGTCATTTATGGATTCCGTTGAGTCGTAACACTGTTCTCTATTCCTCGTTGCTCGGATCTTCTGATATAATTTTCTAATTGATCTTGAGTGGTCAGAATTTAAACTCTCTCCATAATCTTCCCATGTTTTGGCTTTAGCAGATGCGATTACCTTCTTTGTCTGGTTCCTTGCAGTTTTATAGTCTTCACAGTCTTGATCTGTTCTAATCTTTACCCATGCTCTATATCTATTTTTATTTTCTTTGATGGCAGTCTTTACTTTGTTAGTCCACCATTGTGTCATTTTCTTGGGCTGTCTATGCTGCTTCTTTGTGCCACATGCTTCTCTGTCTGTCTTGATAATACTGTCTTTGAACAAGGTCAATTCTTTTTGAACTGTTTGCTTTCCATGTTAGTTTTGAAAAGTTCTTTGTGATTTGTGCTTTGAAGACTTTTTGAACAGCTACTGTTTTTAGTTAATATATGTTAATTCTTTCCTTTGTTGTCATACATAATACAAGTATATATTGGTATGAAGTGCTAAATATAATTAACTTGTCATTTTTCTCACCATGCCTTTTTATGTCTTCGCTTTATCCCATAGATAGCTTTGTTCTGTGTCCCAGTCAATCTAAATAGGGCTTGTATTGAATATCCACGTGTAGTCCAGATGTGTGATCCATGTCCTGATCAGATAATAAATCTATTCTCTGCTCCTGAAGCCCAAATTCCATCGCACAAAAAGTGCAACTTCAACATATTCATCATCACACATGTAAATATAGATAGCAGAAAACTAGAATAAATAAGCTGTGAGTGCGCTGGCAATTTCGCTACCCATAAGGCTATAGGCCAAAAACTCAAAATGTCATATCTAAACAGTGAAGAAACATGTGTAGATGTAGGTTTTGGTTGAACTTCTTGTTTGTCGTTTGTTTTCAAACTCCTGCTACCAAGGCCTGAAAAGGGCTTTGCAAGTAACAGGATGTTGCCCGGAGAACGGAATGCGTTGTGTAGTAGTTTACAGCTCGACTGCGAATATTTGCACCTTTCGGTCCGACACATCCGACTTAAGCAGGAATTTTTGGGTTAGCCTTCTTTCTTCAATCCCTTCTCCTTAGCCAGTCTGTTCTGTTGCAGCCTGTTATCCAGGATGCACGCGTAGAGGCGTAGGAGGGTCTTGGCACTTCTGGTTATCTGGCCCTGATGCTAGCAGTCTGCTTTGGGTTGCTGACTGCTGCAGCTCAAGCATTGCTCAGGATGATCTTGATTCGTGGTTGAATTGTTGTTGTTGTGTTCGCCTTATAGTTCTATTCCCCAAGGTAGTGTGTGTTGGGCTATGTTTTTATTTTGCACCTGTCTGCCCAACTTCGACCTCTACACCTCACGGTAGAAGAGGTGCGACTAAGTAAGTAAGTCTGCCCAACTTCGACATGCATTCTCTGAACGGGTCTGCTTCCTTCTGCATTTTCTAAGGGTTTGCTTCCTAGGGTAATGGTCGGTGCTGTGATTGGGGAGCCAACTCATCACCTTCGTACTGTGAGCCGTGTCACTTAACCACAAGCTCACATTGAATGGGGCTGGAAAGATTAAACAAACAAATTCATGTAACAAGCAAAGAAGTAAATATAAATGTGTGTTTTATTGACTCAAATAATGATAAGCAATAACAAATTTTTGTCTATTGCAGATTCCAAAAGACATATGGCACTTATACTCCCCACAACAAGGACTGGCTGAAGGAAAAAATCTACCACATGTTACGAAAGCAGGCTGGAAAATAACTTCACCTCACCAACTTCTTTTAAACTTTTCTGTCATGAATGATTATTTCCATGATCATATCTCATTCATTGTTCTTGATCAGACTTTTATGGTTTTACAGAGAGTTTTTAGCATTCAGGGAAGTCAAAACAAAGTTTGCCAAGTCACCACATACTTATTTTGTAAATAAATCATAATAAACATATAAGACTGTAACAAACACATTAGGATATCGAAATGGTAATAAGAACATTAAGAAATCTTTGGAAAAGAATTAAATTAACAGGTTGACTAAACACAAGAAACTAATAAACGAATCATATTTAGTAAGATTTCTATAAAAAAAAAATAGAGGACTTCCGATATCTATTTTTCAAGTCTGCAAGAGTATGTTCAGCTACACATTAACATTGTAATCATATAGCGGAAGAAGAAGAGGTTTTTGGATTTAAGGATGATAGCTGTTTAACCGCCTCTCCTGGTGCATGTAGGTAGACCATGTCTCACTGCCATAAAGAAGGGTACTGAGGACACAGGCCTGGTAAACAAGTTCCATAAATAGGCGATCGTATATTCCAGGGGCTAACCAACCTAATGGTTGGTAACAGATACTGGGATTGACCTGGCAAATCAACAGCGGATTTTCACCTGCCAAAAAATATGAAACAAAGGAGATCACACCTCCTCATGACATCTAACGACACAAGGGGACTGAAGATAGACAGATAGAATTCAAATGCATAATTGATGACCTGATCATATCATTTTATGTTTCGACCCTTAATATGTTTCAAGTTTAAATATGTAACTCTAAATGTAAAAACCGACACACCTGCAAGAACTTTCTTTAAATGAAAGCTTGAAATTCTGCCATACTTTAGGTCAGTCTAAATATGTGAACATGAATCTGTTTGAATATCTCTGGTCTGAGATTTGTTTCAATAATGTTCATGTAACACTCCATAAAACTGAGATCAGCATACGGGATAAGTCTTTAACGGCAACAGTGAGCGCTGGTTATTATTTGGTAATTTAAATTAGTTTTAACCTTGATTGATTATTGAAGCTTTTTTTGAGGCTATCTCATGCATAGACACATTTTTAACCCTTTTCAGTCTGGGCCATAATGTATGAAATCCGTGCGCCAAATTTTATTCAAAATAAAATACATTATTATTTGAGCTAAAATAATGATCTCAACATTGTGAGACACATAATTAAACTATTTATGACATAATGTATTCATAATAAAGATGATATATTGGTAGGAAGTGTTAAATAGTGCTAATGCGGAGGTGGAAATTGGAGAGGAAATTTTTTTTCCGTACTTGCACCGTCATGTGTTTCAACGATATATCTGTCAATTACTATGCACATACCTTTCACATCATGTGTCCCAGTCAAAGTCTGAATCGGGCGTGTGTTGAATATCCATGAGTAATCCAGATTGACACGGTCTTGAATCCCGATTTTCATTGCAATAAATGGGTAGACTTTCAATTTTCGTAACACACGCTGGAATCAACCTCCTGGAAATAACCGCACAGTTAAATGTAAATTGTGCATGCACGGACGCAAACCATCACGTAGAGCCATAAAAAAATGAAATTCATCAAACTAAATCACGGACCACAAACACGTTTCGGAGGTCGATTCGGGCTATCATTTTTATATTTTCAGCGGCCAGCGCCGAGATAACAAGCTGTTAAGAGTTAATCATCTATCTATTCAATTATTTTTGTGAATGCGTGTGTTGTTTCTGATATGGATGATTTTTTGGTCTTAGTATGGCTATATCGATATGTCAATTATTTGACATGTTATGTTCAAATAGAACTCTAGATATTAATATGTGTGTTCATACTTCATTTAGTGGGCTGTTCTGTTGGTGTTAGAGGTATGACCCACAACAAAAAGTAAAATAACATGTGAGTATGTAGTTTAAACGGCAGCAGCAGTATTACAAATTGGCATTGAAATTGTTTGCTTTTTTTTTTTAATTGTAATGGTAGTTGTGTTGAAATTTGTTTGACTAAGTTTGTATGACATTTGTACGGGCACAAAAGCATGTAACATCATCATTCACATAAAGTTTCTAATTTTAATCACAGTAATTTTCTTGTCATTTCAGTACAGAATTTGTCTTATTGTTGAGTATTTTGTTCCTCTGAATGATCTTTGTAAGAGTTTGGTGACCAGATTGCATAGTTTCTCACTGTCATTTCCTGTTCATGAATATTTATTTTACTTTACATTGCCATGTTTTATCACTACCGATTTCTATTTCATGGATATTTGGAGTGCAGTCTTGGTTTTTTTTTTTTTGCGCTCGCCTTATTTTCTCTAATCCCCAAGGCTGTGTGCGTTGCACTTTGGTTTTTATTTTGCGCCTGTCGGCCCAGTGCATCCGACTTCAGCATGCATTTTATGTAAGGGTCTGCTTCCTCCTGCATTTTCTAAGGATTTGCTTCCATGGGGTAACGGCCGGTGCTGTGATGGGGATCGAACCCAGCACCTTCGGGCTGTTAGCCGTGCCCTCAGTCTTCGTTTAAATCTGTTCAGTGTGCAGTGATTACTGTGATGAAATAAGCACAAACAAATTGTTGTCAAGTCAGTTTGACCTTATGTTACATTGTACATCAGCATTTTCCAATCATACCCCACCAACATACACCAATCCCTGGTGAATGGGCGTACGACTCAGACGCGTCGGCACGTGGCGGATAGTGGAGCGAGCCCCAGATGTGGTGTGTTAGCTATGATCTAAGCCAGTTATGACTGGACGAATAAGCAGACGCGGACGAAACGACAAGTATCCTAGTAGATGGCACTGTTGCCCCCACTGAAATACACTATGTCTCATATGACAAGTACATTCTATCGAGCAAGAGTCTCTTTAAGTTCTAGCCACGGTGAAGGAACCTCGGTAAACAAACCAACCTGCTGCCTTGCTGTCACCGACGGGAGATAGAAAGGCTATGGGAGAGAACCTAGAATATGTAACACAACCCGGTCTGCCGAAGACAGTGTGTGTTAGCCACTGCGAAGAGACCTGGAAAAATTAGTACACGCATCTACAGGCATGGTCATGCAAGAATCTAACCTAGCGTTATGGCAACGACTCAATTAGCTACAACCAGGAAGGAACTGAGCCGGGTCCTTAGCCTCGAAAGGACTCACCAGAGCAACTGGCCAAAAAGCCCACTACAGAGACCTATGATGTCAAACTTGGCCAGGGGGAGCCGAGAAGACACTGAAGCTGTGTGGCTGCCACCTGGACCTGGAGAGTACTGTGGATTTCCTCAGCGACGAGACTACCGATCTAGCATGACCAAAAAGCATGAACACAGATCAAGAAGAATACTCCAATCATGCCCCACTATATGGTCCAGCAATATCTCACCAACATGCTCCAACAATATCTCACCAACATACTTCAATCATATCTGATCAACATGATTCAATCATACCTCACCAACATGCTTCAATCAAATCTCATCAACATGCTCCAATCATATCTCACCAACATGCTCCAATTGTATCTCACCAACATGCTTCAATCATATCTCACCAACATGCTCCAATCATATCTCACCAACATGCTTCAATCATATCTCACCAACATGCTTCAATCATATCTCACCAACATGCTTCAATCATATCTCACCAACACTTCTGCTGCAGTTTTTCAAAGCCTCTGCTCTAAAGTTACTTGAACATTTTCAAAGTTGCTACTGATTTCAGTCTCTGTGTATTGTTTTTTAGGCCTAGAAAGTTCTCTGCTCCTCCATTGACCCATCTCCTAAGCCAGTCTGCTCTATTGCAGCCTGTTATCCACGATCACCACTTGAAGGTGTAGAAGGGCTTGCCAGCTCTGGTTTACTGGACGCTGAGCAGCGCATAAGCTGCAGCGGTCAACGACCCATAGCTGACTGCTAGTGTCAGGGCCAGCGAAACAGCTGCCAAGACCCTTCTACACCTCCACTCGGTGATCCTGGATATCAGGCTGCAGCGGGGCAAACTGGCTAAGGAGAAGGGATCGAAAAGGGAATGCTAACCCAGTACTAAAAAAATGCTTGCTGAAGTCAGATGTGTTAGACCGAAAGGTGCAAATATCGCAGTCAAACTGTAAACTACGACACAGCGCATTCCGTTCTCTGGACTACATTCTGCTACTTAAGCCCTTTCAGGGTTTGGTAGTGGGCGATTGAGTACGAAGCCAAGCCGAGCCATATCTGTGAGCTATGGGTCACTGACAGCTGCAGCTCATGCGCTGGTCAGCGTCTTGATCCCGGGCGACACTTTGTCTATTGCAGTTGATGGCTCTTCTTTATGTCTGGCTGCATTTAACCAATACCGAGAATGTTTTTCTATCAGCTCTGGGAAACTCCTTCTCCATAATACCTCACCAACATGATCATGCTCACATAATACCTCACCAACATGAACATGCTCACATAATACACCAACATGAACATGCTCACATAATACACCAACATGATCATGCTCACATAATGCACCAACATGATCATGCTCACATAATACCTCACCAACATGATCATGCTCACATAATGCCCCACCAACATACCTCACCAACATGATCATGCTCACATAATACCTCACCAACATGATCATGCTCACATAATGCACCAACATGATCATGCTCACATAATACCTCACCAACATGATCATGCTCACATAATGCCCCACCAACATACCTCACCAACATGATCATGCTCACATAATACCTCACCAACATGAAATGCTCACATAATATATCACCAACATGATCATGCTCACATAATACCTCACCAACATGATCATGCTCACATAATACCTCACCAACATGATCATGCTCACATAATACCTCACCAACATGATCATGCTCACATAATACCTCACCAACATGATCATGCTCATATAATACCTCACCGACATGAACATGCTCACATAATGCACCACCAACGTGCTCTATTCATACCCCACCAACATGCTTACATAACTCACCAACATGCTCGCATACCCCACAAACATGCTATATTTAGGAGTTTAACTTTAATCTATTAAGCCAATAGTCCAAGAGATGAAAGGCACCACACAAGAGATGAAAGGCACCACGCAAGAGATGAAAGGCACCACACAAGAGATGAAAGGCACCACGCAAGAGATGAAAGGCACCACGCAAGAGATGAAAGGCACCACACAAGAGATGAAAGGCACCACGCAAGAGATGAAAGGCACCACACAAGAGATGAAAGGCACCACACAAGAGATGAAAGGCACCACGCAAGAGATGAAAGGCACCACACAAGAGATGAAAGGCACCACGCAAGAGATGAAAGGCACCACACAAGAGATGAAAGGCACCACGCAAGAGATGAAAGGCACCACGCAAGAGATGAAAGGCACCACGCAAGAGATGAAAGGCACCACGCAAGAGATGAAAGGCACCACGCAAGAGATGAAAGGCACCACGCAAGAGATGAAAGGCACCACGCAAGAGATGAAAGGCACCACGCAAGAGATGAAAGGCACCACGCAAGAGATGAAAGGCACCACACAAGAGCACACATTTCAAATCCGTGCTCATTCCAGCAAGGATTTACCGGCGCGAATTGTAGAACTTGCGCAAAATAGATGCTGAGAAGCTCGGAGATCAATGGAATGGCGCGTTCTAAAAATATCGATACAGGATAAGATCCGAAATGAATAAATTCGACATCAAACTTTGTCTCGTGACGTGGAATCCGCCATATTACTCGAAACATCGTTGGGCTAGACATGTAGTACGCGTCCCTGACAACAGATGGGCACGTACGATGCGCGTTCATCCACTGCTTATCTTTCTCGTTTTTGTCATCTAACGCCAGCAGTAAGTTCACACTTTCAGAGTTACATTCTTGATACAGCCCTGTTACAGGGAGCACGATCCTCAACGTTAGGTGGGGGATCTTGATCAATATGTTTCACCTGATCATTTTAATATTGATCGAGCGGCCTATGGGCTCCTGTCCATCGGTCTATATGCCATTTTGATAGAAATGGCTTTACGTGGTGGAATTTCTAGCTCTGACCAGAAGAGTCGTAGTACAGTGGGTCATATCTTCCATCATTGTAACATCAAAGGGAATGAGGAGGCAAGCAGACTGGTGAAAGTAGCTGCAAGGTTATCACAACCAGATTCAAGTGTGACTTACGAAGAGTCCAACAGCCTTATGAGGGACAGATACACAGACAAATGGGAAACAGTGCATACTGGCTACTGCTTATTAACCAGTTGAACAGAAGAGAGCATTTGGTGGCTCCGCACAGACCACAGTAGACTGAAGTACTATCTATTCAAAATACTGAAGATAGGTGCTACTGACGAGTGCATCAGTGGTACTGATAAAATGACCCCTGAACATCAGCTGCAAAATTTCCCGACATACGAGGACCAGGGAAAGCACATGTGGCCATCACCAGTATCAACACTAGACAAGCTCTATGGCAGTGTCGACAGCCTCAGGATGACAGCTTCTTTCTTTGAACAAAATCAAGTCAACGTCTGACAGCGTACGAAGAAGATGAAGCCTATTCGACAATACCATTGGAAAGAAATAATAATAGTAATAAGTAAGTAAGTAAGTTGTCAATCGCAAGCGAAGATGGCGACATCATCTGACTGTCCTCGTCCTGAAGATGTAACTTGCGCTGAATTTAGATTATAGTGAGAAAGAAACTGCGCTGGACATCAATCTCACTCTCTCGTCCTGAGTTACCGCGAACCAGTGGCAAGACATACGATCAAGACGACTGGAAGTAGCTCAAGATGCAGACATGCAGATCGTACAATCCGTGAGACCAGGGGTCACTTGAAACTTGTGGGAGTCGATCGTCCACTGTTTCCTTGACGATTTGAGAGGCGAATGTCGTACATCTCGAGTAATAGTGATAGAAGAGGGTATACTAACAACTGGTCAAACAAACCATGCTGATCGGACATGTTAGTAAGTATCATGTAATATATACGACTCGTACTTATCAAGACATCATCTCCGCAGTTCTCCCTGAAAACTGGTTGTTTTCTCGGCAGTCTGACTAACGAATTGAGGGGTCGACGTTATCCCTGAGGTAGAGAGCGACACGCAGATGAAGCCTTCATCAGCACGCGCGGGGTGTAAGGAAAGCAACTGAAACCAGCCACTTAACGCTCTTTTCAGGGCGCACAAAAGAGTAATCTTACTCATTGTGGGCATTCAACATCACCATAATAATATTATTCAAGGTTACAGTGACGCCATTCTATTAAACTCGGGTGCCACTCCAGTGGGATTTAACCCTCCTGATGGCAAAATCTATAGAATGAAAGTGTGCCAGTTAGTCTAGTCTAGGTGGCGTCTAGTGTCCATGTAGCCTAAAAGGCGAGGATTATTATATTGATCAATGACTGCGACATGGACCATTGTTCGTCTGTAATTATGGGTTATCCTATTAGATGTGTTGGGGTTGTCGGTTGGAAGCGGGGTTCGGATGCAGTGGCTGTTGTATCTACGAGGTAGGATAATTGCATTAGTTAGATTGTTCTTCTTGTCTTTTTTTCGCTTCTTATCGAGTGTAAGGCCAGCATTTTACGAGGTGTGTTCAAATGAAACCGGACCAAACTGCAACAAGTGAAC
The DNA here is from genome assembly GCA_036924085.1 of Ariolimax columbianus. Classification (NCBI taxonomy): domain Eukaryota; kingdom Metazoa; phylum Mollusca; class Gastropoda; order Stylommatophora; family Arionidae; genus Ariolimax; species Ariolimax columbianus. Next base: position 19,027,961 of record JAVGWX010000007.1, read on the forward strand.
ATACGTACGATGATGATGACATTACTTCTGATGTAAACAGCATATACCAACCGTCAAGTTTGCAAAATTTAATTAATCGCTGACTCATAATTTCCTCAGCAGACCGTTGAAAACATGGCGGGTATTATATTTTTTCAAATTAAAAAAAAAAAATATTTTTTTTTGCGTTCGCCTTATTTTTCTAATCCTCAAAGGCGGTGTGCGTTGCAGTGTGGTTTTTATTTTGCGCATGTCAGCCCAATGCTTCAGACTTCAGCATGCATTTTATGTAAGGGTCTGCTTCCTCCTGCATTTTCTAAGGGTGTGCTTCCCCGGGGTAACGGCCGGTGCTGTGATGGGGATCGAACCCAGCACCTTCGGTTGTAAGCCGTGTCACTTAACCACTAGCCCACGCCGTCCCCTTGGGTGTTATATAGGAATTCGTTCAGAGTTGATCAGCCAGCGGTGATTCGGTTTCTAACAGCTGAAGGATGTCGACCAGTTGACATTCATCGCAGAATGCAGGTTGTGTATGGTGACAAAAGTGTGTCGAAGACAACAGTGAAGAACTGGACAACGATGTTTAAAGAAGGACGTGAGACATCGACATCAATGACTCTAACTAAAGAAACAGTCAGCTCAAGACTCTAAACACTTGCATACAGTTTTTAGTGAAATGACATTGGTTTATTTCCACATGCAACTGCTTTCACTAGTGTATTAATGGACATGACTTCAGTAGGTTTTCCGTTGTTCTGGAAGATGTACCAAAAGTACAAAGGTCCGTATTGTTAATTTGCAATTTATTACAAAGATTGCATTTCAGTGTTTTGCACCCTGTACGTAACTGGCAGATGCTAATCTTCTTCGTTCGATCGCAATCAACCGTCAGGGCCAGCGAACCAGAGCTGCAAAGACCCTTCTACACCTCCACGCGGTGATCTTAGATAACAGACTGAAATAGAGCAGACTGGCTAAGAAGAAGGGATCGAAGAGGAAAGGCTGACTCGGTATTAAAATAATGCTTGCTGAAGTCGGATGTGTTGGACGCAATGGTGCGAATATTGCAGTCAAGCTGTAAATTACGACACAACACAATCGTTCTCTCTACCACATTCTGCTACTTAAGCCCTTTTCGGGGTTTGGCAGCGGAAGATTGGAGAACGTGCGAAGCCAATCAACAGCTATCAAGCTTTGCATGCAGTAGGATGTTGTCCGGAGAGCGGAATGCGCTGTGTGGTAGTTTACAGCTTGACTGAGATATTTGCACCTTTCGGTCCAACACATCCGACTTCAGCAGGCATTTCTGAGTACCGGGTTTACCTTCGCTTTTCGATCCCTTCTCCTTAGCCAACCTGCTCTATTGCAGTCTGTTATCCAGGATCACCGAGTGGAAGTGTAGAAGGGTCTTGGCATCTATTGGTCGCTGTGCCCTTCAGCTCATGCGCTGGCCAGCATCTTGATACCAAGATGCTAACATAATCTCGCCTGGATAGCTGGTGGTAAACGTTACTCTCTGTGTGGCCATTTTGACCTATATATGGCCTTCATAATTTCTTTTGTTGCGTCACATGTTGCTCCACTGGCAGCTGAGCTGTTTTGGTTGATGTTTTTATAATGAAAAAGCACAACACAAAAATGGCAACGAAAAAGGTGAAGACAAGAAATTCAACATATCTAAGACTAACTCTCAACACTGGTCTTCAAGAAATACATGCCAACCACCTGTCCTGAGCCAACTTAACTTAACTTAACATCTTTATACTGGTTCAGAAGACTCTGCGGAGTCTGTATACAACCAGTTTAATTTACGTTTCATTGCTCTAAAAGCTATGCGCATCCAATCTATTCTTAAATGGATTAATTGACTCTGTCGCTACTACTTCCTGTGGCAATGGATTTCAAGCATTCACCATTATCTGACTAAAAAGATATTTTCTAATATCTAATCTGGACCTTTCTTTAGTTAATTTGTAGCTATGGCTTCTTGTTCCTGTAGGTGGTTGTATTTTGAAAAAAAACTTGTTACAGTCTAATTGATCTTTTCCATTGATTATCTTATAAAACTGCTCCAGCTGTGTCCACGCCTTCCCCGATTCCTTGATGTTTGTCTCGAGTTTGCTTCGCAATGTTCATTTTGGTATTTCTCCACTTCTCTTACTAGATTAGGATTACAGCGTGTTAGAGGTTCGAGTTAACCGAAGGACATACAGCAATTCGGGCCGTTTTTGTGTCTGGTAAAACCGTTCCTCCAGTCGACCGGGCTGAAAAGGGAAACCTGACGTATGAGTTGGGAAAAGTAATAACAGCATGGGATTGAAGTAACAATCAACCACCAAGAATGGATAATCTACAACGTATACGCTCACGTAGATCACCTCTTCGAGGGCGTAAAGTGAGAATTTCTGTCGGACTTGTCAGAATCACAGAGCAAAAAGTGCCTTATTACAGGTGACTATAATGCTAGGTCAAAGGAGTGGGGAAATGTCACTGAAAATAGGCAAGGGGTCGCCTTGAACCAGGCATTAGTCCACACAAACCTCACTGTCGTGAATGACGGACCTCCGACTAGAATAGCATCTCGACCGGGAGTAACGGACGGGGTCATCGACCTGGCTCTTATATCCAGTGATGTTGCTCCATCCACACGCTGGGACGTATTAGGGACACAAAAGAGCGACCACCTGCCGTGTGTCGTACTTATACCCAGAGAAAAACACACCAGACACCGGAAAGCCAAACAGGTGTTCAGATACACGTATGAACAGGACAATGTAGTGAACAAGCTGCGCCAGACGATAGGACGCAGGACCACTCAAGAGATTGATACGGCCTGAAGAGAAAAGGAGGCGGCAAGAAAGGATTGGCGTAAAACCAGAAAGAGAGCTGGTATTAATGTCGACGCATTGAACGAGAAGGAGGAGGTAAAACGTAAAGCTACCAATTCCTTTAAAGCGTTAGCTAGGGAGTCCAAAAGCGAGCAATGGGAGGAGTTCATCACAGGAATGGGTAATGATAATACCCTCCAGAAGTTCTGGCACATGCATCGACAGATGAATGGACAAACTACAAGCCAGCTTATCTCCAACATTCAAGACACCACAGGAAGGCTCCTGAAGACAGATGAAGAGAAGGGTCTAAGTTTTTTCAGGCGATATGTTGCCCAGACTGACAAAGGCGACATAGATGCTCGTCAGGAAACTAGGAAAGGCATCTTAGACGCAGCCATCAGAGGGGAGGCTTATGTAGACCTTATCACCGAGGCGGAGGTCGTAAATAGCCTACGTACAAGCAAAATAACAGTTCCAGGTCCGGATGGAGTACAGTACTGCCACATCAAGCAGTTGGATGAGACAGATATAAGAAATATGGTGATGGAGTTCAACCACACTATAGAGAAGGCATATGTGCCTGAGGACTGGCTTCATAGCTATCTGTGCCCACTGCCTAAACCTGGTAAGGACTCCACGCTTCTCGGCAGCTATCGAATAATCACCATACAAAATGTATATGGCAAATTGCTCGAGAAGATAGTGGCCAGGAAAATAATGGCCTACCTTGAACGGGAGCAGATTCTACCCGATACGCTCGGCAGTTATAGAACAGCGAAGGAGATCTGGGCTAACGCTGGAACTTTCGCGTATGATGTGTACGAGGGGTTTCAGTCAAAGCAAGAAACAGTCGCGGTGGCACTCGACCTGGAAGACGCAAACAACCGTGTCGATTGTGGGACCTAAATTACCTGTCTGCAGCAGTGTGGTTTAAACCCGTGTCTGGTTAGTTGGATATCAGCTGCCCTGATGGAAATAACAGTTGCGCTACACGTGAGATCGTGGACATCAGAACCGATGCGAATATGTCCAGGACTGCCTCAAGGATCTCCGCTCTCACCGGTGCTGTTCAACATCTACACAGTAAAAGTGGCCAATATTCAACCCACAGGGACAGGGCGAACGATGACATCCTAACGTACAGGACTGGCTCAGACAGGCAAGAATTGGTCAAAGACATCCTAACGTACAGGACTGGCTCAGACAGGCAAGAGTTGGTCAAAGACATCCTAACGTACATGACTGGCTCAGACAGGCAAGAGTTGGTCAAATACATCCAGGAAACCTTGCAAGGAATCTCACAGTGGTGCAGCGACTCAAGCTCCAAAATCAATCCGAACAAGGCCTGCTTGATGTGATGATCTTTGAACAATTCCATAGTAAAGGCTGAACTCCCGGGCATCACTTTTGATGGTTGCACCATCGACAGGTGTGACAGGTTGAAATACCCCAGAGTGACATTTGATCGCAGTCTTTCCTAAAACTGCCATGTTGACCACATCGTACAAAGATGCAAGAGAGGGTTAGGAGCACTCAAGACCATGGCTGCTGCCGACTTGGAACAACGCCTCCTGTTCATCCTATTTCGTCAGGTCGTGTTGTCTGTCATCGGTTACGGACTAGGCATCCTCACACTATCAAGAACACAGTGTGTAAGGTTGGACCGCATCCAGAATGAGGGTATGCGTCTGGTTCTGGGCTGCACTAGAGATACCCCGATTGTGATGATGCGGTACATGTTGGGATTGTTATCGGTGACATCCAGATATAAACTGGCACAAGTCAAAGCCTATATGCGTGCCACCACAGACACTCGACACCCTCTGCACAGTAGTATCTCAGACATCAAGAGATCAAGAATCAAGAGATGGTCGTCATGGATAGCACAGGCTGAGACAACAATCGGGCACGTCACTTCAGCTGAGACGATAACCAAAGGGGAAGCATGTGTCCACACAGGTAATATAATGATAGAGTACAAGAGAGTCATCATAACTTTAGGCAAGTAATGCAGAGAATGGAACAACGAGAGTGCAGAGCACGAGGTAAATCGGCTGATAACTGAGAACACCCAGGAGAGTGACGCTGTCATATACACCGACGGATCAGTCGTGCGCAGTGGGACATCAGGCTGGGGTTTCTCGGCAAGAGTGAGAGGAGAGGTCGTGACTGAGCGCAGGCAGTGGGACATATATGTCAACAACCTCCAGTATGAGAATGGAGACGGAAGCAGTGACCTCAGCACTGAAATGGATATCTGAGACTTCAATTACAAAGGCAGTCATCGTGACAGACGCGCAATCCGTACTTCAGAAAGTACAGAAGGGATGGCTTAGGAACGAGTGGATAGCTGCTGTTGAGGCCTCAAACCTCCAAACGCTGACCTGGATCTACTGTCCTGCTCATGCCGGGGGTCAGGTCAATGAAAGCGCTGACATCTTGGTGATGGACAGAAGTGTTATTTTGAAATCAAACAATGACCGACTGCTGGATGAGGACACCACAATAGATGAACCAGCAATCCACAGACTGCAAAGTTTCGACATTAAACGAGGTTCGAGCGGAGTGAGGCGCATGAGAGGACGGCACAGGAGCGTGTACAACCAGCGAGCTACCATACCTTACGCCATTTGATGAGAGAGACTGAGCACCTATGGGTATGCCCGGAGTGCAGTGACGTCGATTCTCAGAAACAGAATAACAGCAAGGAAAGCAACTGTCCATCCAACCTTACATGAGCTGCAGCTTAGTACATCCAACCTTACATGAGCTGCAGCTTAGTCCATCCAACCTTACATGAGCTGCAGCTTAGTACATCCAACCTTACATGAGCTGCAGCTTAGTACATCCAACCTTACATGAGCTGCAGCTTAGTCCATCCAACCTTACATGAGCTGCAGCTTAGTACATCCAACCTTACATGAGCTGCAGCTTAGTACATCCAACCTTACATGAGCTGCAGCTTAGTACATCCAACCTTACATGAGCTGCAGCTTAGTACATCCAACCTTACATGAGCTGCAGCTTAGTACATCCAACCTTACATGAGCTGCAGCTTAGTACATCCAACCTTACATGAGCTGCAGCTTAGTACATCCAACCTTACATGAGCTGCAGCTTAGTACATCCAACCTTACATGAGCTGCAGCTTAGTACATCCAACCTTACATGAGCTGCAGCTTAGTACATCCAACCTTACATGAGCTGCAGCTTAGTACATCCAACCTTACATGAGCTGCAGCTTAGTACATCCAACCTTACATGAGCTGCAGCTTAGTACATCCAACCTTACATGAGCTGCAGCTTAGTACATCCAACCTTACATGAGCTGCAGCTTAGTACATCCAACCTTACATGCGCTGCAGCTTAGTACATCCAACCTTACATGAGCTGCAGCTTAGTACATCCAACCTTACATGAGCTGCAGCTTAGTACATCCAACCTTACATGAGCTGCAGCTTAGTACATCCAACCTTACATGAGCTGCAGCTTAGTACATCCAACCTTACATGCGCTGCAGCTTAGTACATCCAACCTTACATGAGCTGCAGCTTAGTACATCCAACCTTACATGAGCTGCAGCTTAGTACATCCAACCTTACATGAGCTGCAGCTTAGTACATCCAACCTTACATGAGCTGCAGCTTAGTACATCCAACCTTACATGAGCTGCAGCTTAGTACATGGTTTGGCTTGGCTTCGTTCACTCTCAATCTCCCACTACCTAACACTGAAAGGGCGTAAGTAGCAGAATGTAATCCAGAGAACGGAATGCGTTATGTCGTAGTTTACAACTTGCCTACGATATTTGCACCTTCTGGTCCAACACATCCGACTTCAGCAAGCATTTTTTGAGTACCGGGTTAGCATTCCCTGTTCGATCCCTTCTCCTTAGCCAGTCTGCCCTGCTGCAGCCTGTTATCCAGGATCACCGCGTGGAGATGTAGAAGGGTCTTGGCAGCTTTGGTCCCCTGGCCCTGACGCTAGCAGTCAGGTATGAGTCGCTGACCGCTGCAGCTCATGCGCTGCTCAGCATCTTGACCCAGCTTAATACATGAAGAGTTATCTTCATCTCCAACGGTAATTGGTGCAATAGTACTGACATTTGACCTCCCCTCTCTTACCCTTGGAATTTCTTGAAATGCTATCCGCTTATTTCCTTAATGTGTGTCCTATCCAACTCCAGCCCCGTCTTCTAGGTGTATGTTACACTGTTATGCGTATGGTTCATACCAAGTGTTGCAGATGCGTGATCATTTTGTTCCATTTCAATCTTCTGATTCTATACAAGCATTCATTGATAAATCTATCTACCTTTTTAAATTGTTCTCCATTTTTCAGAACTGCTCGGTAGAATGGACACCATGACGATGTTTATTCTTATCTAAAAGTAAACTTTTGGCACTTATTTACTTCCCGTGTCCAAGCACCACATCATACACAATGTATCCAGTATTCATCCGCAAGGACTGCATTGGCCTGTTTGCCTCCTGTTTGGTAGTGAAAGAATTAGCCGAGAAGAGTCGTACTCAGAGAACACCCGATTTCAATGTTAATTGCAATCTTTGTGAAGGCTTCTTTCATGTCCCACAGTAAAGAACACGTTAAAGAGGTCTATCTAATGGTGTTGACATTTGGTTGGGAAAAAAATTAAAAATGCATTAGACATATCAGACGAACGTCTGACAAATACAAGGACATAATTGCAGAAGAAAAACCCCGCAAAGGCTAAACTTGTTCAAGCGACTTAGAAGTATATACTGTGGAATTGACAAGACCACTGTTAGACAGCTCTATCAAAACTGTTATTGCAGCAGGCACTCTGGAGTATGTTCTGGTTGAATTATGTTCAAGTAACAGTTAAGTTCTATGTGTTGTGTGCGAAATCGGAAAAGGGTGTTTTTGTCTCCCCTTTTCAGGTGGTTAATATTGTCTTTAGGATCTGGGATGGCCATATGTCTGTAGATTTCTCTCCCAGTATTCCCCATTGGGGAGTAGCGAGGTCTGGGCTGGACGTCTCGCTCGTTAAAGGAAAGTTAAGCGTCTGATATAGGGTCTCCTTTCCAGGCGTAGAGATCGTCGCTAAATTCACTGTTCGGCGTGCCGTTCAGGAGTTTCCATGCCAATGGCGTCTCCTACATTATTGTGTCCCCAGCAGCACCTTCGTGAGAGGCCCCCTGTTTGTTATAGAGCCTGCTGTGTGGCGCGACTGATTACCGGGTGGTATAACTTGGCAGGTAGATTGGGCTCATTAGCCCTGGTTGGCATCCAATCTAAGAGAAGGTAAACTCTGACTCTAAACCCGGATAGACTAAGGTTTAGCCTGTTAAGGCCGTTCACCTAGGAGAGGAGGAACTCTGATTTTAAACCCACTAATCATAAGGAGTGCTGGCTAGTCTTGGGACCATGAGAGTATCATCGGATGTCTCGAGTAACTAGCATCTGCGGGCAACAACTCTACTGCCTTGTGGAAACCTCGGGAGAGGGTGGGCTACGGGAGTAAACCCAGACAGAAAATCCGGAGTGGTAGCACCTAAGGAAGATGGTTTCAAAATTGCAAACTCACTCCGGCAGCTCCTGCAGCTGAGCTGATGCCAAATTGTCATGCTTTGCATTCCTTTGGATTACATCAGCGAGGCCGAGAGTGGGGGTCCTACTGCAGTTTGGGGAACCCAGGGTCTCCATTTTCAGCGCCCAGGCTTGCGCCCTGAGAGGCTACTCACAGGGTGCCATGCGGATGGTCTGCAAAGACTGAGACGCCTATGAATGAGTTGCCCATCTATTCAGTCAAGTCCCTTTGTTCGCAGTCTTGAATAGTTGTTTGACTGTCTGTAGGGTTGTTGGCGTGTATTGTTGTTCTTGATTTGACACCTTCTTAGCCAGTATGTCTACCTTGTCATTGCCATGTGTATTTAAGTGACCAGGTAACCATTGCATAACTATTCTGACTTCATTGGATGTGATAAATTGGTTGACGTTTAGGGATATTTTAGTGAGTTCAAGCTTGCAATGACCACCGTCGTCTAGAGTTTGAAGGGCACACAATGAATCTGTAAAAAATACGATGCTTTGAGCTTTTGATATGAATGCATCAAATACAGCCATCAAGAGGCACAACGTTACTTCCAGAACATACCGTATAACACACTAGCATTGTTAGCGCCTATAGGGTGGTACATATAATTCAGAACTTAAACCATATCAGGGCTGTAGCAATAATTAATAAAACTTGCGTATGGCTCTATTATTAGCGTACCATATTTGTTCATCATTTGGCACGCAATTCGTCCGGTGCTGTTCTGTCCCAGTGATCTTAATCAGCGACTGGCGCATATGTCAGAGAGAACATCATTTGACATTTTGCGGAAGCTTGTCCAACGGCGAAGCCGGGGTTTTAAGGGTTAATGATAATAACTGTGACGCCATTTCCTGATCTTCTCAGTAATGAGCTATTCTTTATATTGTTGAGCCTTGTTAATCGAAAGGCGAAGGGCACTGGGTCCCCGCAGTAATATGTGATTGATATTGTGTCAGTGATAAGATGAAAAATGAATAATTTCGTTGTCCGTATTAACATCTATATGTGTTATTTGTGTGTATATGGAATGTATAGCAATGCCAAATAATAGCATTAAAACTTCACAATGACAGAATTCATGTAAAAGAAACTAAACTAAAATAACAGAATTATATTTTTGTTTATATGTAAGTCTGTTCTAGAATATTCCTTGACCGAAAGCTGTCACTACGGTCTGACGGCAAAGCAAAAAGTAGTTATTTGTTCGAGCGGAGTTCGGCGCAGGAGAGTGTATAACCAGCGAGCTACAGGAACCATCAGCATCTATACCTTACGCCATTTGATGAGAGAGACTGAGCACCTATGGGTATGCCCGGAGTGCAGTGACGTCGATTCTTAGAAACAGAAACAGTTATTTGTAGCTTTCGTTTGCTGGAATAGAGACGAGAGAAGAGGGCCATGATCACATTAAAATCATGCATTATGTGTCAACGTACAGTGTGATCTGAACCCACTTTAGGTTTAAAGATTCCTCAACTTACAGTTTTGCGGACAGTGTAACCTTCTGAGAATGAAAGAAAGCTACAAAAGTGGTACGACATAAATAAGGATTGCACTGCAACAGAATAATTATGACAAAGGCAGTCATCGTGACCGACGCGCAAAACGTAATTCAGAAAATACAGAAGGGATGGCTTAGGTACGAGTGGATAGCTGCTGTTGAGGCCTCAAACCTCCAGGCGTTGACCTGGACCTACTGTCCTGCTCATGCCGGGGTTCAGGGAAATGAAAAAGCTGACATCTTGGCTTCACAAGCTTCAATCATGGGCACATTAGTAATGGAAAGAAGTGACATTTTGAAATCAATCAATGATTGGACGAGGACACCGCAATAGATGAAGCAGCAACATACAGACATTAAATGAGGTTCGAGGGGGCTGGGGCGCAGGAGAGTGTATAACCAGCGAGCTACAGGGACCATCAGCCATTTGATGAGAGAGACTGAGCACCTATGTGTATGCCCGGAGTGCAGTGACGTCGATTCTTAGAAACAGAAACATAAATTATGACGTTTTCAAAGTATATTGGATGTGAAAACATGTAATGTGTTAAACTGCCGAAGGTCATTCAGGCTTTTGTACATTCTGATGTTCATATCTCTGCCTGTTACGCAGATTGACGTAATATTGCTTGCCAGGTCTGTAAATGTGTCAGTGTTTGATAGTTATTCGTTCCCTGTTTTATTTGGTCTTGGATTTATTGCAATTAGTGTCATGACGTGCACCTTCTTGATATTAATGATAAGTCTTTTATGAAACGTATGGCTGGTTTTCTCGGTGATTTATCAGTCTTTTATGAAACGTATGGCTGGTTTTCTCGGTGATTTATCAGTCTTACATGAAACGTATGGCTGGTTCTCTCGGTGATTTATCAGTCTTTTATGAAACGTATGGCTGGTTTTCCCGGTGATTGATCAGTCTTATATGAAACGTATGGCTGGTTTTCCCGGTGATTGATTAGTCTTATATGAAACGTATGGCTGGTTTTCTCGGTGATTTATCAGTCTTAAATGAAACGTATGGCTGGTTTTCTCGGTGATTTATCAGTCTTACATGAAACGTATGGCTCGTTTTCCCCCGGTGATTTATCAGTCTTATATGATACGTGTCCCTGGTTTTCCCGGTGATTTATCAGTCTTATTTGAAACGTGTGGCTGGTTTTCCCTGTGATTTATGTCTTATATGAAACGTATGGCTGGTTTTCCCGGTGATTTATCAGTCTTATTTGAAACGTGTGGCTGGTTTTCCCCGTGATTTATCAGTCTTATATGAAACGTATGGCTGGTTTTCTCGGTGATTTATCAGTCTTATATGAAACGTGTGGCTGGTTCTCCCGGTGATTTGTCAGTCTTATGTGAAACGCATGGCTGGTTTTCTCGGTGATTTATCAGTCTTATATGAAACGTGTGGCTGGTTTTCTCGGTGATTTATCAGTCTTATATGAAACGTGTGGCTGTTTTTCTCGGTGATTTATCAGTCTTATATGAAACGTGTGGCTGGTTCTCCCGGTGATTTGTCAGTCTTATATGAAACGTGTCCCTGGTTTTCCCGGTGATTGATCAGTCTTATATGAAACGTGTGGCTGGTTTCCCAGGGGATTGGAAGTTGTTATTATTGTTTGCAAATGACGACAATGAGTAGGTTACAGTTGAAATTAAAACAAGTGTTGCTTCGACGACGTCATCGGATGTAGTGTACACAAATTTTGAAGTTATATTTAGAATCATTTATGATATGACCATGTGACTCTTTGAAAGTTCTACATTGCTTGTCTCAGACCGACTTATATACTAGTTGCATATTACAAAGCGTTCTTTGCGTAAATGGACACAAGTATGTTATTTTAAAACGCAAAAGATACGCTATAGTACGACTGATATCAGGCGTAGAATACACAACCATTAGGGGCAGGGGCCGGCAACTCTTTTCTGGACAAGGGTCGCAGATCATGTTCTTGAGGGGGGGGGGGGGGGGGGTTACGTGTCGCATTCATATATAGCTAACACGCTAATGTAGCTAAAAGTAGCATTTTACGTTTTAAATAGTAACTGCACAATAAGACTCCAGAATCAAGAGGGGAGCGTCATGGATAATGCAAGCAGAGAGAACAATTTGACAGGTGACCACAGTTGAGACAATAGTCACGGGAGAAGAATGTGTTCACACTGGCGATATAGTGACAGATTTCCACAGTTATCGTAAGTCTAAGCAGGGAATGCAGAGAGTGGTGCAATGGGAGAGCAGGGCTCGAGGTTATCAAGATATTTACTTACTGTCCGTGTCCAAAAGGTTTGGTATTGAAAGAATTAGCCGACAAAAGTCGTTTCAAGAGGACGCCAGATTTCAATAGTAATTACCATCTTCGTGGAGACTTCTTTCGTGTCCTCCGTTATCAAGACGATAAATGATAACATGCAGTATATTGATAGCATTGTGTATACCGATGGATGGGTGCTACGAAGTGAAATATATAGTTGGGGCTCCTGTGCTAGAGTGAAAAGAATAGTCCTCGCTGAGCAGAGCGGTTAATACAGAACTTGGCACTGTCACCAACTAGTGGGCGATATTAGCTTTCAGGTGGGCGGGAGCAGAATAATTACATGCTGTATTAAAACACAACCTGATGATGAGCAGCGCATGAGCTGAAGCGGTCAGCGACCCATAGATGACTGCTAGCGTCGTCAGGGCCAGCGACCCAGAGCTGTCAAGACCTTTCCCCACCTCTACGAGGTGATCCTGGATAACAGGCTGCAACAGGGCACACTGACTATGGAGAAGGGATCGAAGAGGGAAGACTAACCCGATACCCACAAATGCCTGCTGAAGTCGGATGTGTTGGACCAAAAGGTGCAAATATCGTAGTCAAACTGTAAACTACAACAAAAACGCATTCCGTTCTCATGACAACTTCCCTTTTCAGGGATTGGTAGGGGAAGTTGTATAATAGAATGTCGAAGGGGAGGAAGATATTGTTGTAATTCAGATGGCTGTTATTACTGTGCACATTTGTCAGCTTGCATAACTAAATGTTTTTTAAGCCAAATCTAATATTGGTGGTAACTTAATTTGCTCCGTTAAACAGCTGAGATGACTTTATTTTAAGATCTGTATTCCATTATTTAAATGTACATTGAAACCTAGATAATTTATTGGAGCTTATCCAAATATTTGTGGATTGGCCTGGCATATGTTCATTATGTTCATTTAACTGTTCGGGAACAAGATGCTGAGCAGCGCATGAGCTCTAGCGGCCAGGAACCCAAAGCTGTCTGCTCGCGTCAGGGACAGCGGTTTGAAGCTGCCAAGATCCTTCTACACTTCCACGGGGTGATCCTGGATAACAGACTGCAACAGGGCAGACTGGCTAATGAGAAGGGATCGAAGAGGGAAGGCTAACCCGGTACCCACAAATGCCTGCTGACGTTGGACGTGTTGGACCAAAAGGCGCAAATATCGTAGCCAAGCTGTAAACTACGACACAGCAAATTCCTTTGTCCGGACTACATCTTGCTATTTGTAAAGCCATTTTTCACGGCTTGGTAGTGGAAGTTTGAAAACCAACGACGACGAAGAATCTGTTCACAGATATCCGCTAAATATGACAAAAATGCTAACAATAGACCATTTTCCAGAAATTAGCTGAATTGTGTCTCATGTTGATTTGTAAGATTGCTTCATCTCGTTTTGAAGTTTGCGCCATCACTAAACCTTTGCATCTTAACAACTATCAAAAGTCTGTGTGGAAAAGTTAAAAAATGGTGCTCTGGTCACATCTCTTTATCAATCACTTCAATTAACACGAATTGAGAGTTACATATTTGATCAAGCTAACAATCTTAAGACACTGACCTAAAACTGTTGAAAGTTCCTTTCTCTTGTAAATTTATGGCCAGGACTGTAAATTATAGTCTGAAATTTGTTAGAGCCAATAATCAAAGAAAACATTGTAATGCATCTAGACAGGTTTAATCTAATCAGAAATAGTCAGCATGGGTTTTACTAGAGGGAGATCGTGCTTAACAAATCTATTGGAATTCATGGAGGAGGTTACTAAAATGATAGATTCGGGGGAACCAATGAATGTTATTTATCTAAATTTTGCAAAGGCTTTTGATAGAGTACCTTATCGAAGATTATTTAAAAATGTAAAATCAATTGGAGCAGGTGGGGAAGTTACCGAATGGATTGAAAATTGTTTAACGGGAAAAAGCTGATAGTGGGCATAAACAAGGAGTACTCTGGGTGGTGTGAAGTAAAAAGTGGAGTGCCACAGGTCTCGGTTTTGGGACCGATATTGTTGTTGATATATATAAACGATTTTGACATTTATTGAGAAATTCGCAGATGACACAAAACTATGTAGGAGTGTCTCATCTAAAGCAGAAGTGGATATATTGAGGTCGGATTTAGATACAATTCGAGAATGGTCTGTGAAATGGCAAATAGAGTTTAATATAAATAAATGTACAGTCATCCACATGGGTAGATCCGATATAGAACACAATTACAGAATGGGCGACACAAATATTAGAATAATAGATAAGGAAAGCGACCTAGGGGTTATAATAGAGCATACAGGAAAAATGAATGAGCAAGTCCAGGTAGTGAACAAGGCAAATGCAATGTTGGGTATGATAAAAAAAAAATATTAAACATAGGAGTAAGGAACGATTGTCAAACTGTATAAAGCATTAGTTAGACCTAGATTGAAGTTCAGCTGTGGAGTTCTTATCGTAGAGGTGATACAATCATGTTGGAAAGGATACAAAGAAGAGCGACAAAGCTGATAGTGGGATTTCAGAATTACAGTTACGAGGAAAGACTCTGAAAAAGTGGCCTAAAGTGTCTTTAAAAGAGAAGAATTCGAGGCGACAATACAGGTTTATAAGATAATCAAAGAAATGTAACATTAAACTATAACAAGTTCTTAAAAATACAACCACCAACGAGAACAAGAGGGAACAGATGCAAATTACCAAATGTAAGGTCCAGATTGGATATTAGGAAATATAATAAACTAGTATAAAAACGTTAAATAAAGTTAAGACTGCTTCAAGATGTGGGAAACATTGCGTGACTTTAACTGTTGTCATAAAGTGAGCTTTACTTGTATTTACATCCCACAGCTATCCTAGTTTGCTTGTATTGTATCTGCTGTTTTTGTGTTGTCATGTACTTGATAAAGAACATCACTTAGCCGATACCTAGGTTACATCCTGATGTTGCTCTTTAGTAAAACTGTATTTCAATCTTTGATTTACTAATTTACTCTAGATTTTAGGGTAGGAAGACTAACGTCTGGTCAGGGAAAATATAATGATCAGACATGGTGGTCAGGGTCAGTCAAAACATACTGGCCAAGACCCTGGCTAATGAGATGAGAGATCGACGTGATCCCGGTAGTAGCGAGTGACATGCAGAAGAAACCAAGCATAGCACAACCGTCTTGAGGACTCCGGTCCATCTTCATCAGCACGTTCGGTACGTGAGGAACACTATTGCAACCGGTCACTTAACGTCCTTTTCAGGGCGCACAAAAGAGTAGCTTACGCACTGTGGGCATTTGCAGACAACAAATATTGTAACAGCGTTATTACATTTTCATACTATATTTTAAGTGCATAATAATGTGATCATTGCTGGCTTATGTTCTTCTAGATGTCCGTTCGCAGACGTTCAGAATGGAATCCTAGTTTTCAATTAGACAGATCGATGCCTGAAGTGGGGTATCGATGTCTAAAACCAGATAAATATGTCTGAAAAGAGACACATATGTCTGAAGGGAATTGTCGATGTCTGAAATGAAGTATAGATGTCTAAAGAGAGGTATCGATGTCTGAAGGGATATATAAATGTCTGAAGCGAGGTATCGATGTCTGAAGGGATATATAAATGTCTGAAGCGAGGTATCAATGTCTGAAGGGATATATAAATGTCTAAAGAGAGGTATCGATGTCTGAAGGGATATATAAATGTCTGAATGTCTATCGATGTCTAAAGGCATGTATATATGTCTCGTTTACATTGTCAATCCATCTTTTCCTTAGTCTACCTCTAGCCCCTTTCCCTGATGTTCTCATGTAGAAGGTTTCGTGAACAATGTGGCCTGGTTGCGTTCTCCCAATGTGACCAAACCATTTCATTCTCTGTTACTGGATGTAGTATAGACAGGAAATTATTGCAACCTTCTCCTGTGTACTCGTATTTGTAATTTTATCTCTTCTGGTGTTGATAGATTTTTATGTAGGCACTGCATTTCACAGGTGGTCATCTTCCACTCCTGAGCCATATTCAAAGCCCATGTCTGGCACTGGTAGCACAAAGTGGGGATAAAGATACTGTTTATTATCTGCTTGTTTACTTGGAGGGAAACCTTGGGGTCTCTTAGCAGTAGAGCCAGTTGGTAAGTGACAGCGTTTGCCCTCTGTACTCTAGTCTCTATCTCTCTATCGAGACCGTAATCTTCCGTAAAACATATTTAGGATTACATAGGCGTCTCAGTCTTTGGAAACAATGCGCAAGTCTGGCCGCTCAATATGGAGACGCTGGGCTGCCCAAACTGCAGGATCGTCTCCCCCCTCCCCCCTTTCTGCTTCGTTGGTGTAATCCAGAGGAATGCAAAGCATTACAATTTGGCACTAGATCAGCTGCAGGAGCTGCCGAAATTTTGAAACCATCCGCCTTAGGTGCTACCACTGTGGATTTTCTGTCTGGGTTTACTCCCTTAGTCCTACCCTCTCTCGAGGTTTCCACAAGACAGTGGAGTTGTTGCCCACAGATGCTAGTTACTCGAGACATGCGATGATACTCTCATCGTCCCAAGAGACTAGCCAGCACTTCCTGTGACTTGTGGGTTTAAAATCAGAGTTCCTCCTGTCCTAGGAGAACTGTCTGAGTAGGCTAACGAGCTTAGTCTACCTGGGTTTAAAGTCAGAGTTTACCTTCTCTTAGATTGGCTGCCAACCAAGGCTAATGAGCCCAATCTGCACGCCCAGTTATATCGCCGGGTACTCGGTCGCGCCCCACAGCAGACTCTGTAAGAAACAGGGGGCACCTCATGAAGGTGCTGTTGGGGACACAATAATATAGGAGAGGCCATTGGCATGGAAACTCCTGAACGGCAAGCCGAACAGTGAATCCAGCGGCGATCTCTACACCTGGAAAGGAGAGGCTATATCAGACGCTTCACTTTCCTTTAACGAGCGGGACGTCCAGCCCAAACATCGTTACCCCCCACCCCCCACCCCCCCATGTATGATTACATGAGTCAAAATGTGAAAACTTACCAGGACGCTCTAGTTGACCCAGTGTACACAATTTCAGCTTTCTAGGTTACGTGACAGACGGGCGCATAAACGCTTAAATAAAAGCTTGTAAACAGGATTGTGCATGAAACTAACAGCCTCATCATGTAAAATAAACTACAGCAGAAACCACCTCTGAAACACCACTCAAATATCTTTGATGTGGCTTGCCTTTATGTGCTCTGCTTTAAATACATGCTTCCTGCTACATCTGACTCAGAAAAAAAATGTCAACACATGCGATCAATACACAGATGGCGTTAATAATATCGATTTCATATTCACGGTTGAAACATATAATCTCATTTCATGGTGGGGGAAAGTCGGACCTAGTAAACCGGGAGCAGCTCAGAATTGCATGTTATACAATACACGTGAAGTCACAACTGGACGAAATACAAGTAAGGATAGAATGCAGCTTTGCAATACATCATCAGCATACGTGTAGCAACGTTTACAGCAATCATTACTTGCTTAGTGGCTCCACTACTACTCTAGGGTGTAGAGTCTTCTACCTTTCTTATCTTACTTACTTAGTCACTCCTATTTTACTCTGAGGTGTAGAGTCTTCTACCTCACTTACTTAGTTGCTCTTCTCCTACCCTGGGGTGTAGAGTCTTCTACCTCACTTACTAAATCGCCCCTCTTCTACCCTGGGGTGTAGAGTCTTCTACCTTACTTACTTAGTTGCTCTTCTCCTACCCTGGGGTGTAGAGTCTTCTACCTCACTTACTAAATCGCCCCTCTTCTACCCTGGGGTGTAGAGTCTTCTACCTTACTTACTTAGTTGCTCTTCTCCTACCCTGGGGTGTAGAGTCTTCTACCTCACTTACTTAGTTGCTCTTCTCCTACCCTGGAGTGTGTAGAGTCTTCTACCTCACTTACTTAGTTGCTCTTCTCCTACCCTGGAGTGTGTAGAGTCTTCTACCTCACTTACTTAGTTGCTCAATAGCCTGTCTCATATTGTTATCACAGCCACCTCTGGGTAGTCCTGGAGACGTGGATGCTTGACTATTTTCTCCCCACGCCTTCTCGGTAGCCGATCATCTTTCATTCTGTAGACATGGCCAAACCACCGACGTTGAGATTTCTCCACTCATTCTGCAAGGGCTGGACCTTCAGATCGTGTGGTACTGTTTGATGTCGGACCCTGTCTCTTTTTGTTTCATAAAAGACCTTCCAGAGATATTTTATTTCTGACGCTTGTAGCTGGGCTGCTATCCACATCTCACCAGCCAGACTGCCTTGAAAACAGCCTGTTTCCAGGGAGGGCTATGTGGAATAGAGATAGTGGTCTTGGTTAGTATATTGTGCCTGACCTGACGCGACGTCCTGGTCAGTATATTGTGCCTGACCTGACGCGACGTCCTGGTCAGTGTATTGTGCCTGACCTGACGCGCCGTCCTGGTCAGTATATTGTGCCTGATCTGACGCGACGTCATGATCAGCATGTTGTGCTTGACCTGACGCGACGTCCTGGTCAGTATATTGTGCCTGACCTGACGCGACGTCCTGGTCAGCATATTGTGCTTGACCTGACGCGACGTCCTGGTCAGTATATTGTGCCTGACCTAATGCGACGTCCTGGTCAGTATATTGTGCCTGACGTGGCACGACGTCCTGGTCAGTATGTTGTGCCTGACCAGACTAGCGTCTCAGTTCCCCTTATGTTAAGAATAATCGTTACAGTAGATGAACCGTCGGCATTTCGAGAATGTCCACTAGCCGATTTATCGACTCGACTGAGTGAATTTATGCCCTAACTGGGTGAACAATAGCGGATTGGACGAATACATACTAGGTGCTGCAGCAAATATCAGAACCAATAATAAAGGAGGAATAATGAAGAATGAAGTTAGGTTCAAACAGCTTGAATACAGGGAGCATGGAGACATAGATTGATTCTCCTGAACATAACGATTAATAAAGATGGCAGCTTTAGTGGAAGCCTTCTGCTGGTTGTTGTTGTTGTTGTTGTTCTTCTTCTTCTTCTTCTTCTTCTTCTTCTTCTTTTTCTTCTTCTTCTTCTTCTTCTTTTTCTACTTCTTTTTCTTCTTCTTCTTTTTCTACTTCTTCTTCTTCTTCTTCTTCTTCTTCTTCTTCTTCTTCTTCTTCTTTTTCTTCTACTTCGTCTTCTTCTTCTACTTCTTCTTCTTCTTCTTCTTCTTTTTCTTCTTTCCTTTCTTCATCTTCTACTTCTTTTTTTTCGTCTTCTTCTTCTTTTTTTGTTGTAGTTCTTTTTTTTTTCTTCTTCTTCTTCTTCTTCGTCTTCTTCTTCCTCTTCTTCTTCTTCTTCTTCTTTTTCTTCTACTTCGTAGCTGGCTCGAAAAAAATCGCATCTATTTTCCTCATAAACTTGACGATCCGTCCCAGACTTCTCTCATGGCCATACAGTTGATACCACAGCTGGACTGGAAGAGTTATGCTGCCGTACTACTCCACTCGTGGAGCCGTCAGACCCGGATAACATATTTTACTAACATGTTTATTATCACCACCTATGCACAGGTATGTGCGGCCAATTTTTAATTTATTAAACAGATGATTTATTATTATTATTAAACAGTCTGAATGTTGTAACTTAATCTCTTCTTTGCAAAGAGTAACATGGTTCAACTATATCAGATTCTTGCATGTTTTCTGCGTCAACTGTATTTGAAGTCAATTTTTATAATTATATATATTTCTTCATATGCAGAACTATCTTTAGTTTATGTTTTCCTTTTCATTCTTTATCTTTTGCTAGTCTATCTGCAATTTCCAGGAATCTAACAGTATTCTTCTTCTCCTTCGGTCGTTCTCAATCTCCCGATACCAAACCCTGAAAGGGCTTAAGTAGCAAAATGTAGTTCAGAGAACGGAATGCGTTGTTTCGTAGTTTACAGCTTGACTGCTATATTTGCATCTTTCGGTCCAACACATCCGACTTCAGCAAGAATTTTTTGAGTACTGGGTTAGCATTCCCTATTCGATCCCTTCTCCTTAGCCAGTCTGCCCTGCTGCAACCTGTTATCCAGGATCACCGCGTGGAGGTGTAGAAGGGTCTTGGCAGCTCTGGTTCGCTGGCCCTGACGCTAGCAGTCAGCTATGGGTCGCTGACCACTGCAGTTCATGCGGTGCTCAGCATCTTGATCCCTTACAGTGTTCAGGAACTGACGGGATTTTTCCTCTGTTGAAATTGTGGCTGGTAATTATGAGTACCCCAGACAGGCTGACAATTCGTGGTTTATTTGGATCCCGAGGACCACTATGACTGATAAGAAACCTACAATGAAGACGATCTCTAGCAAGATTTTAGCTTTTCTCCAACGGTTATGGAAACTGTTCTTAGTGTCTCAGTCTTTGCTCTTAAAACGTTTTATATTTTTCCAGGGACCATGTCATTTGAATTTCCCGTCCGACTGGCAAAAGAAGGTTCAAGACTACCACAACCTGATACTTGTATGACATAAGAAGAGTCAAAACGGCTTATTAGAGCTAGATACATGACCAAATGGGAAACCGAACATACTGGATACACCAAAAACGATGCCTATTACCAGTTGAACAGAAGAGAGCAGGTCGTGGTCTTCAGACTTCGCACTGGCCACAATAGACTTAGGTACCACCTATTCAACAAATTAAAGATAGGTGGCACTGACGAATGCCAGTGTGGTACCGGCAAAATGACCGCTGAGCATTTGCTGCAAAACTGCCCGACATACGAGGATCAGAGAGAGCAGATGTGGCCATCACCAGTGGCAACACTAGACAAGCTCTATGGCAGTGTCGACAGCCTCAGGATGACCGCCGCTTTTTTCGAAAAAATAAAGGTTGACGTCTGACTACGTACGATGAAGAAAGAGGAAGAAGAATTTCCTGTCCATTATTTAAATATACTTAAACACAGCGCTCCTCCACCCCCACAAACTGCCAATTAAATATAGCTCTTGTTTCTGATTCATCTGTGTATATGCGGGTCCATTCGGTTGCTGGGTATGTCGTTTGAATATATTCTAGTGCTATATATGTTCCTCTATTCCTATTGGGGTGCCCTTTTTCCCCGTCTCATCTGGTATGTTATCTATCAGTTCTGAAAATCGTGTACTTTACCTTGATGAGAACGTGTTTGAATATATTCCATTGAGCCTGTTAAGGAGAATATAGTTTCACATAGAAAATGTTGACTCATATTGACTCACTCGACTTAAACTGGCAAAAGTACGTTATAAATATCAACACATCAAAAACAGAGACAACGAGTACAGCTAGAAAGCACACTACCTTTGGTATTCATGTCAATGAAACAAAAATAAAGCAGGTGCAAGAAATAAGGTATTTAGGAACTGTTTTTACTGAGGATGGTAGACCCGACAGAGAGATAGAGACGATAGTGCAGAGGACAAACGATGTCACATACCAGCTATCTCCACTACTAAGACACCCAAAGATTTCCCTTCAATCAAAAAAGCAGATGATAAATCATATCTTCATCCCAACCCTGAGCTGCCAGTGCCAAACATTGGCATTGGATAAGGCCCAGGAATGAAAGTTAGGCACTTGCGAAATGCGGCGCCTACGAAAGGTCACTAACAACACCAGAAGAGACAGAATCACAAATATGAGTATTCAGGAGAAGGTTGGAACAATTCCCTGCCTACAGTACATCGAGCAACAGAGAATGAATTGGTTTGGCTACATCGTAAAAATGCAACCAGACCACATTGTTCATGCAACCTTCTACAGGAGAACATTAGGTATAAAGATGAGAGGTAGACCGAGGAATAGGTGGATAGACATCGTAAACGAGACCTGCCGTAAAATGAGGACACATGTTACTTGGGTCAAAAGAGGGGCGAGCGAAAGACATACTTACCATGACACTGGGCTGAAATCCGGCAGAAATTGAGAAGACAAAAGAAGAAGAAAGTAAGTTTGCTAGGTCCCCTAGGTCTTCATTCGCTGTTTGCGATAAACTTGAATGGTTTCGGTATCCCCATTATTTTCAACCTGGTAATTACCATCAGGTTATCAAAGATAAAGGAAAATAGTGCACATGTAAACCATGGGGTATGTTAAAGGCATGTTAAGGTTTAAGTATATCCAACATAAACAGTGACTGCAAAAGCTCGGATGTAGGGTTCATGCTAAGGGACGAGTTGCAGGCAAAGCATACACTTCACATTAAACAGAACAAGGGAATGATAGCACTGTCTTGAAGACAGGCCCCAGTCGGGGTTTACACTTCACATTGAAGGGCAAAAGTGAATGATAGCACTGTCTTGAAGACAGGCCCCAGTCGGGGTTTATACTTCACATTGAAGGGCAAAAGTGAATGATAGCACTGTCTTGAAGACAGGCCCCAGTCGGGGTTTATACTTCACATTGAAGGGCAAAAGTGAATGATAGCACTGTCTTGAAGACAGGCCCCAGTAGGGGTTTATACTTCACATTGAAGGGCAAAAGTGAATGATAGCACTGTCTTGAAGACAGGCCCCAGTCGGGGTTTATACTTCACATTGAAGGGCAAAAGTGAATGATAGCACTGTCTTGAAGACAGTCTACAGTGGTAGTTAAGACTTCACAATAGAGAAGCAAGCTGAAGGAATGAAACTATTCTTACATGTGTTACCGAAACCCGACAAGGGGAGCAAAGAATAGTAACACTGTAACCAACCTAGAATGTAGTCAAAGGTGACTACAGAGGGTTAGGGCTTTTGGCTCTAGAAACTATCAATAACAAGGACAACAAAGAATACATTCAACAGCAACAACAACAGCATCGTCTTCATGTAGCATGTCCTTTGTAGAACGTCGCTCTCATCACAGCCAGCCCATATGAATAGTGGTCTGCAGTCTTCCCGCCTGCTCCATGTTCAAGTTTCCGAGTTTCCTTGATGTCGTGTTGTTGCTGCAGGTTCTCTTGTGGCTGCGACTACTCGTGCTGACTTAATGCTTGGTTATTTTGTAGTAGGTTACATTTGTTTTTATTTCGATTGGTTGGTTATTGATCCAGCAGCCGGTGGGATCTTGACCTTTCACCCAATGTCATTTAGTCGTACCCGGAAGTGTCTGTGAGCTGTTGTTTAGTTCCGTACAAAATGTTCCATTTTTCTGACCTCAAAGGAAGAAGCTCTCTTCTAACATTATCAAGCACCACACACTCAAAAAGAGAGGGCTTCAATGTTTAATATGGATGTGTACACAGCCGGCGTTCTAGAGTCTGTTGTGGTTGGATTCTGTTCCAATGAATAGTAAGTTGTGCGTGTTGAGTGATTAGCCGGTAAAGGTGTTTAGACCTCTGCTATTTGGGAGAACGATGTTGCATTTGACATTATATATAACCATATGTTTGTCGATTTGTCTCCCAGTATTTTCAATTGTCCATCTATTCTGCTAATTTTCTTTATTTGAAGTCGTCAATAGTTGTTTGTCTGTCTTTATGGTTGTTTGTGTGTATTGTTGCTCTAGACTTTATCCTTTTTTTTTACATACGGAGGCATACTTGAGAGGGTGGTCCGTGGCGCTCCTGTCTGTAGTACAATGCGAGACTCCACAGTAAGCTCAGAACTATTGGATCACATCTCCGCCTCATTGGCCAGATTTGAGTAAATTAGCCGTTTCCAGGTATTATGGCAATGACGTAGGATAAGGTATTGATTAGTATGTTTCACACTTACCCTAGTCTTGTCTCATGTGAAACATGGACTGTATACAGGCGGCATGCAAAGAAGCTGAATCACTTTCACACACTTTGTATCAGGAGAGTGATGAATGTCAAATAGCAAAACAGGATCCGCACCAATCCACAACCCGGAAGTACAGAATACTTGACTGGAAGGACTGGCTTAAATGAAAAAAGGAAAGGTCCTCACCAAGCGTGATGGATGTACAACAGTCTTGTCTCCCAACATCTTGTGATAGAAAATGTCTCACTAAGCTAAGTTACGCATACATAGTGGCACTAATGTGCACCAAAATGGATAACGTGCACCGTCGCTGTTTGAAGTCAAGATGTGACGCAGTGTTAAGAATTCAGACAGAAGTCCCATTACATAATTAAGGAGCGTATCTAACGATATCACTCTGAAAAAATAAAGTCAAGTCCAAGTCAAGTAATCCGTCTTGGCAACTAAGACACGTCACGATGACCGTCATGGCCACGGTTCATGGCAGTATCCCAGGCTGCATGCAAGTCAGGTGATGAAGAGGTGATATGTTTCAGCCAGGTGTTATGCAGGAGGCACCGGGGGACGACTTTGTGAATGTTGCCGTTTTTCTTCTTTCCAGAAACGAGAATTTCTGAGAGAGGCGGACTACTTGACCGAAGAAGGTGAGACGACGCCGATCCAGCATTGAGGAAATGCTCTGGAGTTGTGTCCAGCAGGAGACCTTGGTGTTAGGGACAGATGCGTGTAAGGCGTTCTTACCGTGTGGTTTATGTCTTCGTGAGGCAAATTAAGTGATTTTAAAAAGCAAATCGGCGTTTATCGTCAAACATGCAGGGTCGAATTGTAACTAGAAAATCATTGACGTTCTGGCCGTTCTATATATGTCCCACCAGATGTAAGTCTACCTTGTAGAGGTTGGAGATGCTTCTGCCCTATAGGAGTTTTTTCCACACTAAACCCTACCTTGTAGAGGTTGGAGATGCTTCTGCCCTATAGGAGTTTTTTCCACACTAAACCCTACCTTGTAGAGGTTGGAGATGCTTCTGCCCTAGAGGAGTTTTCTCCACACGTAACCCTACCTTTGCCGAGGTTGGAGTGGCTTCTTCCCTAGAGGAGTTCCCTCCACACGTAACCCTACCTTATCGGGACTCGACAGCTTGCACTCGCCAATCATCCCGAGAGCTCTGTCGGCAGAAGTATTATTTCTGTCAGGGTCACACAAGCAGGACACGTCCTTGGCGAGGGGGCCAGACAAAACAGTTGAGAACCAAGGTAGGTCTATAGGTGTAGCTGCAGAGTTCACAAGTGAATGGTCTACGCTATAGGCTGCACCAATCCACCCCCACTCCATTGGTTAAATTCATTCTCGTCTCGTTATTCGCTGTTCACCCTCTATCAATTATTTCCACGAAGGACTTTGATTTACAGGTCAGCGGACATTGCACGTCTTCACCTTTGTGACGATCTTTCGGGTTGCTGGCAATGTCAGACATGCCGTCAGTACAAATGAGATGCTGCTGTGACTGAAAGAGGAATTATGGGATATCCTAGAATGTGCGTTCTACGTCCCTGGCAGGATATGGCCTTCCCAGTACACAGATAGACTGTACTGCCTCACATTGGGGTTACTTGAAAGATACATCAATTCACCTCCCTCGCCCCCTTCGATATAATGATGCATGTAAACAGACTTTATATGAACTGCAATTGAGGAAAATTTGTGCTTTTGTCCGAGAGGCATTATTAGAACTTATAGTTAGCCAGATCCTGAATGACGCGTGTGTGTGATTCATGTCCTCCTGTGTGGTTCAGATGCTATGGACCCTACTTAAACAGGACATAACAACACTCGATGCTTTTCCCATGAGCAACCAGCAACGCATCCTCAGTATCCTGTGGTCTGATCTTGTCCGTAATGTTGAGGTCTCTGCAAAGACGAGTCTTCCCTCCATCTCGGACACTGTCGCCATCCGTCATGTGTTTGTATTTGGTCATGTGGTTCGATTGGACCGAGATGTTCTGGCTCACCAGACCATATTCAAATCAGCTTTGTGGAACAACGGCCTCCCACTGGCCAGCTGGAGGCGTAGGAGGGGCGGCCATAGTTCTGCATGGCTCTGACAGATATCAGTCTCTCCTTCATCATTGTACGAGGTTTGCTTACACGCTTTAGCAGTTGGACATGGTAGTGGTCAATCGACCCAACGGGCCTTAGATGCCCAAGCGAACATTGTAATGAATGGCTTGCCTTGGCTTGGCTTCGTTCGTTCTCAATCTCCCGCTACCAAACCCTTAAAAGTCTTAAGTAGCAGAATATAGACCAGAGAACGGAATGCGTTGTGTCGTAGTTTACAGCTTGACTGCGATATTTGCACCTTTCGGTCCAAGACATCCGACTTCAGCAAGCATTTTTTGAATACCGGGTTAGCATTCCCTCTTCGATTTCGTCTCCTTAGCCAGTCTGCCCTGCTGCAGCCTGTTATTCAGGATCACCACGTGAAGGCGTAGAAGGGTCTTGGCAGCTCTGTTTCGCTGGCCCTGACGCTAGCAGTCAGCTATGGGTCGCTAACCACTGCAGCTCATGCGCTGCTCAGCATCTTGATCCTATTATAATGAATGAAAATCAAGAGACAATATAACAATAAATAAAGGACTAACAGATCCAGTTTCAATACGACAGGTGGTGCGTGACATAATTGCTTGATTTAACCGAGTCTTTATAACTCACATCCTGAGATGATGATGGAAAAAGTTGTTCAGGGTTGTAATAGGGTTGTCAATGTCAATATTATGAAAGTTTGTGCATCTCATTTTCTTATAATCAAGCAGTAGTGGAAGGATCAGTAGCAATACATTAAAGTTTGCCCCCTCTTCCTCACCAACCCACATAAAGCCTCTCTGCGTAGCACAGTGGTTAGCGAGCTGGCTTCGCGTCTTAGTGGTACTGGATTCATTGCCCAGTTGAGGCGGAAATGTTTTTCAGACCACAACGTCTCCCGAATCGACCCAGCCTTAAATTGGTATCGGTTCAGTCCGGGAAGTAAAAGCGGCGAGGGAGAGGAGATGGCTATCGCCCTCATATAGCCGAGGCTTTGAAATGTGAGATCGCTAACATCTCACGCCCCTACTGCAGTAATGGTATGGGTTACTTTACTTTACTTTACTTTATTATCTCTATAATCATTCAACGTGAAGTTAACTGACTAAGGCAATACATCGAAGGGTCCTTTTTGAGCCCAAGATTGAGAATCACTGGTCTATCATACCCAGTGAGCATATTTCAACAATGCATGACTTCTTTAAATAGATGCAATCAAGTGATATGGTCAAGTCACAATAATAGAACTGTTGGGAAGAACAAGACATATGTCTATAGCATTTGGCCTAAAGAGAAAGCCTTGGCTATGGATATGACACACATTACGGAAAACAGCTGACAGTACTACCAAGCAGTCACTGTTCTGGAATTCTCAAAGCATAAGAAATAAAGACTCGCGGGGAAGAGAAGTCGAGACAAACTTGAAAACGGCATGAAAGATATTGGGGAGCTGGCAGTAATGGCTCAAGACAAAAATACTTGGTGAGTATATGTTGATGACCTATGCTCCGCAGGATGTTGGAGTGGTTTTAATTAATGATTGATTGATAATTCCTTAATTTCGTATGCAGTTTGTAGTCTTCTCTAGACCTTCATCGGTGGATCAATCGGTGGTCCACAGACTGTAGAATTTGGAAAATAATACTGCATCAATCATAGAAGAGAGCACGAGAAGGATGTAGCAGGAGTGTGCACAACTAGCGAGCTAATGAAACCATCAGTATCCACACTCTTTGTCACTTGCTGACGGAAACTAAATACCTATGGGTTTGTCCAGAGTTCAGTAATATCGATTCTTGACAGAATAGAACAGCTTTTCGAAATGTTTAAATTAATATTTATGAAGTTGAAAATACTTTTTTTGACCTGTCGTCCAGAACTTTATATGATGTTTTGATTGGTGAGAATTAAAAAAAAATGTTTTCTCTATCGAGAAATTTATGAAAATAATTCTTTATTTGAATAATATGTTGACAGGTTGACGTCTGACAACGTACGAAGAAGAAGAAGAAGAAGAAGAAGAAGAAGAAGAATATGTTGTTTTGTCGTTACGGATCCAGCAGCATCCGGGCTCTCACCCTTTTACCGAATGCCATGTAATGGTATCTGCACGTATTTATCAGCTGTGTAGTGTCATGCAAAGTGTTCCATGTATCTGGCCTCGAAGGAAGTATTTTCCTAACATCGTTGAGCGCTGAGTACTCGAAGACATGATGATCAAAGGATTCATATGGGTGTGTACACATTTCGCACTCTGGAGTATGATGTGGTTAGATTCTGTTCAAAGCTTGTATAATGGAATATGGTGGGTTCTCAGTGAGACAATGGTGCTGTGATCCAACCTTGTGAGTTTATTTATACTGTCATTTGTATTGGTGATTGCCATATGTCTGCAGAACTCTCTCTCCGTGTTTCCCATGGCCTATCTGTTCAGCCATGGTCATGGTTCAGCCAAGTTGCATTGGTTGCTGTTCTTCCTGTTCGTAAAGTTGTTACCGTGCGTGTTTTAAGAAAATAAAGTTGGAAAGTTGTGTTCCAGGTTCCCAGCTATTAAACACACTATATATCTAATTCTATTAGTCATTCTTTTCTACCCTCTGGTTACCCCTAGGCTACGCGACATCCACAAATATTCTTAATAGGTTTAAAAATAGATCTCTTCTTCTTCATCTCCCCCCCCCCCTTTTTCTTCTTCTTCTTCTTCTTCTTCTTTTACACCTTCGTCGCCTTTTTCTCTTTCACATTCTTCTCAATGTTCTTTTTTTTCATTTACCTTTAATCATCTTGTGTTTCCATCTTCCACACTACCATATTTTTTGTTTACCTTACACTTATTGTTCTCTTCTTCCATTTTCTAAACTTCTTTTTCTTCTTCTTCTTCTTCTTCTTCTTCTTCTTATTGTTACCACTAATATTATTATTATTCTTTCTCTGCAACGTCTTCACGTCTTCAACAAGTATTGACACATTGATAGTGTAAATCTAAAGTTTAAAAAAAATAATTATTGAATGTAACTAAAGCCAACGATTCACTTTTACCAAAAAAGAAAGCTATACATACATTCTCCTCAAACTCGACATTCAAGCAATACAATAATCTCCATTAAACTGAAATGTCAATGAGTATCTTAACTTAACTTAACTTAACGTCTTTATACTGGTTTAGAAGACCCTGCAGAGTCTGTATACAACCAGTTACATTTACATCACCTTGCTCTAAAAGCTATGCGCATCCAGTTTATTCTTAAATGCATTAAATGTCCCTGCCTCCACTACCTCCCCTGGCAATGCATTCCAAGCAGACACCACTCTCTGACTAAAAATATATTTCCTAATATCTAACCTGGACCTCTCTTTAGTCAGCTTGTAGCTATGCCCTCGTGTTATTGTAGGTGGCTGTATTTAAAAAAACTTGTTATAGTCTAATTTATCCCTTCCTCTGATCATCTTATAAACCTGAATTAAGTCACCACGAATTCTTCTCTCTTCGAGACACTGTAGGCCGGTTTTTCTGAGTCGTTCCTCATAACTGTAATTCTGGAATCCCACTATCATCTTTGTCGCTCTTTTTTGTATTCTTTCTAGCATGTTTATGTCCCCTCTATGATAAGGACTCCACACCTGTACACAGTACTCCAATCTAGGTCTAACTAAAGCTTTATACAGTTTGTCGATCACTTCCTTGCTCCTATGTTTAATATTTCTTTTTATAATACCTAACATTGCATTTGCCTTTTTCACTGCTACCTTAACTTGCTCACTCACCTTTCCTGTATGATCTATTATAACCACTAGGTCCCTTTCCTTATCTATCTTTCTAATATTGTTTTCTCCCATTCTGTAATTATGTTCCATATTGGATCTACCCATGTATCTTACTGATAGTTCTGATATTTAGGAATGACAAGTCAGGAATTGGTGACATCGTTTCATACACACAAAAACAACCCCAAAAAAACATTTAAAAAAACACACACAAAACAACATTGCCCTCGCACACAGAAGCATACAACATTTTAATAAATGAATGAAATTGTTGTTATTGCTGTTTTTGTTATAATTGTTGTTATTGTTGTGGTTATTGTTATTAGTGTTGTTAATATTGGTGTTGTTATTGTTGCTGTTATTGTTGTTAAGGTTGTTTCTATTGTTGTAGTAATTGCTGTTAATGTTGAGATTATTGTTATTATTGTTATTGTTGCTGTTGTTGTTATTGTTGTTGTTTTTGTTATTATTGTTGCATCTATTATTGCTGTTGTTTTTTTTGTTATTGTTGTCATTATTTTTGTTTTATTGTTATTATTGTCGTTATTGTTGTTATTATTACTGTTGTTATTGTTGTTGATATTGTTATTATAATTGTTGCTATTGTTGTTGGTGCTGTTGTTATTAATGATATTGTTAGTGTTGTTGATGTTGTTCTTGTTATAGTTATTGTTATTGCTGTTAACGTTGAAGTTATTGTTATTATTGTTATTGTTGTTATTGTTATTTGTGTTGTTATTGTTGTTGTTTTTGTTATTGTTGTTGTTATTTTTGATGTTGTTGTTGTTATTGTTGATGTTCATTTTGTCCATATTTTTATTGTTGTTGTGATTGCTGTTAATGTTGTTGTTTTTGTTGTTGTTACTGTTGATGTTGTTGTTATTATTTTGATTGTTGTTATTGTTGGACGCACACAATTAGCATGTTTACTCTTTTGTGCGCCTGAACAGGGCGTTAAATGACGGGTTGCAGTAACTTTCCTCGCATTCCGAGTGTGCTGATGAAGGTGGACTGGAATCCTTCAGACTGTTGTGCTGTGCTTGGCTTCAGCTGCGTGTCACTCACAACTACGGGGATGACATCGATCCATACCTCGTTAGCCAGACTGTCATGAACAGCCTGTTTCTATGAAGCTGCATGGAAGGGATCAGTATATTCACATGACCTGACTAACATAGTCTGATCAGTATGTTTTGCCTGACCCTGACTAACATAGTCTGATCAGTACGTTCTGCCTGATCCTGACTAATTATCTCATCAGTACGTTCTGCCTGACCCTGACTAACATAGTCTGATCAGTATGTTTTGCCTGACCCAGACTAACATTATTTCATGCATGTTTTGCCTGACCCTGACTAACATAGTCTGATCAGTATGTTTTGCCTGACCCCGACTAACATTATTTCATGCATGTTCTGTCTGACCCTGACTAACATAGTCTGATCAGTATGTTTTGTCTGACCCTGACTAACATTATCTCATCAGTACGTTCTGCCTGGCCAGACGTTAGTCTCTTCTGCCCATCGACTGCATTAGTTATCATAGAACCCCTTTTTACCATGACCCAGTAACCTTTACACAGGTATGGTCTTTAACCAAGGAATGATACGGATCCAAGTCGGCCACATGTGTAGCTTTCAAAATGTGCAAATGTAATTCTATAGAAGGCTTTATCGACGAGAACTTAATATGACTTCCTTGTTCTAAGTCTCAGTGTTATCTGAGAGGTCAGTTACCTTAGTTTGGTACTTGTATACAGCTGGGTAGGTTGGAGGGAGACCTGGCATCGAATCCGGTTGTTTTGTAGCGAGAGACAGGCATCGCTTTAACCACTCCACTCCACAGATAAAGGGCGAGTGTGGTTTAGTGATTTGGGGGACTAGTTTTACAATAACAGCGTAGCAGGTTCTTCTTCTTCTTCTTCTTCTTCTTCTTCTTCTTCTTCTTCTTCTTCTTCTTCTTCTTCTTCTTCTTCTTCTTCTTCTTCTTCTTCTTCTTCTTCTTCTTCTTCTTCTTCTTCTTCTTCTTCTTCTTCTTCTTCTTCTTTTTCTTCTTCTTCTTCAACTTCTTCTACTTCTTCTTCTTCTTCTTCTTTTTTTTTCTTCTTCTTCTTCCTCCTCCTCCTCCTCTTCTTGTTCTTTTTCTTCTTCCTCTTCTTCTTTTCATCTTCTTCTTCTTTTCATCTTATTCATCTTCTTCTCTTCTTTTTCTTATTCCTCTTCTTCTTCTTGTTCTTCTTCCTCTTCTTGTTCTTGTTCTGCATCTTCTTCTTTTTTTCATCTTTTTCTTCTTTATCTTCTTCTTCTTCCTCTTCTTCTTCTTCTTTTCATCATCTTCCTCTTCTGCTTCTTTTCAGCTTCTCCTCTTCTTCTTCCTTCTTCTCTTCTTCTTTTAATATTCTTCTCTTTTTCTTCTTCGTCTTCCTCTTCTTCTCTTCTTCTTCTTCTTCTCTTCTTCTTTTTCTCTTTCTTATTCCTCTTCTTGTTCTTTTCATCTTCTTCTCTTCTTCTTGTTTGTCTACTTCTTCCTCCTTCTCCTATTCTTCGTCTTTTTGTTCTTTTTTTTATTCTCCGGCTTTCATCCTGAAAAAGAACGTTACGACGTTGTGTCGTACTTTACAGCGAGGCTACGCTATCTGCGCATTTCGACCCAACACATCCAATTTCAGTTAACTTTTGTTGAGTACCAGGTTTGCTTTCCTACTGTGATCCTATCCCTTTGCCAGACTACACTAGTGCAGCCTGTTTCCAGGGCGGCCACGTGTTGACAAAATAGATCTTTGTCAGTCATGGTACCTTGCCCTTGATGCAAGCAGTCAGCTATGAGTCACTGGATGCTGTTAGCTCATTCGTTGTTCAGGACTGGATATCGATACAGTAACAGAGTCTCTTAACTTAGCACTCATAGATACAGCAACTGAGATCCTGGGATGCCACCAAACAAAAAATGAAGCCATGGGTGACCAAAGAAATTCTAGACCTTTGTGATAGAAGAAGGTCACCGAAAAACCAAAAACATCCACCTGATGAGGTCGGCAGATATAAAGATGTCAAAAAAGCGATACAACAAAAGATGGGAGAGGCGATAGAAGCGTGGATATGTGAGCAATGTACAAACATTGAAAAGAGATTAGACAGAAACGATGCTAAAGGAGCATACAAGGTGGTCAAATAACTGGTAACATCAAGACAAGCATGAAACTTTATGATCCAGGATAAAAGCGACAAGTGCCATATTGAGGACAATGACGTACTGGTACGATGGACAGATTACTGTTCCAAGTTATAAAACCATGAGGGATACAACAAACCTGGGAAAACAATCCCTCCAACAACTGTAGAGGATAACCAACTGATAATGAAGGAAGAGGTAGCTGCAGCGGTAAAGACATTGAAAAGAGGGAAGGCGGCTGGCGTGGACAATATACCAGCAGAGCTTTTAGAGGTAGGTGGAGAGATAGTGGTGGAAGGCCTGACACACATCTGCAATAAAATATGGGCGTCAGACTTATGGATAAAATCAATGGTTATACCGTTACCTAAGTCTGGAAACCTAAAGCTGTGCCAAAATTACAGAACAGTAAGCCTCATCAGCCACCCTAGCAAGGTCATGCTTAGATTAACCATCGACTGATTGAAATCCCAAATAGAGAATATCATTGCTGAGGAGCAAGCAGGGTTCAGACAAAGAAGAACTACAAAACATATATTTAATTTAAGGCTGCTAAGCAAGAAATATATAGAACAGCATCAAAAACTATATAATGTGTTTGTTGATTTTAAGAAGGCGTTTGATAGAGTATGGCATAAAGCGCTATGGGCAACCATGAGGATGTATAAAATCAACGGAAATATTATAACGGTCCTTGAACACCTGTATGACAAGGCGTCCATCGCAGTTCTTGTGAACGGGAGGCGAGAGGACTGGTTTCGCACATCAGTTGGCGTGAGACAGGGGTGTACACTCTCTCCAACTCTTTTCAATATATTCCTTGAGTAAATTATAAATGAGGCACTTGGAGGTCACGTTGGTACTGTCAAGATAGGGGGCCAAACAATTACCAATCTTCGTTTTGCAGATGATATCGACGGGTTGGCGGGTTCAGAAGCAGAACTCCAGGAATGGGTCAGAAGGCTCGATGAAACAACTCTTGGCTATGATATGGAGATAAACGCTGGAAAGACAAAATTAATGACCAACAACGCCAAGGGCTTCAAGAGTAGAATAAAAGCTAACGGTCAGGAACTCGAAGTGGTTGACCGTTTTAAATATCTGGATTCGATTGTTAGTGATGAAGAATCAAAATGTGTTGGCCAGAATAGCACAGACAATATCGGCGCTTGCACGGCTTAACAAAATTTGACAAGATAAACGGTTAGCACTAAGCACGAAAATCAGATTAATGCGTTCATTGGTCTTGTCAATATTCCTCTATGCTTGTGAAACATGGAAAATTACAGCTGACCTGCAGCGGAAAATGCAGGCCTTGGAGATGAGATGTTTCCAAAGACTTCTAAACGTCACCTACAAAGATCGAGTTACAAATGAGGAAATGCGAGAAAGAATTACAACAGCAGTAGGGCCTTTTGAAGACCTCTTGGCAACTGCCAAAAGAAGGAAACTCGCCTGGTACGGTCACATATCGAGATCAAATGGTTTTGGAAATACGATCCTGCACGGAAAGGGGCAAGGCAGACGACGAAGAGGCCGGCCCAAAAAGAGTTGGGAAGACAACATAAAAGAATGGACCAATCTCCGACCACAAGAGACACAGGCAGCGGCCGCTGACAGAGAAGGGTGGCGTGGGATTGTGATGATGTCTTCATGTGTGCCCCAACGACATCACTGGTTACATGACTTGACCTGTCTCCGAGCATTTACAGTATTTTACCTTCTTTGTTACATTATGAGGAATAAGCCGCGCATTGCAGTTTGTTCTCCTTAACTAATCCACTTCTGAATATTTGGTCTTCTGAGCAGACTCATTTTTGATATGTAATAGACACATTTATACAATTAGAAAAAGTACTTATTAAAAAGCTTTCATATATAATAATAATAATGTTCGCGTGGGCATCTAAAGCCCGTTGCGTCGATCAACCACTACCATGTCCAGCTGCCGAGGGTGTGTTCAAGGGTAGCGTGACGACGAATTCCCTACATACTCCTCAGGTGGATCCGTGTACTCCGCAGCCTTCGGATGATGGCCGCGAGGAGTGTGTTAGACCTATGTTTGTGTCAAGCTTTCCGTGTCTGTCAGTGTCAAACTCCCTGTTTTTACGTGTCCCACCGCCGAGGCTTCTGATTGTGCCCATCTGTTGGTCAACGTGACCCATGCTGTGCTGAGAATTCACGATTGGAAGAGGTATATGGTGGAGCGAGGGGCGGGCAGGAGGAACTTCAGTCCGAAAAGAAATGTCCTTAAATAGTGATAATCTGGACTGAATTCTGGTGTGCAGTTTAGCGGAATGTTGAACTCCGTCATGGGCTGGTTTCTCAAGGCTTGAGCCAGGCACGAAATGCAGCAAAATGCAGCATAGCAAACAGAATAACCAATCGAAAGCTCATCAATTCCACATAATAAAATCCCTGATACCACCTGGTGAAGGAGTTGTGAAATATAATCAGAACACGAACCGCCAAACATCGGAGAGAGTCGAGAGCGCAGCCACTAAGGCGCCGGCCATCTTACTTTTTTTTCAAGTATATAATATAAATACAGTCATTCAAGCCGACTAGTATGAGGGGCTCAGTGGTCTCGAGTTAAAGTGTCCTCATCTGGTGTCGGTCACGCTGGAGACCGGGGTTTTGTGACGTGGATGTCCTGGTAAAAATGTCCTTGGTCTCTGGGTAGCGAGATTGGACTCCGTGTTCAGTTTCGAGTACATTAAAATCCCTTGACAGAAATCGGAAAGAGTAGGCTTAACGACCGATGCCCAGACACAATAAAGAAAAGTTATAGTTTTAAATATACCCAAATTATTTGTACCGCGGCAATAGACAATTAACATGCCTGTTTGAATACCAGGATTCCAAGTAATTCAAGCCAAGATATCAGCTCTGTAGCATGGAAACAAGTCTACAGTTTACAAGCCGCAATGCTATTTGTACAGATTGAACTTGTTGAGGAAAGTCTTTGTTCCATCAATTCAATTCATTCACCTTTTAGCGCTTTTAAATGAAGCTTGCCTCTTAACAAACAGTCATACACCGTTTATGCTACATTCGAGGCGTGTTCATAAAGTATCCGACCGCAACTTTTTGAGTTCAGTTTATCCCGTAACCCATCAGGTCGTTGGGGCACATTTATACCACCACTAGATAACACACTCCCACAGTCCCACGCCATCTCTCTCTGACCGCTTCCGGCAGTCGTGGCTCACGGGGGACGAAGGTTTGACCAATTAGTGATGTTGTATGTCCATCTCTTCCTTGGACGTCTCCGCCCTCTCTTTCCTGGTACGGAACCATGCAGTATCGAATTTGTAATTCCGCTGGACCCCGTCACATGCCCATACCAAGCCATATTTTTACGTCCAAACAAATGGACCTTGGTATGAAGGATTAGGGGACCGTCATGCACACGCAAGCATTTTTTTCCTGCCCCCAGTTTGCGCCAGTTGTTTGTTAGTCAATCGTTCAGTGTTGAGTGTAGTGAGTACCCTTTGGGTTTTCATTCACCACGAAATGACGCAATGTCAAAGTCGTTTTGACTGTTTTCTTTGACTTCCCCGGTGTTGTGCAACACGAGTACGCACCACAAGGTGAAAACATGACTAAAGATTACTACCTGGAAGTCATCCGTCGCCTTCGTGATGCTGTTTGACGGACACAACCGAACGTGTGGACAACGGGAACCTGACAGCTTCATCATGGCAAGCTACCCGCCCATTATTCTCATCTGATTCAGACTTTCTTGGTCAAACACAACCTTCCTCTGGTTCCCCAGTCTCCATATTCTCCTTACAGATCCTTGCAATTGTTGGCTGTTCTCAAGTTGAAAATTATGCTGAAAGGAACTCGATTTGAGAGACGAGTGCGACGACCCAGCTGTATTCCATTCTCAAAAGAAGCCTTCCTGAAATGCTGCCAACAATGACGGGACCGAGGGAGGAAGTGTATGTTCCAAGGATAGCACTTTGAAGGGGGATTAAGGTTTCAAACCTATTTGTGAGTAATTGTACCCCCCCCCCCCCATAAGTCGGATACTTTTTGAACACACCTCGTATGTGAATCATAGGTCACCTACTGTATGTAGCCTGTCCCTTTTAAATGAAACTTGTCTCCGAGCATCTGTAGCCATTCACCTTTTTGATCCAATGTGAAGCATAGACTACTAGTACATACAGCGTGCCCATTTTAAAGCAAACCTGAATATGCACATATAAAGTCACTGATTATGTATAAAACAGTTTTTATACGATGAAGTTGCTAGCCCCATGAAAACCTTTTTTTAGCCATATTTTATTATATGCGTGGAATGTTACAACAGCCCTTTCCTTTGTGGCCTGTGGGTACCACGCGCGAGTTTTATAGCAGAAGATCTGATATAAGCCTGGCCTTGGAGCCTGCGCATTGTGTACGCATCATATATTCGGTTTCTATCAAACTGCAACAGAAGTGTGTTACACATACACACACAAACACACACACACATTCACACACACACACTTGATTAGTCTTCGATTTGGACCGAGCACGCGGACGCTCCAAGCTCGCGCTCGCTCACGTTCACGGCTAGACTGCACACATTCAGTTTGCCGGCTGCGTTTGTTTTGTGGTGTAGATGTGAAACGACGCCTGGATTTGCGATATTCCGCAGGGATAAATAATTATGCTCACTCGTGCACTAGTAAACTAATGCTTAGAGTAGTCAAGCGGTGGACGAAGGGGAGGATATTAGTGGAGTGTGCTAGCACACCCAATGGTGGCCATCTCGCGTAATTGCACGTACATACGGATAGACCAACTTTTGACGCTTACAATACAGGGAGAGTGATGTCTGACTGCATACGAATCGCGATCTGAAACAGCAAACAGATTTTCTTACACCAATGTGAGTAGCTGTTTGTAGCCTGGATGGTTTCTGTGAACAATTGCTTTATTCTTGGAATTTGAAAAAAAGTGTGTCATACTATTTATCACCGACCTTGGTTTTGACGACGTTGCATTATAACTATTCATGTCAAGGATTTCGCAGTGTGTTCTTTCACTGAGGTTTGTTGCTTTTGTAAATATATTTTTTCGTATCTGTGAATAATATTGTCTGCTAGAGCGCTTGTTTCTCGTGGCACAGGTAACCAGCTCACTCTCCAGTACCGGCACGATACAGTCTTTCTGTTAAGGACGGCTGCGCAGTGGGATAGAACTGGTAGCCCCACTTCTTAAAAGAAAAGTTGAGACTTGGTCCGTGCCCAGTTTGATTGGGCATGTTGGGGATTTTTCTAGGTATGGCCAGTTCTCCACGTAGAGAAAGGAATGGCTACTGTACTGGAGTACTGTAATAGTGGAGCACACTACAAACAGGTGCAAACACGTATCCATACACTGGGCAATATGTCCCCATTACAAATAGGTGCAAACACGTATCCATAAACTGGGAAATACGTCCACATTACAAACAGATACAAACACTCTACTATACACTGGCAATACGTCCACATTACAAACAGATACAAACACTCTACTATACACTGGCAATACGTCCACATTACAAACAGATACACACACGCATCCATATGCTCTTCAATGCGTCCTGATATCACGCAAAGGACATCGATCTGGTGTGAAAATAGTGTGCCTTTGCCAGTACAATCCAGAAAAGCAATCATTTAAATCAAACCAAATAAATCGATAAATTATTTGACACTTTGTCGCCAACGGCAGTTTTATATAGGATCACCTTTAACATTTACCTGTTTCTCTGAATAACATCCACATTCTCATATTGCAGATAAGACCAGACAAACATTTCTGTGTTGTTTTCATAGCAGTTGCGTAAATCCTCTCCAAATGCAAAATCCTTCGCAAAACTCGGGGTTGTATACACTGCCATACGCTGCAGTTACACTAATGTTGATGGGAGGCACTTCTTCGTATGAGGCCAAAGAAGACAATACATTCTCTGATTCCTGTGTTACATCTATAGAAAATTTGGCCATTTTAATTGGATACCGATCTATTGACGAAAGGGAGTGAGATCAAAACTCCGAAAAAAATATGTTTATTTTTCAACATTGAAATTGTCTAGTTTGCACACTACATGACGATTGCATGAACAGGCAACCTTTACACCCCTATAAATTCTCAATAACGGACACCAACAACGGACATAAACGTCATCATGATAGATACCTTTTTAAAATCATGTATGGGTGTCTTTTGAATATCATTGAATGAGTGGCAGAAACTTTCCAATATATATATATATATATATATATATATATATATATATATATATATATATATATATATATATATATATATATATATATATATATATATATATGATGTGCTGTCATTGTGGGCGTCTTGACTGTTTGTTCTGGTGTTAGCATTGGTTATATCGGCTGATAGGCCGGCCAGGCTTAAACAGGGTCGTTGGTTTCACTACATTTGTCCTATTGCTGCACTGCTGCCTTTGCCTCAGTTGCCTTTTGTTTAGATGTGAGTTGACTGCTCCTTGTGTAAGTCCAGTAATGAAGAAGCCATCACAGGGTATTATGCATGATCTCCTTGATACGGGGACTCAGTGTGTACTAATCAGTGGTCTCGAGGTAAGGTCTTCGCTTCGGGTGCTGAAGGTCGCGGGTTCAAATCCCGGTGGAGACACCGAGTTTTTTTCTCACGTGAATCTTCTGTTAAATATTTCCCATGACCTCTGAGTAGTGAGATGAGACACCCGTGTGCAGTGGCGCGCACGTTAAAAATACCTTAGCAGTTGGAAATCGAAAGGGGTATGCCTAACGGCCGCTGCTCGGGAAAAATTCAAGTTAAAAATCTACTGAAATTATTCTATAGATTCTCGACCCACACAGAATATGTCACCAAGATGAGGACTGTGTGGCCATAACAACATAACAATGTTGTTATCGGAGTGGCTTAGATGGCGTCTGACAGGCTGCGGGTCTACATTGCTCTAATTTACTCTTCCACTTCCACCGGTCTCAAAAATAGGCGATCATATATTGCAGGGACTAACAGATGCGGGGATTGACCTGGCAAAGTCACCAGAGGATTTTCACCTGCCGAAAAATATGAAACAAAGGAATTCGCACTTTTCCACGACGTCTAACGACATAAGTGGACTGAAGATAGATATATATCATTGATAACGGAAAGTGTACAGAACATTTTAAGTGATACTGTCGGCTAGGTGAGCAGAGTTGATGAGGTCACAGTGGTCTACAACATTCAATGACGCTGACATCAAACCGTCGTGAACGTACGACTTGGAGCGTTGGGTACGCCAAATAATTAGATTAAATGGGATATAATGAATCCATTCAGTTGAAGTATGGTTGCCTCTTTTGTGTAACACAATGTTTTACAGCTTTTCCTTACTCCAATCTCTTCTATCCTTCCCCCACCCCCATGAAGTCTAATATAATTTACGACGGCGCCGCTCTTTCTATAACGTGAAGTTAACAGCATGAGATAAAAAAAACAACATACTTCTTAGATTAAGTTCATGGGCTTACATAGCCCCTTAATGTCTCCAGGTTGAGAACTACTGGCCTATGATATTCATTAGCATATGTCCTTCTGCATTTTAGCCTGTGTCTAGACCTTCATTGGTAGATTCACCCGCCGTGCACAGATTGCAAATGTTAAGAATTTTTACTTCGTCGATCAGGGAAGAGCGAATTAGAAAGACTGAAAAGTAGTGTGTACAACTAGCGAACTACTGGAACCATCAGTATTCACACTCTTTGTCAATTGCTGAAGGAGACTGATTATCTACGCGTGTTTCCCAGAATACAGTAACGCATATTCTTGACAGAACAGAACATTAGTCATCGTCTGTTACAATTCTTTCACGAAGTAGTATTTTACGAGGCTAAGTCAGCAAGTAGGTCACAAACTGATGTGGGATAGCTGAATAATGTATTTGGCAGTTTCTAAAGATGTTATTAGATGGCAGCAACATCCATCTTTGTGATTACTGTAGATTATTTAAGGTAGCAAAGGCTAGGTGTCGCATGCACATGCGCAGCTCAGATGCAAAATGACGTCCGTATTCACAGAGTGTGCAATCAAGGAACAGCCAACTGTTGTGCGTTTTTGAACATTTTTTTGCAAAATTACTTTCTATAAAGGATATACATAAGGAAATGATGGAATGTTAACAACGAGACGTGTTTGTCGTGTAAAACGGTGCATAACTGAGTCGATACATTTGCTGGGTTCGATCCCTATCACAGCACCGGCTGTTACCCCGGAGAAGCAACCCTTAGAAAATGTAGGAGGAAGCTGACCCTTACATAAAATGCATGCTGAAGTCGGGTGCACTGGGCCGACAGACGCAAACAAATTACCACAGTGCAACGCACACCGCCTTAGGGAATAACGAAATAAAGCGAACGCAAAAAAAAAGCGCGCTAACAAAATTGCTGGTGAAGTCTACCTGGTCGTCCTGTACAAAATGCAACAGAGAATTATGTATGGTGGGCGAGGGAGATGATTCGAGCGGACACAGGAGAAGCGTGAGACAGTGTAGCAACTGCAATTGGGTGTTGGCATAGTTTAGCCTGCATAATGCATCATCCCACATTAGCGGGAGACGTTTTGCGAAAGAGGTTGAACGTGAAGTTCAAATGTAGCTGAGAAACCAGAGTAAAGACTGTCGGTTTTGGTGCATTGATAAAGCGATTATCCCGCGTGTATCAATATTGGGGATCATGGTCAGAAATGAAGGTCAAGGTCCTCATTTCGTTTTATTTAAATAGTCATGGTCTCCCTCACGATTCTGGCTGCCTCTCTTTTATCTGTATAGGTAGGGCAGTCCTGCAGAGTATGCTCTGGTGTTTTTTGGGTGCTCCATAATCGCACACGGCTGTTTCTCTGAGATCCATTCTGTGGAGGTGGGCCTTGAGTCTACAATGTCCCGTTCTGAGTCTGAAGATCTTTGTCTGCTCATCTCTGCCAAGTTTGTCTAGGCTTTTATGTTATGGCTTGTATTCTTTGTGCTGGCCTCTCCATTCTGTCCTCATGTCTCGTTTTATGAGTGTTCTTGCTTCATT
Organism: Ariolimax columbianus; assembly: GCA_036924085.1. Classification (NCBI taxonomy): domain Eukaryota; kingdom Metazoa; phylum Mollusca; class Gastropoda; order Stylommatophora; family Arionidae; genus Ariolimax; species Ariolimax columbianus. The sequence continues at coordinate 19,069,907 of JAVGWX010000007.1, forward strand.
ATAGCTCTGTGGATGGCGAGTCTGCATGCCGAAGTATTCCAACTTTGTGTATTCTTGTATCTTGCAGTATAATCATCATTGATCTGCACGTAAGATGAATATATGTAATGACTTTTCAATAACGCCATCACTATATATAGATTGAAATGACCGTATCAGGTCGATATTCTGTTATCAACAATATAACTCCTACATATTCGCAATGTAACAATGTCACAACAAATAGTGAAATTACAATACTATCATGATCTCGTAATAACAAAATCCCCTTTGTTATTGTGATAATAATAACAACACCATTGTTTTCTTAATAACAGTTAGGCCATTGTTTTTGTAATAGCAATATCGCCATTAACACGCCGGTGTCATACATATGTTAAAACCGGAATTGGAAATGCAACAATGGAATCCCTGATATCAAATAACATGGAAATCCAGAGAAATTAAGATTAGCATCAAAGTTAGAATATTCAACATCAGTGTAAAGTTGATGCTGCTGTAAAGAACCGATTCACAGAATACGACCAAGGCCATACAACAAAGACTCCTCTCTTTCGCTAGCACAGGACATTATTTCTCTCCCCCCCAAGGCGGTGTGCGTTGCACTGGGTTTTTATTTTGCGTTTGTCGGCCCAGTGCATCCAACTTCAGCATGCATTTTATGTAAGGGTCTGCTTTCCCCTGCATTTTCTAAGGATTTGCTACCTCGGGGTAACGACCGGTGCTGAGATGGGAAGCGAACCCAGCACCTTTGAGCTGTGAGCCGTCTCACTTAACCACTAGGCCACACCAACCCCATATTCAATGATATGGCTTAGCTTCGTTCGTTCTCAATCTCCCGCTACCAAACCCTGAAAAGGACTTAAGTAGCAGAATGTAGTCCAGAGAAGGGAATGCGTTGTGTCGTAGTTTACAGCTTGACTGCGATATTTCCACCTTTCGATCCAACACATCCGGCTCCAGCAAGCATTTCTAGACCGGGTTACCATTTCCTCTTCGACCCCATATCCTTAGCCAGCTTCCTCTATTGCAGCCTGTTATCCAGGATCACCGTGTGGAGGTGTAGAAGGGTCTTGGCAGCTCTAGTTCGCTGTCTCTCATGCTAGCGGTCAGCCATTGGTTGCAATAATGTAACAGTAATGTTCGTAATTGCAATAATAAACATAGGTGTTTTTTTTCATATGTGATGCCGACTTTCACCGTCAGCCATCACGAAGAGGCGCAATCTTCTTGTATGTGGCTTCTGCATGACTAATGATATTCTTCAACTTATTCGTCATTAGTGCTGCCGTCATATTGTTATTACATTACTTATTCATTTTGTTTTGGTCTTTCTCTTAATCTGAAAATCCGCTGTCTGGTTTTATTGCCTTGCGGGTACGCTGTATATCGTGTACTCTAACTTAACCATTGATCTCTTTCTGTGTGCATATATCTTTTTTTGCCAATGTTCCAACTTGATTTTGTATCTCTTCGTCACTCAGTCTATATTTTCTAACAACACTAACCGCTGTTCGCAAGCATCTCATTTCATTCAGACGTTTATCTTGGTTATGCGGCCTTTATGAGGGTCTAAGCCGGACAACGATATCAGGGAAATGTTGATAATTTATTCTGTCGTTTCTCGCAACAATCATAACACTATTTGACTTATATTACTCCAGCAGTTTTCAATTTACACAGATTCGATTCTTGGATTCTTGATTAACGATTGAGTTGCTTGGACTTGGATATTATAATGTGTTTACTGTCAAAGTAAGAAAATCCGGACAGCTAACGGATTTTCCGGGTCACGATTTTCACATTTTCCGAATTCTCCGACAGATATAATGAAAATTAGATTCGATATGGAATTGCAAATTTCGATCGTTTTTACAAAAACCGTTAATGCAACACGTTATCGAGATTATTTTCATTTTGTTTATGTTAGAAGAGAGCAGGTCGTACTCTTCAGACTCCGCACAGACCACAACAGACTGAGGTACCATCTATTCAATAAACTGAAGATAGGTGGCGCTGACGAATGCACCTGTGGTACAGGGAAAATGCCCGCTGAACATCTACTGCAAAATTGCCCGACATACGAGGACCAGAGAAAGCACATGTGGCCATTACCAGTGCTAACACTAGACAAGCTCTATGCCAGTGTCGACAGCCTCAGGATGACCGCTGCTTTCTTCGAACAAATTCAAGTTGACGCCTGGCAGCGTACGAAGAAGAAGAAGAAGAAGAAGAAGAAGAAGAAGAAGATTTTGTTTATGTTAAAATGTTGTTGCAACAAATGTAATAATAACAATAATAATAATAATAATAATAATAATGTTCGCCTAGGCAACTGAGGCCCGTTGCGTCGGTCGAACGCCATCATGACCAGTCAATATACCCCTCTGCCAGACCTCGTCTATAGCAAATGTACGAAGATTGTAATTCTCAGATCTGAGGCATCCGATTCTAATATGTTATTCTTGTTATTAAATTATAAATTGTATACTATAAGATGCACCAAACCAAGAATAGGGCTTTGCAAACGGCATGATGTAGTCTGGAGAACTGAATAGCACCAAGCCTAGAAAAGGGCTTTGCAAGCGGCAGGATGTAGTCTGGAGAACTGAATGGCACCAAGCCCAGAAAAGGGCTTTGCAAACGGCAGGATGTAGTCTGGAGAACGGAATGCCACCAAGCCCAGAAAAGGGCTTTGCAAGCGGCAGGATGTAGTCTGGAGACCTTGATGGCACCAAGCCCAGAAAAGGGCTTTGCAAGCGGCAGGATGTAGTCTGGAGAACGGAATGCGTTTTGTAGTTTACAGTTTCACTGCAATATTTGCACCTTACGGTCCCACACATCCAACTTCAGCGGGGCATTCTTCGGTACCAGGATAGTCTTTCATCTTCAATCCCTTTTCCTTTGCCAGTATGCCCTGCTGCAGCCTGTAATTCAGGATCACGAGGTGGAGGTGTAGAAGGGTCTTGGCAGCTCTGAGCGACTGGCCCTGACGCTAGCAGTCAGTTTTGGTTCGCTGACCACTGCAGCTCATAGACTGCTCAGCGGGATCAAGATGCTGACCAGCGCAGGAGCTACAGTGGTCAGCGACCCATAGCTGACTGCTAGCGTCAGTGCCAGCGAACCAGAGCTGCCCAGACCCTTCTACACCTCCAAGCGGTGATCCTGGATAACAGGCTGCAGCAGGGCAGACTGGCTAAGGAGAAGGGATCGAAGAGGGAATGCTAACCTGGTACTCAAAAAATGCTTGCTGAAGTCGGATGTGTTGGACCGAAAGGTGCAAATATCGCAGTCAAGCTGTAAACTACGACACAACGCATTCCATTCTCTAGACTACATTCTGCTACTAAAGCCCTTTCAGGGTTTGGTAGCGGGAGATTGAGAACGAACGAAACCAAGCCAAGCCATACACTGCCCAGCATCTTGATCCCATTCGTTGCACCGATACATAGGTAAATATGATGGCATCACTATACCGCGTGTTATCATCTATCAGCTGGTTAACCTCGTTCTATGCGCCCCCCCCCCCCTCGCACTAATCTCTGCATTCCTTGGCTATGGTTATGACGACTCTGTGATAATAACAAAAATAATTTCCCTACGCCACCGAAGATAATGACAGCATCAGAATTGTGCTGCAAGATGTGAGATCTGATTTTCTCGCAGATTCGTCTGATGCTGTAACATACTTGAATAGACTGAAATAAAACACAACGAAGTGTTGCGTTAACTCTTCTCTCGTCCCCTGCTACCTTTATCTGGTAGCAAGACGTCGCCAAGACAACTGGAGGTAGCATAGGATGATGGTTTTTCCTCAGGGTTTACTGCAGAAGCCTGTATCGAAAACATATGACCCAGAAGGCAGCAGGGCTTACCTACCATTCTATCACCAGTGTGAACAGTATCACACGTTTCAAATAGAACAGGATTTCACACATCACTTTATGATCTCTGAAATAATCCAAGTTGACCATACAACGCTTACTTCTTACTCTTCCCATCTCTCAGTTTATCTACGAGGGACAGCCATTATCAAAAGTTTGTAAATCGAGAAATGTAAAAAGAGTGTACGTTGTCGTTGTTCGAAACTACTCCTGTTGAGTTGAATAAACTGTGGATTACGTTTCTTTGGAAGCCGGTTGCTAATACTGTAAAAAAAAAAAAAAGCTGCTGTCATACGACATTTTCCCCATTGCTGGGGTAGTCGAGGAGTTTTTAAGGCGTCAATGACTGAACTACAAGACGTATTTGAGAAGATGTACCAGGTTATTGAAACACTATAACATAAACATGTCCACAAAAAGACATCTGATAAACTGTATATTCGTGCCAGAGGTCTGATAGTCATGCCAAAAGTAGACGCTAACAGACTCTCTAGAGAGAAAGATCACTACATGTTAGACGAGATGATTCCGGAAACCATCATCATAACTGGAAGAGGCAGAACGGGCAATGAAGAGGTTCGAAACATCGTTGAAGAAAGACCCTGTACCAAATGTATTGATGGAAAGAAAATCAAGTGATTTGGCCATCTAATGAGAAACAACCTGACCAACTACCCCTGTGTACCTATTACGCACGACGATCGGGTTATCGCAACGGTGGGAGGCCGAGAACTAGATGTATATAAAATGTGGATATTCTAAATCGTCATTAGATGACTACTTCAGTCACGCGCCTGATCCCGGAAGGAAAACTACTGCCCCTAACGCCGTCTCACTACACAAGTGGATACGGCAAGGCAAGACTAGGTCATTGAGACAAAAATAGAACCGCTTTCACAACGAGAGCATGCTGTAACAGACGACCGCAAGGACCACACCCTTTACGGTAGAAGGCTCTCAACTCAGAAGTTTTCCACCTTGTTTGTAATTCAGGTCAATTTTCTGCCGAGTATGAAGTATCGTTCTTGGCTGGAAACTAATCTCTATAAACTAATCTCCAGAAACTAATCTCTAGAAACAAATCTCTGGAAACTAATCTCTAGAAACTAATATCTAGAAACTAATCTCTAGAAACTACTTATTCTTCCGTGTTCGTCCTAAAAAAATGAACCTGTGATGTTATGCAGTAGTGTACAGCGAGGATGCGATACTTGCCCCCTTTGGCCTGACACATCCGGTTCAGCTGGTTTTCTTTGGGACCGGATTTGTCTTCCAACTGGAATCCCTATTCTCTCAGTCAGACTACACTAGTGCAGTTTGTTTCCTGGGTCGCCGCTTGGAGGAGCAATAGGGTCTTGGTCAGCTCTGGTTGGCTGACCTTGATGCAATCAGCCAGCTATGAGTCGCTGACCTTGATCCAGCTATGAGTCGCTGACCTTGATCCAGCTATGAGTCGCTGACCTTGATCCAGCTATGAGTCGCTGACCTTGATCCAGCTATGAGTCGCTGACCTTGATCCAGCTATGAGTCGCTGACCTTGATCCAGCTATGAGTCGCTGACCTTGATCCAGCTATGAGTCGCTGACCTTGATCCAGCTATGAGTCGCTGACCTTGATCCAGCTATGAGTCGCTGACCTTGATCCAGCTATGAGTCGCTGACCTTGATCCAGCTATGAGTCGCTGACCTTGATCCAGCTATGAGTCGCTGACCTTGATCCAGCTATGAGTCGCTGACCTTGATCCAGCTATGAGTCGCTGACCTTGATCCATCTATGAGTCGCTGACCTTGATCCAGCTATGAGTCGCTGACCTTGATCCAGCTATGAGTCGCTGACCTTGATCCAGCTATGAGTCGCTGACCTTGATCCAGCTATGAGTCGCTGACCTTGATGCAATCAGCCAGCTATGAGTCGCTGACCTTGATCCAGCTATGAGTCGCTGACCTTGATCCAGCTATGAGTCGCTGACCTTGATCCAGCTATGAGTCGCTGACCTTGATCCAGCTACGAGTCGCTGACCTTGATCCAGCTATGAGTCGCTGACCTTGATCCAGCTATGAGTCGCTGACCTTGATCCAGCTATGAGTCGCTGACCTTGATCCAGCTATGAGTCGCTGACCTTGATCCAGCTATGAGTCGCTGACCTTGATCCAGCTATGAGTCGCTGACCTTGATCCAGCTATGAGTCGCTGACCTTGATCCAGCTATGAGTCGCTGACCTTGATCCAGCTATGAGTCGCTGACCTTGATCCAGCTATGAGTCGCTGACCTTGATCCAGCTATGAGTCGCTGACCTTGATCCAGCTATGAGTCGCTGACCTTGATCCAGCTATGAGTCGCTGACCTTGATCCAGCTATGAGTCGCTGACCTTGATCCAGCTATGAGTCGCTGACCTTGATCCAGCTATGAGTCGCTGACCTTGATCCAGCTATGAGTCGCTGACCTTGATCCAGCTATGAGTCGCTGACCTTGATCCAGCTATGAGTCGCTGACCTTGATCCAGCTATGAGTCGCTGACCTTGATCCAGCTATGAGTCGCTGACCTTGATCCAGCTATGAGTCGCTGACCTTGATCCAGCTATGAGTCGCTGACCTTGATGCAATCAGCCAGCTATGAGTCGCTGACCTTGATCCAGCTATGAGTCGCTGACCTTGATCCAGCTATGAGTCGCTGACCTTGATGCAATCAGCCAGCTATGAGTCGCTGACCTTGATCCAGCTATGAGTCGCTGACCTTGATCCAGCTATGAGTCGCTGACCTTAATCCAGCTATGAGTCGCTGACCTTGATCCATCTATGAGTCGCTGACCTTGATCCAGCTATGAGTCGCTGACCTTGATCCAGCTATGAGTCGCTGACCTTGATCCAGCTATGAGTCGCTGACCTTGATGCAATCAGCCAGCTATGAGTCGCTGACCTTGATGCAGCTATGAGTCGCTGACCTTGATCCAGCTATGAGTCGCTGACCTTGATTGAGTCGCTGACCTTAATCCACTAAGCCCCAGCTATGAGTCGCTGACCTTGATCCAGCTATGAGTCGCTGACCTTGATCCAGCTATGAGTCGCTGACCTTGATGCAATGGCAGCCAGCTATGAGTCGCTGACCTTGATCCAGCTATGAGTCGCTGACCTTGATCCAGCTATGAGTCGCTGACCTTGATCCAGGCTATGAGTCGCTGACCTTGATCCAGCTATGAGTCGCTGACCTTGATCCAGCTATGAGTCGCTGACCTTGATCCAGCTATGAGTCGCTGACCTTGATCCAGCTATGAGTCGCTGACCTTGAATCCCAGCTATGAGTCGCTGACCTTGATCCAGCTATGAGTCGCTGACCTTGATCCAGCTATGAGTCGCTGACCTTGATCCAGCTATGAGTCGCTGACCTTGATCCAGCTATGAGTCGCTGACCTTGATCCAGCTATGAGTCGCTGACCTTGATCCAGCTATGAGTCGCTGACCTTGATCCAGCTATGAGTCGCTGACCTTTGATCCAGCTATGAGTCGCTGACCTTGATCCAGCTATGAGTCGCTGACCTTGATCCAGCTATGAGTCGCTGACCTTGATCCAGCTATGAGTCGCTGACCTTGATCCCAGCTATGAGTCGCTGACCTTGATCCAGCTATGAGTCGCTGACCTTGATCCAGCTATGAGTCGCTGACCTTGATCCAGCTATGAGTCGCTGACCTTGATCCAGCTATGAGTCGCTGACCTTGATCCAGCTATGAGTCGCTGACCTTGATCCAGCTATGAGTCGCTGACCTTGATCCAGCTATGAGTCGCTGACCTTGATCCAGCTATGAGTCGCTGACCTTGATCCAGCTATGAGTCGCTGACCTTGATCCAGCTATGAGTCGCTGACCTTGATCCAGCTATGAGTCGCTGACCTTGATCCAGCTATGAGTCGCTGACCTTGATCCAGCTATGAGTCGCTGACCTTGATCCAGCTATGAGTCGCTGACCTTGATCATCCAGCTATGAGTCGCTGACCTTGATCCAGCTATGAGTCGCTGACCTTGATCCAGCTATGAGTCGCTGACCTGATGCAATCAGCCAGCTATGAGTCGCTGACCTTGATCCAGCTATGAGTCGCTGACCTTGATCCAGCTATGAGTCGCTGACCTTGATCCAGCTATGAGTCGCTGACCTTGATCCAGCTATGAGTCGCTGACCTTGATCCAGCTATGAGTCGCTGACCTTGATCCAGCTATGAGTCGCTGACCTTGATCCAGCTATGAGTCGCTGACCTTGTGATCCAGCTATGAGTCGCTGACCTTGATCCAGCTATGAGTCGCTGACCTTGATCCAGCTATGAGTCGCTGACCTTGATCCAGCTATGAGTCGCTGACCTTGATCCAGCTATGAGTCGCTGACCTTGATCCAGCTATGAGTCGCTGACCTTGATCCAGCTATGAGTCGCTGACCTTGATCCAGCTATGAGTCGCTGACCTTGATCCAGCTATGAGTCGCTGACCTTGATCCAGCTATGAGTCCGCTGACCTTGATCCAGCTATGAGTCGCTGACCTTGATCCAGCTATGAGTCGCTGACCTTGATCCAGCTATGAGTCGCTGACCTTGATCCAGCTATGAGTCGCTGACCTTGATCCAGCTATGAGTCGCTGACCTTGATCCAGCTATGAGTCGCTGACCTTGATCCAGCTATGAGTCGCTGACCTTGATCAGCTATGAGTCGCTGACCTTGATCCAGCTATGAGTCGCTGACCTTGATCCAGCTATGAGTCGCTGACCTTGATCCAGCTATGAGTCGCTGACCTTGATCCAGCTATGAGTCGCTGACCTTGATCCAGCTATGAGTCGCTGACCTTGATCCAGCTATGAGTCGCTGACCTTGATCCAGCTATGAGTCGCTGACCTTGATCCAGCTATGAGTCGCTGACCTTGATCCAGCTATGAGTCGCTGACCTTGATCCAGCTATGAGTCGCTGACCTTGATCCAGCTATGAGTCGCTGACCTTGATCCAGCTATGAGTCGCTGACCTTGATCCAGCTATGAGTCGCTGACCTTGATCCAGCTATGAGTCGCTGACCTTGATCCAGCTATGAGTCGCTGACCTTGATCCAGCTATGAGTCGCTGACCTTGATCCAGCTATGAGTCGCTGACCTTGATCAGCTATGAGTCGCTGACCTTGATCCAGCTATGAGTCGCTGACCTTGATGCAATCAGCCAGCTATGAGTCGCTGACCTTGATCCAGCTATGAGTCGCTGACCTTGATCCAGCTATGAGTCGCTGACCTTGATCCAGCTATGAGTCGCTGACCTTGATCCAGCTATGAGTCGCTGACCTTGATCCAGCTATGAGTCGCTGACCTTGATCCAGCTATGAGTCGCTGACCTTGATCCAGCTATGAGTCGCTGACCTTGATCCAGCTATGAGTCGCTGACCTTGATCCAGCTATGAGTCGCTGACCTTGATCCAGCTATGAGTCGCTGACCTTGATCCAGCTATGAGTCGCTGACCTTGATCCAGCTATGAGTCGCTGACCTTGATCCAGCTATGAGTCGCTGACCTTGATCCAGCTATGAGTCGCTGACCTTGATCCAGCTATGAGTCGCTGACCTTGATCCAGCTATGAGTCGCTGACCTTGATCCAGCTATGAGTCGCTGACCTTGATCCAGCTATGAGTCGCTGACCTTGATCCAGCTATGAGTCGCTGACCTTGATCCAGCTATGAGTCGCTGACCTTGATCCAGCTATGAGTCGCTGACCTTGATCCAGCTATGAGTCGCTGACCTTGATCCAGCTATGAGTCGCTGACCTTGATCCAGCTATGAGTCGCTGACCTTGATCCAGCTATGAGTCGCTGACCTTGATCCAGCTATGAGTCGCTGACCTTGATCCAGAGCTATGAGTCGCTGACCTTGATCCAGCTATGAGTCGCTGACCTTGATCCAGCTATGAGTCGCTGACCTTGATCCAGCTATGAGTCGCTGACCTTGATCCAGCTATGAGTCGCTGACCTTGATCCAGCTATGAGTCGCTGACCTTGATCCAGCTATGAGTCGCTGACCTTGATCCAGCTATGAGTCGCTGACCTTGACCTTGATCCAGCTATGAGTCGCTGCCCTTGATCCAGCTATGAGTCGCTGACCTTGATCCAGCTATGAGTCGCTGACCTTGATCCAGCTATGAGTCGCTGACCTTGATCCAGCTATGAGTCGCTGACCTTGATGCAATCAGCCAGCTATGAGTCGCTGACCTTGATCCAGCTATGAGTCGCTGACCTTGATCCAGCTATGAGTCGCTGACCTTGATCCAGCTATGAGTCGCTGACCTTGATCCAGCTATGAGTCGCTGACCTTGATCCAGCTATGAGTCGCTGACCTTGATCCAGCTATGAGTCGCTGACCTTGATCCAGCTATGAGTCGCTGACCTTGATGCAATCAGCCAGCTATGAGTCGCTGACCTTGATCCAGCTATGAGTCGCTGACCTTGATCCAGCTATGAGTCGCTGACCTTGATCCAGCTATGAGTCGCTGACCTTGATCCAGCTATGAGTCGCTGACCTTGATCCAGCTATGAGTCGCTGACCTTGATCCAGCTATGAGTCGCTGACCTTGATCCAGCTATGAGTCGCTGACCTTGATCCAGCTATGAGTCGCTGACCTTGATCCAGCTATGAGTCGCTGACCTTGATCCAGCTATGAGTCGCTGACCTTGATCCAGCTATGAGTCGCTGACCTTGATCCAGCTATGAGTCGCTGACCTTGATCCAGCTATGAGTCGCTGACCTTGATCCAGCTATGAGTCGCTGACCTTGATCCAGCTATGAGTCGCTGACCTTGATCCAGCTATGAGTCGCTGACCTTGATCCAGCTATGAGTCGCTGACCTTGATCCAGCTATGAGTCGCTGACCTTGATCCAGCTATGAGTCGCTGACCTTGATGCAATCAGCCAGCTATGAGTCGCTGACCTTGATCCAGCTATGAGTCGCTGACCTTGATCCAGCTATGAGTCGCTGACCTTGATGCAATCAGCCAGCTATGAGTCGCTGACCTTGATCCAGCTATGAGTCGCTGACCTTGATCCAGCTATGAGTCGCTGACCTTGATCCAGCTATGAGTCGCTGACCTTGATCCAGCTATGAGTCGCTGACCTTGATCCAGCTATGAGTCGCTGACCTTGATCCAGCTATGAGTCGCTGACCTTGATGCAATCAGCCAGCTATGAGTCGCTGACCTTGATCCAGCTATGAGTCGCTGACCTTGATCCAGCTATGAGTCGCTGACCTTGATCCAGCTATGAGTCGCTGACCTTGATCCAGCTATGAGTCGCTGACCTTGATCCAGCTATGAGTCGCTGACCTTGATCCAGCTATGAGTCGCTGACCTTGATCCAGCTATGAGTCGCTGACCTTGATCCAGCTATGAGTCGCTGACCTTGATCCAGCTATGAGTCGCTGACCTTGATCCAGCTATGAGTCGCTGACCTTGATCCAGCTATGAGTCGCTGACCTTGATCCAGCTATGAGTCGCTGACCTTGATCCAGCTATGAGTCGCTGACCTTGATCCAGCTATGAGTCGCTGACCTTGATCCAGCTATGAGTCGCTGACCTTGATCCAGCTATGAGTCGCTGACCTTGATCCAGCTATGAGTCGCTGACCTTGATGCAATCAGCCAGCTATTAGTCGCTGACCTTGATCCAGCTATGAGTCGCTGACCTTGATCCAGCTATGAGTCGCTGACCTTGATGCAATCAGCCAGCTATGAGTCGCTGACCTTGATCCAGCTATGAGTCGCTGACCTTGATCCAGCTATGAGTCGCTGACCTTGATCCAGCTATGAGTCGCTGACCTTGATCCAGCTATGAGTCGCTGACCTTGATCCAGCTATGAGTCGCTGACCTTGATCCAGCTATGAGTCGCTGACCTTGATCCAGCTATGAGTCGCTGACCTTGATGCAATCAGCCAGCTATGAGTCGCTGACCTTGATCCAGCTATGAGTCGCTGACCTTGATCCAGCTATGAGTCGCTGACCTTGATCCAGCTATGAGTCGCTGACCTTGATCCAGCTATGAGTCGCTGACCTTGATCCAGCTATGAGTCGCTGACCTTGATCCAGCTATGAGTCGCTGACCTTGATCCAGCTATGAGTCGCTGACCTTGATCCAGCTATGAGTCGCTGACCTTGATCCAGCTATGAGTCGCTGACCTTGATCCAGCTATGAGTCGCTGACCTTGATCCAGCTATGAGTCGCTGACCTTGATCCAGCTATGAGTCGCTGACCTTGATCCAGCTATGAGTCGCTGACCTTGATGCAATCAGCCAGCTATGAGTCGCTGACCTTGATCCAGCTATGAGTCGCTGACCTTGATCCAGCTATGAGTCGCTGACCTTGATGCAATCAGCCAGCTATGAGTCGCTGACCTTGATCCAGCTATGAGTCGCTGACCTTGATCCAGCTATGAGTCGCTGACCTTAATCCAGCTATGAGTCGCTGACCTTGATCCATCTATGAGTCGCTGACCTTGATCCAGCTATGAGTCGCTGACCTTGATCCAGCTATGAGTCGCTGACCTTGATCCAGCTATGAGTCGCTGACCTTGATGCAATCAGCCAGCTATGAGTCGCTGACCTTGATCCAGCTATGAGTCGCTGACCTTGATCCAGCTATGAGTCGCTGACCTTGATCCAGCTATGAGTCGCTGACCTTGATCCAGCTATGAGTCACTGACCTTGATCCAGCTATGAGTCGCTGACCTTGATCCAGCTATGAGTCGCTGACCTTGATCCAGCTATGAGTCGCTGACCTTGATCCAGCTATGAGTCGCTGACCTTGATCCAGCTATGAGTCGCTGACCTTGATCCAGCTATGAGTCGCTGACCTTGATCCATCTATGAGTCGCTGACCTTGATCCAGCTATGAGTCGCTGACCTTGATCCAGCTATGAGTCGCTGACCTTGATCCAGCTATGAGTCGCTGACCTTGATCCAGCTATGAGTCGCTGACCTTGATCCAGCTATGAGTCGCTGACCTTGATCCAGCTATGAGTCGCTGACCTTGATCCAGCTATGAGTCGCTGACCTTGATCCAGCTATGAGTCGCTGACCTTGATGCAATCAGCCAGCTATGAGTCGCTGACCTTGATCCAGCTATGAGTCGCTGACCTTGATCCAGCTATGAGTCGCTGACCTTGATCCAGCTATGAGTCGCTGACCTTGATCCAGCTATGAGTCGCTGACCTTGATCCAGCTATGAGTCGCTGACCTTGATCCAGCTATGAGTCGCTGACCTTGATCCAGCTATGAGTCGCTGACCTTGATGCAATCAGCCAGCTATGAGTCGCTGACCTTGATCCAGCTATGAGTCGCTGACCTTGATCCAGCTATGAGTCGCTGACCTTGATCCAGCTATGAGTCGCTGACCTTGATCCAGCTATGAGTCGCTGACCTTGATCCAGCTATGAGTCGCTGACCTTGATCCAGCTATGAGTCGCTGACCTTGATCCAGCTATGAGTCGCTGACCTTGATCCAGCTATGAGTCGCTGACCTTGATCCAGCTATGAGTCGCTGACCTTGATCCAGCTATGAGTCGCTGACCTTGATCCAGCTATGAGTCGCTGACCTTGATCCAGCTATGAGTCGCTGACCTTGATGCAATCAGCCAGCTATGAGTCGCTGACCTTGATCCAGCTATGAGTCGCTGACCTTGATCCAGCTATGAGTCGCTGACCTTGATGCAATCAGCCAGCTATGAGTCGCTGACCTTGATCCAGCTATGAGTCGCTGACCTTGATCCAGCTATGAGTCGCTGACCTTAATCCAGCTATGAGTCGCTGACCTTGATCCATCTATGAGTCGCTGACCTTGATCCAGCTATGAGTCGCTGACCTTGATCCAGCTATGAGTCGCTGACCTTGATCCAGCTATGAGTCGCTGACCTTGATGCAATCAGCCAGCTATGAGTCGCTGACCTTGATCCAGCTATGAGTCGCTGACCTTGATCCAGCTATGAGTCGCTGACCTTGATCCAGCTATGAGTCGCTGACCTTGATCCAGCTATGAGTCACTGACCTTGATCCAGCTATGAGTCGCTGACCTTGATCCAGCTATGAGTCGCTGACCTTGATCCAGCTATGAGTCGCTGACCTTGATCCAGCTATGAGTCGCTGACCTTGATCCAGCTATGAGTCGCTGACCTTGATCCAGCTATGAGTCGCTGACCTTGATCCATCTATGAGTCGCTGACCTTGATCCAGCTATGAGTCGCTGACCTTGATCCAGCTATGAGTCGCTGACCTTGATCCAGCTATGAGTCGCTGACCTTGATCCAGCTATGAGTCGCTGACCTTGATGCAATCAGCCAGCTATGAGTCGCTGACCTTGATCCAGCTATGAGTCGCTGACCTTGATCCAGCTATGAGTCGCTGACCTTGATCCAGCTATGAGTCGCTGACCTTGATCCAGCTATGAGTCGCTGACCTTGATCCAGCTATGAGTCGCTGACCTTGATCCAGCTATGAGTCGCTGACCTTGATCCAGCTATGAGTCGCTGACCTTGATCCAGCTATGAGTCGCTGACCTTGATCCAGCTATGAGTCGCTGACCTTGATCCAGCTATGAGTCGCTGACCTTGATCCAGCTATGAGTCGCTGACCTTGATCCAGCTATGAGTCGCTGACCTTGATCCAGCTATGAGTCGCTGACCTTGATCCAGCTATGAGTCGCTGACCTTGATCCAGCTATGAGTCGCTGACCTTGATCCAGCTATGAGTCGCTGACCTTGATCCAGCTATGAGTCGCTGACCTTGATCCAGCTATGAGTCGCTGACCTTGATCCAGCTATGAGTCGCTGACCTTGATCCAGCTATGAGTCGCTGACCTTGATCCAGCTATGAGTCGCTGACCTTGATCCAGCTATGAGTCGCTGACCTTGATCCAGCTATGAGTCGCTGACCTTGATCCAGCTATGAGTCGCTGACCTTGATCCAGCTATGAGTCGCTGACCTTGATGCAATCAGCCAGCTATTAGTCGCTGACCTTGATCCAGCTATGAGTCGCTGACCTTGATCCAGCTATGAGTCGCTGACCTTGATGCAATCAGCCAGCTATGAGTCGCTGACCTTGATCCAGCTATGAGTCGCTGACCTTGATCCAGCTATGAGTCGCTGACCTTGATCCAGCTATGAGTCGCTGACCTTGATCCAGCTATGAGTCGCTGACCTTGATCCAGCTATGAGTCGCTGACCTTGATCCAGCTATGAGTCGCTGACCTTGATCCAGCTATGAGTCGCTGACCTTGATGCAATCAGCCAGCTATGAGTCGCTGACCTTGATCCAGCTATGAGTCGCTGACCTTGATCCAGCTATGAGTCGCTGACCTTGATCCAGCTATGAGTCGCTGACCTTGATCCAGCTATGAGTCGCTGACCTTGATCCAGCTATGAGTCGCTGACCTTGATCCAGCTATGAGTCGCTGACCTTGATCCAGCTATGAGTCGCTGACCTTGATCCAGCTATGAGTCGCTGACCTTGATCCAGCTATGAGTCGCTGACCTTGATCCAGCTATGAGTCGCTGACCTTGATCCAGCTATGAGTCGCTGACCTTGATCCAGCTATGAGTCGCTGACCTTGATCCAGCTATGAGTCGCTGACCTTGATCCAGCTATGAGTCGCTGACCTTGATCCAGCTATGAGTCGCTGACCTTGATCCAGCTATGAGTCGCTGACCTTGATCCAGCTATGAGTCGCTGACCTTGATCCAGCTATGAGTCGCTGACCTTGATCCAGCTATGAGTCGCTGACCTTGATCCAGCTATGAGTCGCTGACCTTGATCCAGCTATGAGTCGCTGACCTTGATCCAGCTATGAGTCGCTGACCTTGATGCAATCAGCCAGCTATGAGTCGCTGACCTTGATCCAGCTATGAGTCGCTGACCTTGATCCAGCTATGAGTCGCTGACCTTGATCCAGCTATGAGTCGCTGACCTTGATCCAGCTATGAGTCGCTGACCTTGATCCAGCTATGAGTCGCTGACCTTGATCCAGCTATGAGTCGCTGACCTTGATCCAGCTATGAGTCGCTGACCTTGATGCAATCAGCCAGCTATGAGTCGCTGACCTTGATCCAGCTATGAGTCGCTGACCTTGATCCAGCTATGAGTCGCTGACCTTGATCCAGCTATGAGTCGCTGACCTTGATCCAGCTATGAGTCGCTGACCTTGATCCAGCTATGAGTCGCTGACCTTGATCCAGCTATGAGTCGCTGACCTTGATCCAGCTATGAGTCGCTGACCTTGATCCAGCTATGAGTCGCTGACCTTGATCCAGCTATGAGTCGCTGACCTTGATCCAGCTATGAGTCGCTGACCTTGATCCAGCTATGAGTCGCTGACCTTGATCCAGCTATGAGTCGCTGACCTTGATCCAGCTATGAGTCGCTGACCTTGATCCAGCTATGAGTCGCTGACCTTGATCCAGCTATGAGTCGCTGACCTTGATCCAGCTATGAGTCGCTGACCTTGATGCAATCAGCCAGCTATGAGTCGCTGACCTTGATCCAGCTATGAGTCGCTGACCTTGATCCAGCTATGAGTCGCTGACCTTGATGCAATCAGCCAGCTATGAGTCGCTGACCTTGATCCAGCTATGAGTCGCTGACCTTGATCCAGCTATGAGTCGCTGACCTTGATCCAGCTATGAGTCGCTGACCTTGATCCAGCTATGAGTCGCTGACCTTGATCCAGCTATGAGTCGCTGACCTTGATCCAGCTATGAGTCGCTGACCTTGATCCAGCTATGAGTCGCTGACCTTGATGCAATCAGCCAGCTATGAGTCGCTGACCTTGATCCAGCTATGAGTCGCTGACCTTGATCCAGCTATGAGTCGCTGACCTTGATCCAGCTATGAGTCGCTGACCTTGATCCAGCTATGAGTCGCTGACTTTGATCCAGCTATGAGTCGCTGACCTTGATCCAGCTATGAGTCGCTGACCTTGATCCAGCTATGAGTCGCTGACCTTGATCCAGCTATGAGTCGCTGACCTTGATCCAGCTATGAGTCGCTGACCTTGATCCAGCTATGAGTCGCTGACCTTGATCCAGCTATGAGTCGCTGACCTTGATCCAGCTATGAGTCGCTGACCTTGATCCAGCTATGAGTCGCTGACCTTGATCCAGCTATGAGTCGCTGACCTTGATCCAGCTATGAGTCGCTGACCTTGATCCAGCTATGAGTCGCTGACCTTGATCCAGCTATGAGTCGCTGACCTTGATCCAGCTATGAGTCGCTGCCCTTGATCCAGCTATGAGTCGCTGACCTTGATCCAGCTATGAGTCGCTGACCTTGATCCAGCTATGAGTCGCTGACCTTGATCCAGCTATGAGTCGCTGACCTTGATCCAGCTATGAGTCGCTGACCTTGATCCAGCTATGAGTCGCTGACCTTGATCCAGCTATGAGTCGCTGACCTTGATCCAGCTATGAGTCGCTGACTGCTGACAGCTTATTGAATGTACCATATCCTAAGCCCATTCTCTATAGAAACAATAGCCGGATAAAGGTATTCATGCTCAAAAGATGTTAACTCTTAACTACGTTTCTTCGGTAGCAGGTTACAGTGACTCTTCTTACATCCCGAGTCGTGTTTGAGACGGTCGACCGGGGTCCCTCTTGCTGTAGTACAATTTGCGACGCCTCAGTAAGATCACCACTATAGGGATTTTTTTTGTTGTGTTCGCCTTATTTATCTATTCCCCAAGGCGGTGTGCGTTGCACTGTGGTTTTTATTTTGCGCCTGTCGGCCCAGTGCATCCGACTTCAGCAATCATTTTTTATGTAAGGGTCTGCTTCTTCCTGCATTTTCTAAGTGTTCACATCCCCTGGGTAAAGGCCGCTGCTGTGATGAGGTTTGAACCCAGCACCTTGTGAACCACTTAACAACTAGCCCACGCCGTCCCCACACTATAGGGATTACAGTGTCGATCCCCATCTTGTTGGCCAGACTGAGGTGACACAATCTATTCTCAGGAGCACAAACAAGTATGTAAGGAAAGGTTCTAGGTCAGTATGTTTCACCTGACCCCGATTCTTCTTCTTCTTTGTTCGTTCTCAATCCCCCGCTACCAAGCCCTGAAAAAAGCTTTGCAACTAGCGGAATGTAGTTCAGAGAACGGAATGCGTTGTGTTGTCGTTTACAGCTTGACTGCGATATTTGCACCTTTCGGTCCAACACATCCGACTTCATCAAGCATTTTTGAGTACCGTGTTGCCCTCCCTCTTCGATCCCTTCTACTTAGCCAGTCTGCCCTGTTGTAGCTTGTTATCCAGGATCACCGTGTGGAGGTGTAGAAGGGTCTTGGCAGCTCTGGTTCGCTGTCCCTGAAGCTAGCAGTCAGCTATGGGTCGCTGACCACTGCAGTTCATGCGTCTTGATCACTGACCCCGATTAAGCTTCTCTGTCTACATAAATACGAGTAAACGAATAATGAAATAGTAGATACTGATATCAGGGATGAAGTGTTGAGATTTCATTAATCTAGGCCTCAGCATTTTGATGAGATAGAATGGCCAACTCCATTTTTCACTGCCTGCATTTACTTCTCTAAACCAGGTAACCAGGTACAACTTTCAGCTGGGTTGACTGTAGCGTTTTGATGACGGGGATCAAACTTTGTACCTTTAGTGTCATACTCATACTACAAGATGCTGAGCAGCGCATGAGCTGCAGTGGTCAGCGACCCATAGCTGACTGCTAGCGTCAGGGCCAGCATACCATAGCTGCCAAGACCCTTCTACACCTCCACGCGGTGATCCTGGATAACAAGCTGCAGCAGGGCAGACTGGCTAAGGAGAAGGGATCGAAAACGGAATGCTAACCCGGTACTCAAAAAATGCTTGCTGAAGTCGGATGTGTTGGACTGAAAGGTGCAAATATCGCAGTCAAGCTGTAAAACTACGACACAACGCATTCCGTTCTCTGGACTACATTCTGCTACTTAAGCCCTTTCAGGGTTTGGTAGCAGGAGATTGACAACGAACGAAGCCAAGCCACGAAGCCAAGCCACACTCATACGCTTTCTCCATATGTGATACAATAATACAAATGTAAATAACGGGTTTTCTCGGGGATCTGAAGTGGAAGAAAGCGTGTGATTGTCCATGTCGCCTTTCACATGTGCAACATTGACGCAGCTGATTGAACAAAACTCTGAATGGTATTGAGAGTATTCACAATTAGCTCCAGATGATTTCACAACTAAGAAAACGGCTCTCGTTTTCTATGTATGGAACGTGGAGGAACAAAAAGTGAACGAAAATGGAATTAGGGCAAACTGCTTCATCATTAGGAGTGGCAGTTTACATTATTCGTTGTGCGAAATTGTGAATAATGAGCAATTATTAGTGAGCGAATTCAGAATAAATTCAAGATAGCTGAGCTTTTGCAGATATATAAAAATAAACCAGGTGAATAATGGCCATGCAATGCTTGGGTTAAATAAAATGAGAAACATTTGGGACGAACAAAACAGAAGTAAAACGTGAAGACAGGCATCTTCCCATGGCAAACGTACGGATGCGAAACATGGACCATCAGACAAGTAATAATTAAGCAAATAGAATCTTTCCAGCTAAAATAAGACATGAAGGTTTTGAGAATATAATGACTAGCGAAGAGGAAAAATACTAACATACTATTAGAACTGGGAACAGAAAACAATTGACTGGTAAGCTACGTGGAACGAGTACTGACATATGACAGTAGATCATGGAAAATCAGCAAGTAAGCGGATATATCTTCAGAAGCAACGGAGATGTGGTTTTATAGAAAAATACTGCGGAAACCAAGGACTGCAAGGAAGATCAATGATGCAGTACTCGAAGAGGCACAAACACGAAGACAACTGATTGCAAGGATCAGAACAAGACAGACTTCCTTTTCTGGCATGTTATGAGAAGATGAGGTTTAAAGCACGTTGTGATAAATGCATAGATATCAGGAAAGAGAGACAGACGAAGGCAAAGTGAGAAGATGTTAGACAGCCTGAGAAAATGGCACGGACGACAATCAACAACTCAGTCGATAAACGACACACGTGACAGAATCGACCAACCGGCAAAGTCTGATGGGGAAGCAACGTTACGTCGAGGAAACCAAAATACTTTGACCTCATCAAACGCCACAATTGTTTAAAAAAAACAAACGACACTGGAACGTATGGTATCTGCAAAACGAAACAAACTGCGAAAAAGATGGACACACAATATGAAAGATGTTCTGGAGATGACAGTAGCGGAAGCGGGAGAACTGGCTACAAATCGAAAGTCTTACAGTAACGTTCTACAAACGGTATTCTACGTGATGATGATGATATTAGTTGGTTTCAAAGTTTATTTTAGAGTCCCTTTGAAACTAGGTTAAAGAATTCGCTCTGTTGTTTTCTTTGGTGCTGATGTTGCTGCTTTCAACTCTATTTGTAGGGATCAAGGTGCTGAGCAGGGCATGTAACTGTGTAGGGATCAAGGTGCTGAGCAGGGCATGTAACTGTGTAGGGATCAAGGTGCTGAGCAGGGCATGTAACTGTGTAGGGATCACGGTGCTGAGCAGGGCATGTAACTGTTTAGGGATCAAGGTGCTGAGTAGGGCATGTAACTGTGTAGGGATCAAGGTGCTGAGCAGGGCATGTAACTGCAGCGGTCAGTGAATTAAAGCTCACTGCTAGCATCAAGGCCAGCGAACTAGAGCTACCAAGACCCTTCTACAACTCCTGGATAACAGGCTGCAACAGAGCAGACTGGCTAAAGAGAAGGGATCAAAGAAGGAAGGCTAACCCCGTAGCCAAAAATGACTGCTTAAGTCGGATGTGTCGGACTGAAAGGTGCAAATATCTCAGTTAAGCTGTAAAATATGATACAACGCATTCCGTTCAGTGGGCAACATCCTGCTGCAAAGCCCTTTTCATGGCTTGGAATAGGTAGTTTGAGAACGAACGAACGAAGAAGAAAACACCTACTATTAAGGAAGCTCTTTAGCCTTTTGGAATATCTCTAGGAGCAAGTTACCAGCTGCCACTGATACTAAAACCGAGCGTTACTATGTCCACTAGACAGGCGCAGAGAAACATGTTGGTCATCACTTCATTATTTTATCAATGTCAAACTTCAGCCCTATTAAATGGACGCAAATGAAAGATCGAGAAAGATTAGAGGTGACGTAACACATGTTTATAAGATAATCAAGAAAAAGAATAGATTAGATTATAATACGTTTATTTTTCCTAACGTACAGCCGTCTACCACACTCATTCTTGCACAACTTTCCCACGCGCCTTCAGGGTGAGGCCCTTCCATTGAACTTTGGTTGGGCTGGCTTCTGAGAGCGCACAAACCTGGCATAGGTACATATAGACGCACACATGCATCAAAGCACTGGTTTATATGTTTTAATATCGCCCTATTGACTACGTTCTGGGGTGGAATAGGCGTAGAAACTATGCATCGTCGCTGGGGTCGACCTCTTGACGGTGGCTATGAAACCTCCTTGTAGTATAACCTAATTGCAGATTAATCATAGTGCGTCATTGTTAAATGTCCAAACAAATTTATTTTCTGTTCTTCAAAATAGTAATAAACTGATGTGGTCTCCACCATCTTCCTCAACGTGGTGTTGTGAATCTTGTCTCGAATTGTTTCTCCTGTTGCACTTTGTACACAGCGCATCCTAGTATTTAGCCTGGACATTTTTAAAATTAATTTTTAAAAAATAATTATTTTATTTTTCGTGTTTGCCTCACTAGTTTCTACTAGTTTCCACAAAATTCGACATTACTGAAGCAAATATTCGTCACTGGACAAATGACCATAATTCCATATTTTTGGCCAAAGGTCGATGGCCTATCTATTATATAATAATGCAGATATCAAGCTCTTTCGCAGAATCGAGCTCTGAATATGCATAACATAAAAGCAGCACAGACTGCACAATGCACATGCCAGAGAGGACTCCAGAAAACATCCTGCAGACATAGCTCCCGTGAGAAGACCTGGCCCGAGGAAAGAAACGTACAAGCCAAACTGTGGGAACCATTGAGGACCTGCGACTGACGTGTCACTTGATGGAGACAGCCCATCTGGTGGCATAAAACGAGCATTCGAAACCGTACGAAAAATAAGAAGAATCGAACTCACAATGTAACGTTGACTTTGATATTGCTTAAGAAAGAAGGTATATAGAACATGGATTAACAATTTCAGAGCGGAGACAGAGGCATTGAAGGCTGCACTTGAAGGAATGCTGACTACCGAAAGCAATGATAGCCAGATAGTCCTGTTTACAGATGCCCTGTCCGTGGTTACGCCACAAAAAAGTCAGAAAAATACAGAACTTAATGACTTAAGAGCAGTACTCTGTCAACTATGCCAGCAGTACAAACCGAAAAGAGTAGTGGTACAGTGGGTTTCATCCCATTGTAACATTCAAGGCAACGAGGAGGCAGACAGACTGGCAAAAGAAGGTGCAAGGTTACTACAACCAGATTCTAGTGTGACCTATGAAGAGTCCAAAAGGTTTATTAGGACCTCATACCAAATGGGAAACAGAGTATACCGACTATACAAAAAATGATGCTTATTACCAGTTGAACAGAAAAGAGTAGGTCGTGGTCTTCAGACTCCGCACAGGCCACAACAGACTGAGGTACCACCTATTCAATAAACTGAAGATAGGTGGCACTGACGAATGCACCTGTGTTACAGGGAAAATGATCGCTGAACATCTGCTGCAAATTGCCCGACATACGAGGACCAGAGAAAGCACACGTGGCCATCACCAGTGCCAACACTAGACAAGCTCTATGGCAGTGTCGACAGCCTCAGGATGACAGCTGCTTTCTTCGAACAAATTCAAGAACGACGTCCATGGCGTACGAAGAAGAAGAACAACAACATGAATTAATCAACAATGAAAAACCATTTCAACTCCCTGTTGAGTAAAAGGCCAAGGTCGCCGTCCATCGTAGACGATGATGGCATACTTTATTTGCAAGCGCCATTTTTAGTAAGGATTAATTTCCCTATTTTTTATCCTCACTCTCTCATCTCGAGCCGCCGACCCTAGTAGCAAGTCAAGGACGAGACAACTAGAGGGAGACTACGAGATGCAGGGGACTCCGCATCGTGCACCCGTGAAAAACACGGCGGAGTCCGGAGTCGAACCCACACCACCGGATTACGAGGCCGACGGCTTAACCATTTCACCACAGAATCCCTGTGTAGTACATGTCTTAAAAATATACACAAATTCAACAAATGATGATCGGCCTGTTTCTATTGAAGCTTGTCTGGCTTAAAGTTTCTACAGATTTTGGTAGCCAGTCTCATGTTCATCCCTCAGTACTAGCCTCCTACAACATGCATGGCAGGTTACTGCATTGCTATTCTTTGCTCCATTTTCGGGCCCCGGTAACACTTGTGCTTATTCATAACCTAATAAAAATTGTTTCTACTTAATAAATTGATTGACATAATTAATTGTGTGTGTGTGTGTGGCAAATGATCTGTTCTAGAATCACAGCTTTTAATTATTTCTCTCGGGGATGCTACAATTATAGGGTGTGTTTACAATCGATAGAGGTTTAGAAACGATGAGACACGCAGTGTCAATTATTAATGTTACAGTTTACAAAGTAAATTACATTTAAAGGATTCTTAAAATATTGCCCGAGGGGACTGCGTGGCCTAGTGATTAAGTGGCACGGCTCACAACCGGAAGTTGCTGGGTTCGATCCCCATCACAGCACCGGCCGTTACCCCGGGGAAGCAAACCCTTAGAAAATGCAGGAGGAAGCAGGCCCTTACATAAAATACATGCTGAAGTCGGATGCACTGGGCCGACAGGCGCAAAATAAAAACCACAGTGCAACGCACACACGCCTTGGGGATAAGAGAAATAAGGCGAACGCAACAAAAAAAAAAATAAAAAATAAAGCCCACGAACCCCAAAAGGCACTTTATAGACCACGGAGTAAAAATAAATCATTAAATATCTGGTTTATTTCCGTTACTGAGGTTTTCTTCGAAGATAATAAACGAACGAATAAAGAGGTAGAGAAAGTGAGATAAACCTACATTTGGTAAAAACTCAGCGCTCCCTTCTGGACTTTTGCCGAACACTAGGGCAAATGTCAAAGGTCCAGACTCCTGGGCTTACACGATTACTCCCACAGATTGAATAAGCTAGATCGATTATATTGTAGAGAAATGTGACATGTACAAGAAACCCATTTCTGGTCTGTTGATCGTTCGTGCCTCGTATAAGATTGACACAATTCGTTGTATTCGATTATTTATTTCTCTGTGTATAGTGTGTATTAGAGAGCGTGCTGTAAGGGACTGCATCACTTTCTCTCACTCTAATAACTATACTAGTGATCAGTAACACGATCAGTAACCGATAGTCAATCGACTGGGAATTGAATGTAAAAGCGCCAATAGTTAACGGGAATACTATTATTCAAATATTTCTGGGAAAATAAGGTAATGTGTGATCATTCATATTATCGTTGATTGATTGATTTGCATTTTCGGTCTAGATGGATAGGACCACTACGCTAACTGGCCTCTTTACATGAAGCCTGTATTTAATAAACAATTATGGAGGATGTCCGTTGTAATGTTGAAATAAGAGCTAGGATTGAAGAAGCATCAAATACATTTAATGAGAAACAGAAGCTACTAACACCAAGTTATTACGTGAAAATATTGAACTTAAAAGGAATAATCACCATGCATATTTAACCCATTGCACTGTTCGACTCTGAAACATGGACTGTAAATATAAACGATGGAAAGACGTTAGAATTGTGCTATCGCAAGATGCAAACAGAGAGATGGACAGAAAAAAGGTCATACGAGCAAGTGCTTAATGATATAGATTGACATGGCCAGCTGAAGCAAAATATAAAAAAAGGGTAGACTATTGGCTTAGCCACACGCGATAGGTTTTCTAGAGGTGAACTAATGAAAGTACCGGAAGGCAAAGTTCAAGGGAAAAGAAGAACAGAGAGTCCAAGAAAATAGTACTCGTACATTACACAGGCGTGCAAGCCCATCGGGTGCATAATTGTCTTGAGTTAAAGAGATTTGCCGAGAACAAACCAATGGCGTGACATAATCAGATGACGTCAACACCAGTCTCCTGACTGACTAACATAGAACAGTGGCGTGACATGATCAGCCGACTTCAACATCAGTCTCTGGACTGACTAACCTAGGACAGTGGCGTGACATGATCAATAAACTCACCAGTCTCCTGACTGATTAACATAGGACAGTGGCGTGATATGATCAATAAACACACCAGTCTCCTGACTGATTAACATAGGACAGTGGCGTGGCATGATCAATAAACACACCAGTCTCCTGACTGATTAACATAGGACAGTGGCGTGGCATGATCAATAAACTCACCAGTCTCCTGACTGATTAACATAGGACAGTGGTGTGGCATGATCAATAAACTCACCAGTCTCCTGACTGATTAACATAGGACAGTGGCGTGGCATGATCAATAAACTCACCAGTCTCCTGACTGACTAAGCCTGGTGATGAAGATGATGTATCAGATCATTTGCAGTGGCGGTTTCAATAGCAATGCTTTTACATATTGCCTGCCCAACGCACAACTCTCTTTGGTAACATGTTACGAAATTCATGGACTATTGCTGTGGCCCTTTTCTTTTCCAGGCTGGTACCACAGGGGCGAAAAGCCACATTGCTAAGCCACACTTTAGTTTATTCAAATATTGATGACAAAAATCATGCTTGCTGTGAATATTTGACTGCCATTAAGCTTATCGTAACAGGACATTAATTTCAAAATGTAAGAAGACATTAAATGTGGGTAATGCATTCAATTAATCAATCAATGCCCGTCGCTCGTTTTGGGGCATAGGCCATTGACAGCCCTCCTCTAGCAAGTTCTATCTTGAGCTGCCATTTCTGGTTCTCTTCAGTTGAGGTCGAGAGACTGAGGACCCTTTTCCCAGTCATTCCTCCAGGTATTTCGGGTTCTACCTCTCTTCCTGTTCCCCTGTGGATTCCATGTCATGACCTATCTGATCACGTTTGATTTGTTGCTCTCCTAGTTGTTGTTTGATTTGTTGCTCTCCTAGTTGTTGTTTGATTTGTTGCTCTCCCAGTTGTTGTTTGATTTGTTGCTCTCCTAGTTGTTGTTTGATTTGTTGGTCTCCTAGTTGTCGTTTGATTTGTTGCTCTCCTAGTTGTTGTTTGATTTGTTGCTCTCCTAGTTGTTGTTTGATTTGTTGCTCTCCTAGTTGTTGTTTGATTTGTTGCTCTCCTAGTTGTTGTTTGATTTGTTGCTCTCCTAGTTGTCGTTTGATTTGTTGCTCTCCTAGTTGTTGTTTGATTTGTTGCTCTCCTAGTTGTCGTTTGATTTGTTGCTCTCCTAGTTGTTGTTTGATTTGTTGCTCTCCCAGTTGTTGTTTGATTTGTTGCTCTCCTAGTTGTTGTTTGATTTGTTGCTCTCCTAGTTGTCGTTTGATTTGTTGCTCTCCTAGTTGTTGTTTGATTTGTTGCTCTCCTAGTTGTTGTTTGATTTGTTGCTCTCCTAGTTGTTGTTTGATTTGTTGCTCTCCTAGTTGTTGTTTGATTTGTTGCTCTCCTAGTTGTCGTTTGATTTGTTGCTCTCCTAGTTGTCGTTTGATTTGTTGCTCTCCTAGTTGTTGTTTGATTTGTTGCTCTCCTAGTTGTTGTTTGATTTGTTGCTCTCCTAGTTGTTGTTAACTCCTTTCCTACAGGCCTTCCTTCCTCACCATGTCTTGCCAGTCTATAATCAATATCCTCCGTCCGTAGATCAGCATGCTCGGGATGTGAAGAATACTACTACAACCCGCCACTTAACATCCTTTTCAGGGCACACAAAAGAGTAAACTTACTCATTGTGGGCACTAAACAACAACAACAACAACAACAACAACAACAACAACAATAACATCCTCCCTAGACGATTATTAACGAACGACTAGAGTTTCATGTGTATTGGCTTTGTCGTTCTCCATATTTCTGCTCCTTACAGGAGTGCTGGCCTGATATTGAAATGAAATAATATTAACTTGATATTAGTTTTTATTTCCCTGAATTGCCATATATTCATCATCATCATCTTGTAGAATGTCCTTTGCAGAACGTCGCTCTCATGACAGCCTGTCTTCCGCCAGTCTTCCGACGTACTCAAAGGTCAAATCCAGCGTCTCCTTGATGTCATGAGTCCATCCTCTGCTCGGTCGGCCCCCTGCCTCCTTTTCCAGTGACCATGCCCTCCATAACCACTCACTCCAGTCCGTTGTGTTAATTGGCGTGTCCAAAAAACCTCAGTTACATCATTTATGAACCAATTCTCCTCCATTATATTAATTATTCAGCAAAAAAAATACTCTCCTTGCTTTTCCAATTGTAGCTCTTACATCTGTCGCTGTGCCCCCTGTCGTATCAATGGTGCTGCCCAATTATGTGAAGGTGGCTACCTCTTCCACTGCCTTCTCCAAGCACGACTGGATCTTTACTTTACGTGTTGATTTCAAACAGCTTAGTTTTCTTCGTGTTAATATCTAGTCCCAGTTGGCTGAATGCTCCCTCACCCTATTTAGTTCTTCTTGCAATTGGTTACGGATGTATGACGACAGTATCAAGTCGTCTGTTTAGTCTGAACTTAATGATTTAAGAGCAGTACTCTGTCAACTATGCCAGCAGTCTGCACCAAAAAGGGTAGTGGTACAGTGGGTTCCATCACACTGCAACATCTAAGGCAACGAGGAGGCAGACAGACTGGCAAAAGAAGGTGCAAGACTACCACAACAGATACTAGTATGACGTACGAAGAGTCAAAACGGCTTATTAGAGCTAGATACATGACCAAATGGGAAACCGAACATACCGGCTACACAAAAAACGATGCCTATTACCAGTTGAACCGAAGAGAGCAGGTCGTGGTCTTCAGACTTCGCAATGGCCACAATAGACTGAGGTACCACCTATTCAACAAATTGAAGATAGGTGGCACTGACGAATGCCCGTGTGGTACCGTCAAAATGATCGCTGAACATCTGCTGCAAAACTGCCCGACATACGAGGATCAGAGAGAGCAGATGTGGCCATCACCAGTGGCAACACTAGACAAACTCTATGGCAGTGTCGACAGCCTCAGGATGACTACTGCTTTTCTCTAAAAAATGAAGGTTGTCGTCTGACTGCGTACGATGAAGAAAGAAGAAGAAGTCTGTATAGTCCATGATCTCTAGCATAGGCCACGATGACAATTAATGTAGGTAGTTATATAGCATGTGTTACTGCAAACATGTCCACTGCATCAAGGCTGTCGTGAGAAGACCTGGCCTGAGGAAAGAAATAAGACAAACTGTGGGGAACCATTGAGGACCTGCGACGGACGTGTCCCTTCATGGAGGCAGCCCATCTGGGGACATACAACGAGCATATGAAACCGAACGAGTAGAGGAAGACTATAGCATGGGTGACATGTGAGAAACGCCAATTTTACAATCTCATCGGATCGGGTTCGAATCCAGCCATGTCCTTCTTCCTCTTCTTCATCTTCGTAAGCTGTCATCCTGAGGTTATCGACACTGCCACATAGCTTGTCTAGTGTTGCCATTGGTGATGACCACATGTGCTTTCTCTGGTCCTCGTATGTCGGGCAATTTTGCAGCAGATGTTCAGCGGTCATTTTCCCAGTACCACAGGTGCATTCGTCAGTGCCACCTATCTTCAGTTTATTGAGTAGATGGTACTTCAGTCTGTTGTGGCCTGTGCGGAGTCTGAAGACCACAACCTGCTCTCTTCTGTTCAGCTGGTAGTAGGCATCATTTTTTGTGTAGCCAGTATGTTCTGTTTCTCATTTGGCCATGTATCTGGTAATAATAAACCTGTTGGACTCTTCGTAGGTCACACTAGAATCTGGTTGTTGTAGTCTTGTACCTTCTTTTGCCAGTCTGTCTGCCTCGTCGTTGCCTTGGATGTTACAGTGGGATGGAACCCACTGTACCACTACTTTTTTTGGTGCGGACTGCTGGCATAGTTGACAGAGTACTGCTCTTAAATCATGAAGTTCAGTAATTTTCTGGCTTTTTAGTGCTGTAACCACGGCCAGGGCATCTGTAAACAGGACTATCTGAATCAGCCCTGTCTTGGAATAGGACCTCTTCCTGGGCCTCTTGACTCATTCTCTCCTTCCTCTCTCTTCTTAATTCCCTCTGTTTCATTTGACTCTGTCCTACAATCACACTCATGCACAACTTCTACACTCGCCCTCATGGTGAGGCCCTTCCATTGCACTTCGGTTGGGCTGTCTTCTGAGAGCGCACAAATCTAGCATAGGTACATACAGACGCACACATACATCCAAACACTGGTTTATGTGTCTTAATATCGCCCAGTTGACTACGGTCTGGGGTGGAATAGGCGCGCCTCCGCCAGTAGAAACTAGTGAGGCAAACACATATTAAAAAAATAAAAAAATATCGACAACAGGGTTGAGATATTGAACGCTGTTTGCCAAGTGAATGCTGATACGCTCAACGTCCTTGATACAAATATTGTCCCCACGAAGACATACCATATCATCACTTTCATTTCCAGCTGGGACTTTTTACAGTTTTCTTTATCCAATATTGTTATTTGTAGTACCCCCCTCAATTCCCCGAGAATATTTAGGACTTCTTGGATCCATATATTTTTGAAAAGTAAAACTCACAATAGGAAGTATGTTAGACTTATAGTTTTAGTAAAAGTTGTTATTGATAAACTGTAAAATAAAAGTATGGCTATAGTTCAAGCCAATATCTCGGCTCTGTAGCATTGTTAGAAAGTTTGCAAGATAATATATAGGTTTTTTTAGCTTTGTAAGAAAGTTTGCAAGCCAAAATATCGTTTTTATAGCTTTGTAAGAAAGTTTGCAAGCTAATATATCGGTTTTTTTAGCTTTGTAAGAAAGTTTGCAAGCCAATATATCGGTTTTTTTAGCTTTGTAAGAAAGTTTGCAAGCCAATATATCGTTTTTTTTAGCTTTGTAAGAAAGTTTGCAAGGCAATATATCGTTTTTTTTAGCTTTGTAAGAAAGTTTGCAAGCCAATATATCGTTTTTTTTAGCTTTGTAAGAAAGTTTGCAAGCCAATATATCGGTTTTTTAAGCTTTGTAAGAAAGTTTGCAAGCCAATATATCGGTTTTTTAAGCTTTGTAAGAAAGTTTGCAAGCCAATATATCTGTTTTTTAGCTTTGTAAGAAAGTTTGCAAGCCAATATATCGTTTTTGTTAGCTTTGTAAGAAAGTTTGCAAGCCAATATATCGTTTTTTTTAGCTTTGTAAGAAAGTTTGCAAGCCAATATGTCGGTTTTTTTAGCTTTGTAAGAACGTTTGCAAGCCAATGTATCGGTTTTTTTAGCTTTGTAAGAACGTTTGCAAGCCAATATATCGTTTTTTTTAGCTTTGTAAGAAAATTTGCAAGCCAATATATAGGTTTTTATAGCTTTGTAAGGAAGTTTGCAAGCCAATATATCGGTTTTTATAGCTTTGTAAGAAAGTTTGCAAGCCAATATATCGGTTTTTATAGCTTTGTAAGAAAGTTTGCAAGCCAATATATCGACTTCGTAGTACTGTAAGAAAGTGTGTACGTGAATATATCGGCCCTGTAGCATTGCAAGAAAGTTTGTAAGCCAATATATCGGTTTTTTTTAGCTTGGTAAGAAAGTTTGGACGCCAATATATCAGTTCTGTAGCTTTGTAAGAAAGTTTGCAAGCCAATATATCGGTTTGTTTAGCTTTGTAAGAAAGTTAGCAAGCCAATAATATCGTTTTTTTTAGCTTTGTAAGAAAGTTTGCAAGCCAATATGTCGGTTTTTTTAGCTTTGTAAGAACGTTTGCAAGCCAATGTATCGGTTTTTTTAGCTTTGTAAGAACGTTTGCAAGCCAATATATCGTTTTTTTTAGCTTTGTAAGAAAATTTGCAAGCCAATATATAGGTTTTTATAGCTTTGTAAGGAAGTTTGCAAGCCAATATATCGGTTTTTATAGCTTTGTAAGAAAGTTTGCAAGCCAATATATCGGTTTTTATAGCTTTGTAAGAAAGTTTGCAAGCCAATATATCGACTTCGTAGTACTGTAAGAAAGTGTGTACGTGAATATATCGGCCCTGTAGCATTGCAAGAAAGTTTGTAAGCCAATATATCGGTTTTTTTTAGCTTGGTAAGAAAGTTTGGACGCCAATATATCAGTTCTGTAGCTTTGTAAGAAAGTTTGCAAGCCAATATATCGGTTTGTTTAGCTTTGTAAGAAAGTTAGCAAGCCAATAATATCGTTTTTTTTAGCTTTGTAAGAAAGTTTGCTAGCCAATATATCGGTTTTTATAGCTTTGTAAGAAAGTTTGCAAGCCAATATATCGGTTTTTTTATTTTTGTAAGAAAGTTTGGAAGCCAATATATTGACTCCGTAGTACTGTAAGAAAGTGTGTACGTGAATATATGGGCTCTGTAGCTTTGTAAGAACGTTTGCAAGCCAAGATATCAGCTCTGTAGCTTTGTAAGAATGTTTGCAAGCCTGTATATCAGTCCTACGGATAGAATCAGTTCAGCAAGCCTATGAAATCCGTGTTCTACGTTTCGTATTAAACATTAAGTGGCGGGTTACAGTAGCTTTCCTCACATTCCAAGCGTGCTAATGAAGGTGGAACGGGGTCCTCCAGGCGGTTGTGCTATGCTTTGCTTCATCTGTGTGTGGCTCACTACTACGGGGATTACGTCGATCCCTCACTGTGTTAGCCAGGCTGCACTAAAACCCGTTTCCAGGGATGGCTGCTAGGAAGCAGAGGTGAGGGTCTTGGCCAGTATGTTTTGCCTGACCCTGACCAACTTGTCTCATCAGTATATTTTGCCTGACCAGACGTTAGTCTTCCTCCCCACATATCTTCGTAATCATGCCTAAAAATATCCACAAAAAAAAACCAAAAAAAAAAAAAAAAAACCACACAGGAAAAATTATAAAGAACAATCAACCCGAATGGTACCCGGGTTGAAAGGAATAAAACTGTAACCCCCCAAGTTAGGCGTAAATTCCAAAGAAAGAGGATGTAACAAATGGCAGAGAACCTCAGAATATCAACCCATTGCTGGAAAAATTGCACCGCAAATGGCTGGTCACAGGCTTCCTGTAAATTGACTAACAGTCATGGTCACCATTTGCGCCTCTTGGAGCGAAAAAACGAATCGTAATAAAAAACAATGAGAAACAATGAGAAACAATGAGAAACAATGAGCGTTACCCATCAGGTTTGTGAACTAAGGGCTTTTAAAGCAAATGCCGATTTGATCAAACTTTGTGGTCTCTTGCAGCAAGGTTATCAGAGAGGCAGGGGCCACCTTATTACCTCTGCCAGTTACACAACCTTTCCGAAAACAGATCATGTGATCTGCCTAAATCAGTGGTTCTCAGCCAGGAGCCCTCTTCTTACCTCTGCCACTTACACAACCTTTCCGAAAACAGGTCATATCATCTGCCTAAATCAGTGGTTCTCAGCCAGGAGCCATCTTCTTACCTCTGCCAGTTACACAGCCTTTCCGAAAACAGATCATGTGATCTGCCTAAATCAGTGGTTCTCAACACGGAGGGATTTCTCCCTCCTCCCTCCCCCTAGGGGGAGTTTTAGGGTTTCAAGGGAGATGTGAGAATTGAGGCTACTATTCGGCAAAGTGTAATGTCATGCATATTATTTGGAACATACTTTTAAGTGAAGTTATCTGGTGTCCAGATGTTGAGCAGTGCATCAGCTGCAATGGTCAGCGACCCCTAGCTGACTGCAAGCGTTAGGGCCACACTCGCACGCACGCACGCACGCATGTACACGCACGCACGCATACTTACTCAAAACCTGTCGTTTCCTATATTTGTTCTGCTCTGTTGCATCACCGGTGATGTTTGAATGGCTTTCATTAGGGCTGCATATGCAGTGGCGTAGCTAGTTTACGCCCTGCGGGAAGTCGCAGATTTTGTCGCCTCTCTCATTACACATCAAACATAATTACATTGTTAATTTCATCATTCTACAATGTTATTTTTCTTGCTTTTCTGTTGACAACTTGTCGACGATATTGTTGAAGTCTATTTCGTTTTTCAGTTGCTGTTTTATAGACAGCACAGTATGATTACTTATAAAAAGGTTCCAGGGGAAATCATACTGCAAAGATAACTGATGATCGAAATCAGAGTCCGACAGTTAAGATGTTTTGGTCACATTAAAAGACCACGAAAAGAGCACCGGACGGAAATATGGAGGCCATAGATGCCAAAGGTAGACATAACTTTTTGTTGGGGAATCAC
Organism: Ariolimax columbianus; assembly: GCA_036924085.1. Classification (NCBI taxonomy): domain Eukaryota; kingdom Metazoa; phylum Mollusca; class Gastropoda; order Stylommatophora; family Arionidae; genus Ariolimax; species Ariolimax columbianus. The sequence continues at coordinate 19,103,158 of JAVGWX010000007.1, forward strand.
ATCATGATTGACAGGAAAACCCTGGAAGATTGCAATCCTATTACAAGAGGAAGGATACGTTGGAGAAATATGTCCAGCGAGTTGGAGTAGGCCTGGGGGAGGCACCTACCTCCTACCAGTCTCGTCAGCAGGGTTACGGATTGCTGAAAGGCCTTCTAATTTGGAGGTTAGCTGCGAATAAATAAGCAGCCGTGGACAAAAACGGGTCGGCAGGCATGGAGGCTGTAAGGAGGCAGCCCCTCCACCATGCAAAGACACAACAGGCTAATTACCTGTTTGTCTTAAAAAACGATTACAAGTAACCTCTACACCTCACGGTAGAAGAGGAGCGACTAAGTAAGTAAGTAAGAGTTGGAGTAGGTACGTAAACAGAACAGAATATGGTAGGAAATATATGGATATTCTGTGAAATACAAGAAGAAATGACGTGGTTTGGCATCGATGTAGAACTAATATAATTACTGACAATCCCGAGTGATTTGCTGGGATCCATGTGGATGATGAGAACAAGAATGGCACAACTGCCTAAAAGAGAGCATATCGTAAGAGGTGACTAACTGTGTGACATGGCATAACACCGGCCATGTTCAGGTGGTTTGTTTAGAGCAGCATAGTTAGCGCCCAGCAGGCTGCGGGTCTACTTTGCTCTAGCGTTTGAGTCTATTAAGATGAACTCGCACATCGGTTAACCATCCAACATAGAAGAGTATTAAGCTGCTCAAGCCTAGTCCGCTAAGCCTGAAACCCTTCTCCCGGCTACATCCAGCTCATATCAGAGCTGGGACCTGCACAGGGACATCTGCCCCTGTAGAAGTACAAGTCGACTAAGAACTAAGACTGAGAGCCATCTTGTACAGGATCTACGATGATTGTGTGTCATGTACGCCTATATTTTATAGCTTTTTCGTAAATCCATTTTTTTTTCTCGTGTAGTCTCGTGTCCCACATTCTTCCAATTTCGCAATTTAATAAATATACTAGACCTCGACTAATCTGACAGATCTGAGACTTGACGTAGTGTTGGAACTAATCGAATACTTTAGCTACGCAGACTTTACCCGTATCGTCCACATTTGCTTATGTCTGAAAAATTGGGTCATGAGAACGAACGAAGCCAAGCCAAGCCAAGTTGGGTCATGCAAGTTCCTGGGGACATGATCGTGCTGTGAAACAAAGTCTCGCTTACACAACCTCTACAAGGGTAAGACAAGTTTGGTACAGGCTTCCTGCAAGAAATTAAACTGTAAAGCTGGCCATGCTTGGATTCATCTGCGTGACTCTCACTACTACGGAGATCGTTGCCATGTGACTGGCCTTAAACTTATACAAACATGACCTCACTTACTAAAACAGTGGATTTCATAAAAGGTTATTACATTGCTCCAGCAGTATCATGAGCCACACATAAACGTTTATTACATTGCTCTAGCAGTATCATGAGCCACACATAAAAGGTAATTACATAGCTCTAGCAGTATCATGAAACCACACATAAAAGGTTATTACATTGCTCCAGCAGTATCATGAGCCACACATAAAAGGTTATTACATAGCTCCAGCAGTATCATGAGCCACACATAAAAGGTTATTACATTGCTCTAGCAGTATCATGAGCCCACACAGAAATTCACCTTGCTCCATGCATTTCCTGTCGTAATTGCGTCTTCATATCATCGGATGAGGGACGGCGTGTGCTAATGTGATCACGACCCGAAGGTGCTGGGTTCGATCCCCATCACAGCACCGGTCCCTGGGAAGCAAACCCTTAGAGAATGCAGGAGAAAGTAGACCCTTACATAAAATGAATGCCGAAGTCGGATGCACTAGACCGACAGGCGCAAAATAAAAAACCGTAGTGCAACGTACACCGACTTGGGGAATAGAGAAATAAATCAAACGCAAGAAGTATGATCGGACAGGGTCAAAAATAATATACTGGTCAAGACCCCTTCTCCAAACATCTCCCTTCGACGTACGTCTGCCTGGAAATGGACTGTTTTCATGGCAGACTGGCAAGCGCGGTGGAGGATCGACGTTACCCTCATAGTATTAATCGACACGCAGCTGAAGCAGCCAAGCATAGCACAACAGCCTGGATTATCATCACTCTCGGGATGTGAGGAATATACTGTAAATCGCCACTTACCGCCCTTTCAGGATGCACAAAAAGAGTAATCTTACTCATTGTGTGGATTCAACAACAACATCAAAATCAAGAACAACAACACCATTCCTGAGCAATCAAGATGCATCCACAGATTTATTCCTGTATCATAATTAACCCTTTACACCCTAGCCTTAAAACAGGAAATACATATTCATACGAGCAGGGACATACTTCTTTGCCTTATTCATATACTATTTGTTTACTTATGCGTTGTAAATGCTATCCCAGAACAGAACAAGAAATGATGTTGCATTGAACATTGTAGTAGTGTCTTCGGTTTCCAAGCAACATACAATGGGCAGGTTAGGGTCTAAAGGGTTGAGAACGACTGAGTAGCAGAGTGCATGGGGCTAGCGACCTCATGGAGTCAAAAAAGCACGCAAAGGACTTTGGCGCAGGCTTCATAACAGAAGCCAATTTTAGAGGTAGCCCTTTTCTTCGGTTGTAACCAAAAGGGACAAGAAGTAGCAGAGTTAGATCGCTGGCCTTTCACTACAAAGTTATCAAGTTCAATTCCCTCTATCAACACGCCCCATCCAATCCATCTGCAAATCGTACCAGGCTTACTGTTAAGTAACGGCAATCTGTAAAAACGAAAACTCGTCAACTAAACGGTCGTCCTTTCCCAGACATTGTTTCACCAAACCTGTACTACTCTCAATCCCCACATTTACAGTCTCCGACCATGCAATGAGTATTTCCCATGCTCGCATGAACACAAATGGATACTTGCGTCTTAATTCACCCCAAACAAAAGCAATATTTATTTTTAGCATATCATTTAAAGCAATAATGACACAGAATAGCCCACTTTTTTTTTTTACTTTTGGGGTGTCAAATATTCTGCGAGAGAAGACAATAATTTCTGGAATCTGTCAACGTTGGTCCATGATAAGGAGAGTAGCATATAATGTCTACAACAGAATGACATTATCCATGCTGACAGACGATGTAACAGCAACCATTTTAATTAACCCTAACCCTAAACCTAACCCTAACCCTTCGCAAAACTGAATAAACCCATCATTTCTACACATCTACCTTTATCGAAGTATTTACTTCTTTATTAAAAATACAATTTTGTCGACCTGTTCTCCCCTTAACCCGAAATGGAATGTCCCGTGACGTACGATGTAAACCATGGGAACTGTATTTGGGCTGAATTAAGACGCAAGTACGCACATCTGTTATTTGGTAACGTTTAGCATTATTATTACAAAGATACGCCCATTTACATCTCTGACGGTCTTATATGGGGAAATCAAAGTGTATCAGCCACGAAAAAGCAATCGGCATCACGATATACATGATTGAGCAGCGATATAAAACACTTCTCTTCGAACTGTATGCACTTCAAACAAATTTACTGCACTTGTAGTGTGAAAAAAGCTGTTATTAAGATCGCGCGAGTACATCCGTTACCTGGACTCTATTTATAGCTCCATAGGGAAAAGGAGGGTAAAGACAGTAGAGGGTGAAAGGTCAAAAACAGAGGGTGAAAGGTCAAAAACTGAGATTTATTTACACAAAGTGACATAACTCTTGTTGAGCGTATTCTAGGTTTGTACAACTCGTGCCACGCACGTGACTAATGAACCCCACGTGTTTTTCCTATTCACAAAGCGGAACGCGAATATATTTGCCGGTGAGGATACGAATCTTGTCTGTTTTACTTTGATGGTGGGATCTGGGATAGGCGAAACATATGGATCAAGACTGGAGAGAAAGACTAACGTCTGGTCAGACAAAATGCACTGATCAGACGTGTAAGTCAGGGTCAGGCAAAACATACTGGCCATGACCCTCACCTCAGCTTCCTAGTAGCCCTCCCCTGGAAACGGGCTGTTTTCACGGCAGCCTGGCTAATGAGGTGACGGATCGACGTGATCCCTATAGTAGTGAGTGACACGAATATGAAGCCAAGCATAGCACAACTACCTGGAGGACCCTGGTCCACCTTCATCAGCACGTTCGGGATGTGAGGAAAGCTACTGCAACCCGTCACTTAACGTCCTTTTCAGGGCGCACCAAAGAGTAACCTACTCATTGTGGGCATTAGCAAACAAGGACAATGTTGATCAAGACTCCATTCTCGTTTACGTGGAGTTCCCGGGAACAGGCTACGTCAAACAGTCTGGCCAACGAGGAAGAGTTCGACACCATAATTCCCATAGTGATTAGATGAATGAAGAACATTGTATTGCATTACAGCAGGAGGACCCAGGTCCCCAATCTCACGTACATCTTGGGATAGAAGAAGAGCCACTGTAACCAACCACAATGTGAACATCAAGAATTAAACGAACAGTGTGGGTTCGTCTTCGGGGTTCGTCCTGAAATGGACGATGTGACATTCTGTTACAGTTTCCAGCGAGGTTGTGATATACACACATTTCGGTCCGAAACACCTGAAACATTGTTTGGGTACCAGGTCTGTCTTCGCACTGTGATTCATATTATCTTAAGCAAAACTACGCTTGTGCAGCCTGTTTCCAGGGCCGCCGCTTGGAGGTTTAATATGGTCTTGGTCAGCTCTGGTTCACTTGCCATGATGCAGGCACCAAACTGTGTCACTAGTATCTGTCAGCTTATTTGCCGAGCTGCAACTTTAACCTCCGATCAGTTAGTTAGTTGTCTTTCCATTTGTACCGTTGAGCGTTGTGGGGAGCTTAAGTCGCATATCCTGCGCCAAGTGCGTTACGTCGGTCGATGTGAACCCGTGTCGCTGTACAATCACTCTGTCATCTATTCACCTACCTCGTGGCACCCCCTCCCCCTCCCTTACCCTGTAGCCAGATTTACCAACATTGTAAGCCATCAGTGGAAGCTGATGAGGGTGCATTCTCATGCAATGACCAAAGCAACTTATTTCCTGCCTGGAAATGTATTCGGCACAAGACGTAGTGCCGACCATTAATCGAATATCGTCGTTCCGCATTCTGTCTCACCTGGTAACACCGATGACCTTCCTCAAACACTTCATTTCACACGTCGAAATTCTGCTCTCACGTGCATTGGACAGAGGCCATGTTTTACTCTGGTAGCACAGAGTCGGCATAAATGTACTGTTTATAAGTTGTTGCTTTGTTGCCAAACTAATGCTCGGGTGCCTAAGCAGTGGTGGCCAGTTGATAAGTCACAGCAGATGCCTTCTGACGCTTAGTCTCAATTTCCCTCCGCTCAGTATGAGTTATTTACAACCACCAACAATAAACACGCCGCGAAGACCAAGCGGGTTAACCACTCTGCCACCCGACTCTCAAAATGGTGTTCTACTTGCGTCTTCCGCTCCCTGGGGAGAATATGGCAACTACTACATCAGACGACCTAACACGAAACCTGTATCCGAGCACTGGCAGAAGTAATTTTAATAGCAGTGATTTTACACGTTGTTAACTCGATGCACAACCTTCTTTAGTTGACTTATACAATGTGCTTCGCAGGTTACAGTCGTCCTATTATTTTGGTCAAGGGCACCACTTACGTGTAATAGCACAAAGCATGTTTCAAAGTATTTCAGACACTAGATCGCATCCTTCAGAAAGCAATGCTATACAGATACAAGGAATAGAAAAACAACAAGAGCCGACCACACAGAAGATGGATAGCAGAAATAACAGAAGCAGTAAAGCTACCCGTGTACGAATCCCATACTAGGGCCCGGTCAGGAAACCTAGTCATAACCTGACGCTAAAGGCACAAGCAGGTCTAACAAGCTAAAAAAAGGAAAGAAAGAAATAACTCCTCCCTCGGATTTTTTTATTTTTTTATTTAACGTGTTTGCCTGAATGGCTTCTACTGGCAGAGGCGCGTCAATTCCACCCCAGACCGTAGTCAATTGGCCGATATTAAAGGCATGAACCAGTGCTTGGATGTATGTGTGCGTCTGTGTGTACCTATGCTAGGTTTGTGCGCTCTCAGAAGCCAGCCTTACCAAAGTGCAATGGAAGGGCCTCACCCTGATGGCGCGTGTAAGAGGGTGATTGATGGACAGAGTCAAATGGAACAAGAGTGTGTGGAAAGAAGGAGAAGCGAGATGACACCTCCCTCCCTTTGCTGTGTTTCGACGCCAACATTTATAGGGTTGAGGATTAAAGGTCATTTGCCACTTCAATCGCCGAGCAGTTTGCAGGTTAAGCTATTCTTCACCCTAACGTAAACGAGATCCTAGTCCCTATCTGAGTTTTTAACCTTTGTCTTATAGGTCAAGAGCCAGGTGTCCTAGCCACTCTATCACAGTATGTACAAGTCTAGGTGGTCCAGCTGCCGTCGAGCGCTCTAAAAACAAAGCACGAATAAAAAGTATGCATGGTCCGCTCGGACACAATTAATATATCTTTAATTTTATGTATACTTTATTTATGGAAGCTTTTATATTCTTCTAAAGACACCATAACTTGCGAACGAAATGACACACCGAGCTGAAATTTTCACTGAGCAAGCCATGGCCGATTTCAAGATCAACGTAACTTATTTGAAGTCTTCACGAGTTATAGACATATGATTATATAGGTGTACGAAGAATGTTGTGTACCACCATATACTATATACTGAAACGATGAACTGTCTGTTCCTGATACAACTGATCTGGCGATCTGAACCAAGGAATGAGAAGATGGGCTTATAATAGATGTGGGGCAGGCGGAGAGCAGGCGGGGAATAGACGAGGAGTAGGTGGATTGGTAAAGAGATGGATGAGGACAGGAAGAGACGGCCGGAGGGATGGATGGGTTGATGGGGAAGAGTTTGATGTGGGCGAGTTTGAAGGTGAGAAAAGATTTGATTGACTTGCATAATTATCTCGGGCCTCGTTGGGCAATATTGATAGTATTTAATAAAACCACACTGTAAACATGGATGCAGAATTACATATAAGCTGGATTGAATAAATGCAACTGTAATGTAGGAATAATACTCCGTACAATGAAGTAACGAGTGAAATAAAATTATTAATTTCAATTTATATGTTTGAATTTAGCCACACAAATAAGCGTCTGATGAAAGACAATGCTCTACTGCCTGTAGCAAGCTTACGGTATTGTTTGGTCTTAGAAGCGTCCTTAGTTTCAACACAGCAACGTAATCTCGCGAGATATCAGTTGTGCTTTTCATTCTCCATAATATTTGCAAAATAAACATTTCTATCATGAATATCGTGCAAACTTTACATTTATTGATTCATAAAGCCTTTGGGACTGTATAACTTGGACATTGCTAGTATAACTGAGTTATATTGAAGGAAACCGGAGAAGAATATTCCAGACAAATCACACAGCATAAAATCGAGTCAGAAACAGTTTTGGTCTCGTTCTGTCGCGTGCGAAGCTAGTGTTTTTGTCACACATAGATTATAAAGTATAACCATGTTTGTTAACAACGGAACGTCTATTTTAATTGCTTTCGGGTAAATTATATTCTTAGTTGTTCTTATAAATCGTAGAAAACAGATTTCTTCAATGTGTGCTCACAGTTTGGAACAGCTTTCTTCAATGTGGGCTCATAGTTTGGAACAGCTTTCTTCAATATATGCTCATAGTTTGGAACAGCTTTCCACAATGTGTGCTCATTGCTTGGAACAGCTTTCTTCAATATGGGCTCATAGTTTGAAATGGCTTTCTGCAATGTGTGCTCATAGCTTGGAACAGCTTTCTTCAATGTGTGCTCATAGCTTAGAACAGCTTTCTTCCCTGTTTGCTCAGAGTTTAGAACAGCTTTCCTCAATGTGGACTCATAGCTTGGAACAGCGATCCTCGACGTGTGCTACTCGAACTCTGATCTCTTCAAGATCTCCCGAGAAATCTTCGAGAGTTCAGCGAGAATCTCTTAACACGATCTCCGTGACCTTTTCAAGGGCTCCACTGGAACCTCTTCAAATACACATCTTCATGATTTCAGCGAGCTTTGTGGGTAGGATCAATAGTATATATGTATGGGACTTCTTTGTGGACTCATAGAGGCCTTTGAGGGCTCCCTGAGACTGCTTTATGGGCTCCTCAGATAAGGGGTTCCCGTAGACTTCTTTACTGCCTCAACGAGACCTCTTTATGTGCCCCGCGAAACATAACCAGGAGCTCTCCGAGACCCTTTTATTTGCTCACTAGGACCTCTTCATTGGCTCACTGAAAGCTGTTCGTTGGCTCACTAGGACCTCTTCATTAGCTAACTAGGACCTCTTCATTGGCTCACTGAAAGATGTTTGTTGGCTCACTGGGACCTCTTCATTAGCTAACTAGGACCTCTTCATTGGCTCACTGAAAGCTGTTCGTTGGCTGATTAGGACCTCTTCATTGGCTCACTGAAAGCTGTTCGTTGGCTGACTAGGACCTCTTCATTGGCTCTCTGAAAGCTGTTCGTTGGCTCACTAGGACCTCTTCATTGGCTCACTGAAAGCTGTTCGTTGGCTCACTAGGACCTCTTCATTGGCTCACTGAAAGCTGTTCGTTGGCTCACTAAATGCTGTTCGTTGGCTGACTAGGACCTCTTCATTGGCTCACTGAAAGCTTTTCGTTGGCTCACTGAAAGCTGTTCGTTGGTTCACTAGGACCTCTTCATTGGCTCACTGAAAGCTGTTCGTTGGCTGACTAGGACCTATTCATTAGCTAACTAGGACCTCTTCATTAGCTAACTAAGACATCTTCATTGGCTCACTGAAAGCTGTTCGTTGGCTCACTAAGACCTCTTCATTAGCTAACTAGGACCTCTTCATTGGCTAGAGGGCAGAGCCAGAACGTGTACAGCTAGCCATTTGCAGGAATGATCTGGATTTCCCGAAGGAGACAGATATTCTATGGATTTTCCGAAAAAGACAGATCTTCTATAGATTTCCCGAAAGAGACAGATCCTCTATGGATTTCCCGAAAGAGACAGATCTATGGATTTCCCGAAAGAGATCTTCCATGGATTTCTCGAAAGAGACAGATCTTCTATGGATTTCCCGAAAGAGACAGATATTCTATGGATTTCCCGAAAGAGACAGATCTTCAATGGATTTCCCGAAAGAGACAGATCTTCAATGGATTTCCCCAGAATGCAGTGGTGTCAAAGCTTCTTATCAAAAAAGCCGATGAGTCTGGATAACAGCAGTACCGTTTTATATCATTGCTTTTTACATGGTGAGGTTGCCAGTCCCATGTGCAACTTTCTTTAGTCACTTCTTACGACATGCAAAGAAGGAAACAGTAGCCCTATTATGTTAGTCCAATGAATCCCACGGTTGCAGATAAGCCCTACAGAATGAACGTAGATTTGTTCTGCACTACTGCAACTCTCCAAACCACCTAGCGTGAAAGGTGGACAGAGAAAAAAAATGTAAAATAATTTTTTGTTCTTTTTTCTGAAAACAATATTGATTGTACTTTATTTTGCCTCTAATGAACAGATGCGTCTACATTCATCACGGATTACAAAAATGGAATTACTTATCATGACCTTGCCGTTTCGAGAATCCAAGACTGACATGTTCAGTTGTAAGCTGAGGAACTCATTACTTCACGTATATAAAGGGGAGGAGACTGATGTATGTATATGTAAGCATCCTTCTGTTATCCTCCCTCAACCCAGACTGTCCCAGAAACAGCACATCTCACTGATACGGAAATTGTGTTTTCACTTCGGTCTGTCAATCTCCAGGGTTATCTTTTTTATCCATTTCTGAATATAATCCTTCTCGCTCCACGAACTGAAATATTTCCGGATAATTTTCTCCAGTCAATTTTTGGGTTTTACTTTAACAACAAATATTTATAATTATTTGTTTAAATAAAATCTTTACGCATGACAGTACTATCGGAGTATGCGTGTTTTTGGAACTGGTAGTTAGTTATATTATTAAACCAATAGACAAGCCACATAGACAAATTAATATAATCATCAATGGAGAAATAATCGAACAAGTACTGAAGTTTATATATGGGGAAAATCATAACAGAAGATGCCTGCAATAAGACCGGCATTAGGACAAAGATTACATTAGCTAAAAGGGCAAGAGAAAAATAGAAACTGCTTACCTTAAAGAATATCAGTATAGAACAGAAGAAAAGAATGATTAGACATGTATGACCAATTGTGCTGTATGCGGGTGCAACGTGAACTAGCAAAAAAGAATGAAAAAAGCTTGGAAACGTTTGAAACGTGGATATATATACTGGGATGAAAATACGGAGTTGGACATAAAGAAGATCTAATGACAATATTGTCACAGAGACAAATATTGAACGAAGATTTTAATCGTCTGGAACGCAATATGAGACTTGAAAGTCTTCAATAGAAGATACTAAAGGGTAGGATCCAGATGAAAGTGGAAAGGGCGACTATGACTCATCTTTACATCTCAGGCATGGAAAGACATTAAGGTGCGAACTTATGCTGAAATGAAAAGAAGATAAGGTCAAATGGAGAGAAATGCTGGGACAACCTTACAACTAGTCTCTGAGCTGACCAACCAGAGGATAGGTTCAAATGGAGAGACATGCTCAGACAACCTTACAATCTGTCTTAGAACTGACCAACCAGAGGATAAGGTCAAATGGAGAGACATAGACAACTTTACCACATGTCTTAGAATTGACCAACTAGAGGATAGGGTCAAATGGAGAGACATAGACAACTTTACCACATGTCTTGGAACTGACCAACCAGAAGATATGTTCAAATGGAGAGACATGCTCAGACAACCTTACAACATGTCGTAGAACTGACCAACCAGAGGATATGTTCAAATGGAGAGACATGCTCAGACAACCTTACAACCAGTCCTAAGACTGACCAACCGGCTGGTGATGTGTCAGTTTATATATTGTCAAACATTTATGTGCATAGTACTTTACATTCACTCCTCTAGTTTAGTGCTCCTTTCCTGGAATGTCGAAACAGGCGTCTAGGAAGGTTGTCATTGGAGCTGGTAACATCATATGCTCTTCCCATTTAAACCAGACAGCAAACAAATGGATCCAAGATTCCTTATAGACTGGGTACGGTAAATCCAAATGTGCTGTTGGACCTAAGATTTGTCAGTTGGAGCTATGGGTTTAATAATACATAATAATTGTACCCCAATGTTAGAAGAGAAACAACAATAATATACACACAATGAGTCTCTTTTGCGTGGTGTTGTTAATCTGTTCAATTATCCGTTTAGTTTTTAGACGTGGCCAGAATATCGATGCGGTTTAGTCGAGTCTGCTCCAACAGAAAGTTAAGGTAAATCAGAAGAATAAAGAAACATGTATACACACGCAAGGTAGATCCATAAATCTAGTTCCCGGTTCTGTAGCAAATTAATGCCACTAAATGCCTTTAGCACGTGGCATGGTTTCTGAAGGTACGCCCTGATTCTACACAGATGTATAAAACGAAGGAAATACGATCAGACTAACATTAACATTTTGGGCAACATAATTATGCGCCCAACATCGTCAGGAAATATATCTTGTGAAACTAGTTCATTTTAAACATATATCACTGGGCCATGTTCCGCGGATGTTTACTTTTGCGTGATCAAATCTTCTATTTAATGTGCAAGATAATGTTTTTCCTTAGAGGTGATGTTTGGTAACTTTCTTAGTCTGGTTTTCGTAATCCTGGGCGTTTGTGAAGATAAAATTAGGTATCTGTTAATGTTTGAAGGCAATTTCGCTATGTTGATCGGATGTGAGACACTACCATGTTTTTATTCTTATCATAATATCCACGAAGAGACCAGCTATAAATGTCACAGCGTGAACATGCAGATATTTCCTGGCCACTGTAAGGTAATGAAAATGACTAGACACAATCAATACCTGACGTGAGACGGGGACGTAATGGTAGAGTAGTAAGACGCGTGTCTCAAGAAACAACGAACGAAAGCACGAAACGGTAGGTTTTCAAATTCCTCAAGTTTAAAGCGACAGCTGGTCTCAAAGGAGGAGAGATCGTGTGATTAGTCCTTCGGATACGGGAGATGAACTCAGAGGTCCCTTGTACACCATGTACACTTAAAAGAACCCTTGGTAGTTGGACATCAAAGACATACGAAGAGTCAAAACGGCTTATTAGGGCCAGATACATGACCAAATAAGAAACCGAACATACTGGCTACACCAAAACCGATGCCTATTACCAGTTGAACAGAAGAGAGCAGGTCGTGATCTTCAGACTTCGCACTGGCCACAATAGACTGAGGTACCACCTTTCAACAAATTGAAGATAGGTGGTACCGACGAATGCCCGTGTGGTACCGCGAAAATGACCGCTGAGCATTTGCTGCAAAACTGCCCGACATACGAGGATCAGAGAGAGCAGATATGGCCATCACCAGTGGCAACACTAGACAAGGTCTATGGCAGTGTCGACAGCCTCAGGATGACCGCTGCTTTTTTCGAAAAAAAATGGTTAGTCTGACTGTGTACGATGAAGAAGGACATCAAAGAGACCTTTCCTAAAGCAGTTTTTCTTCAAAGAGGGATTCACATGTAAATCCCGTAACCTCATCTATTTTATCATCTGCCGCCAGTGTAGTATGACATACATTGGGGGGACTGGTATGGAACTGCGTGAGCGTTTCCAACAACACCTCAATGATATCCGCAACCACATAGGTTCCTCAATTGCCAGCCACTTCAATGGTACTAGACACATGGGTAAGGCTGACGTGTCACTGGTCTAGTTTCTTGCTTCTCTGACGATCGTTATCGATTCGCCCTTGAGAATAGACTTAGCTTAAGCATGGGTTGCCTCCAGCCACATGACATTAATATCTCCCATACCTTTTCTTCAATTCTCATACTAGCCCCCATCTACTCCCCGCCTTCCCCCCCCCCCCCCCATTGATATCAGTCTTCTCCCCCACCCCCTTCCACCGGCTTGCATCAATTTCTTTCTGTTCCGTCCACTTGGATGGATCACTATTTTGTCTTTTTCTTATTTGGCCGCCACTGGCTTATCCGGTCCTTTTCCACACACTACCTACGCTCTCCTGGCCACCTTATTTAACCGTTGTTCGTCATTTAGAGTCGAGCCTTCGATCTGATAAGTCGCGATAATAGACACTATATCAGATGTAGACCCTTTTTTCCTTCTATGATTTGTTAGTTCAGCATTGTTGTTAGTTGTTGTACCTAACGAAGGCCTATTAGTCGTAACGTAGGTTTCGTTTGTGTTCTCGTCTCGGTGCGGTATTATTAAAAAATGTTTGATTAAATTCAATTTTAATCAGCTTTAAATTTTGTTTTTCATTCATCTTTTCTCGCGACATCAAAGATAGTAGTCGGTTAGGTGTTATCCGGCCCAATGCCATAGAGTGGTATATGCAAGTGTTTGTGAGCTGTTGTTTAGCTTAAAAAAAAAGCGTTCTATTTGTCTGGCATCGGAGGAAGAAGCTCTTTTCTAACACCATCAAGCGCTAGACACTCACAACGACGGTATTCAACAGTTTCGTCCAGATGTCTAAACTGTCGGCACTCTGGGGTATGTTCTGCTCGAATTATGTTCAAGTAGCTGTTAAGTTATATATGTTCAGATGAAACCGGAAAATCGTGCTTAGATCGCTCCTTGTCATGAGGTTCGTGTTGTCTTTGGGGCTTGGGATGTCGATATTTGTTGATTTCTCTCTCAGTATTACACATCTATTCAACCAAGTCTATCTGTTTTCAGTTTTCAAAAGTTGTTTGATTGTCTGTATGAATTTTGGTGTGTATTGCTGTTCTTGATTTTATCCCTTCTTAATCAGTCTGTTTGTGGTTAAGCCGTCGGCCTCGTGATCAGGTGGTGTGGGTTCGACTCCGGACTCCGCTGTCTTATTCACGCTTGATGCGGAGTCCTCTACATCTCGTAGTTGCCTCCTATTCGTCTTGTCCTTGACTTGCCACTTGGGTCGGGCGGCTCGAGACAAGAGAGAGAGGATAAAAATTAGCGCAATTAATCCTCACTAAAAATAGCGCTAGCAAAATACATTATACCATCATCGTCTACGATGGACGTCGGCCTTTGCTTTGAATCAGTGTGTCTACGCTTTCATTACCAGTTGTATTTGAGTGGCCAGGGGTCCATTGCGTTATTATTCTGACTTCATGGAACATAATACGGATTTTAGTGCAAGTTCAGACATGCAATGACCATCGTCCTCAGATTCAATGGCGAACAATGAGTCTGTAAAGATAACAATGGCGGACAATGAGTCTGTAAAGATAACAATGGCGGACAAGGAGTCTGTAAAGATAACAATGGCGAACAATAAGTCTGTAAATATAACAATGGCGGACAATGAGTCTGTAAAGATAACAATGGCGAACAATGAGTCTGTAAAGATAACAATGGCGAACAATGAATCTGTAAATATAACAATGGCGGACAATGAGTCTGTAAAGATAACAATGGCGGAGAATGAGTCTGTAAAGATAACAATGGCGAACAATGAGTCTGTAAAGATAACAATTGCGAACAATGAGTCTGTAAAGATAACAATGGCGAACAATGAGTCTGTAAAGATAACAATGGCGAACAATGAGTATGTAAAGATAACAATGGCGGACAATGAGTCTGTAAAGATAACAATGACGGACAATGAGTCTGTAAAGATAACAAGGGCGAACAATGAGTCTGTAAAGATAACAATAGCGAACAATGAGTCTGTAAAGATAACAATGGCGAACAATGAGTCTGTAACGATAACAATGACGGATAATGAGTCTGTAAAGATAACAATGACGGACAATGAATCTGTAAAGATAACAATGTTTTGGGTCTTTGATGGGAATTTAAAGGTTAAAGACGAAGGCTCGACTTATCGTCGCAGGTTTTCCAATATGGTTCGATATCGCTCCCCAGAACGGTATGCGCCCGTCGAGAGCATCACACAGAGTACGGGCTCTGTAGCTCTAGCGATGAACCCAGGGGGTCTCCAGAAACAATTGCCACCATAAACCGAACGCAGCAACTCGAACCACAGCCGTCTGAACATGAGTCAAACGGCTTTATCACTTTGCCACGTAAACCCTCTGATAGGAAGTCATAAAATACAGTCTTCAAGTGGTACAGAACTATTCTCGGGACTTTTATTTCGGCTTCATGGTTAAAGCGCATCTCCCCGCAGGCATCAAACAACTCATCAGAAACATTTGGAAATTAATTAAATCCCTACCCAACGCACGTGTTCGGAAGAAACCCGACAAAAATAAGAAATCTGCCTTCTGGGATATCTCCAGTCGTCTGACATGTTTTGCCCCTCGTAGCCCAGGAATAGAGAGTGTGGCAGATGATAGCGCAAAACGTCCTCGTTTAAACACTAATTAAAGCGCAAGTCACAGAATCAGACTAAACTTTTGCAAACGAATCTCTCTATTCTGATGATGTCAATATTATTACTTGCGATGGGAACCTGATTTAAAATATGGGAGACAAGGCAATCGTCAGGTGAAACACTGACTAAGACCTCACCCTCAGGTGCTCGCTGTGCTTTTCAAACAGACTGATTTACAGCATCCAGGTCAAAGAGGTAGATAGATAGGTAGTCCGTTTTGACGAGAAAGGACCGTCGCTCAACCGTCTATGAGCACAATCAA
This sequence comes from Ariolimax columbianus, assembly GCA_036924085.1. Classification (NCBI taxonomy): domain Eukaryota; kingdom Metazoa; phylum Mollusca; class Gastropoda; order Stylommatophora; family Arionidae; genus Ariolimax; species Ariolimax columbianus. The sequence goes on from JAVGWX010000007.1 coordinate 19,118,863, forward strand.
TGGCTGAGTCCTAGGCTTTTTTGATGTCTATGTTCTGATTTAAAAACTGTTGGACATACACATTTTCGACAAAGCGGAAGAATTGTCCAAACAGGATCATTCCTGTGGTAATGGAGGGGGTTTTAAGCTGGTGACTACAGACCGCTTCGTTACTGCTGACGCAACGTCGTGTGCTGACTTTGTTTGTTTATTTAGGTGTAGAAGGGTCTCTGCAGCTCTAGGTCACTGACCATGGCTCTAGCAGTCAGCTTTGGATCGCTGACTTCAACAGCTCATGCACTGCTCATCACCTTGATTCTAAATCTTGTACCTCCAGTCGTCTTGACTTATGTCTTGCAATTGATCCAATGTAGCTCGGGACCAGAGAGTGAGGTTGATGACCAACGCAGTAATCTCTCGCTATAATCCAAATACAGCGGAAGTTACATCATCAAGACAAAAACTGTCCGATTATGCCGCCATCATTGCTTGCAGTGGGCAACTAATTTTACGAACAAAAACGTAATTTTAAAAATTATTTACCTGCTTCGGCGTACTTGATCTGGGGAAAAGGTATATCTCTGAGGCGTCTCGCTTCCAGACTGTTCTCTGTTTAACATTACTCAATCAACAGTAAAGCAACCACACTCATCGTTTGACAGTGCAGTTCGCTGCTAAGCAGTCACTGTGTGAGGTCGTGTTACATAGGCGTTTCCTACCATCACCCCTAGGATGTAAATCTACAACTGACTGATCAATAATATGTCGTGTTTTGCGAAAAGGAAGATAATTAGAAGGCAGATGCAACGGCAATGAAGGTTAAAAGTAGATGAAAACACATTTAGTTAATGGCTCTGAAACCGTTCCAGGGCTAATACAAACAAACGATACATACGCTACAGCCTCAAGGCCTTCGTCAGCGACATAAATCGAATGAGGACAACTAGCTAAACAAGACACGATTATTTTCGCAAATGTATATTCATTGTAACGACTGAGCAGCAGATCGTAAGAGTCCTATCCTCATATGGCTAACATACTGGGTTTGAATCTCGTTACAGGTACATTCCGGTCAGATCAGTTGTAAGTAAGGACCTGGCTTATTGTTAAGGATTGAAACGTGGTCCTAGAATGACTTGAGCTTGTATTGTGAGCATCGTAAGCCCAACTAACAGCATTCACTTTCACGTTACTTGGTACACGTTACTTGATACACGTTACTTGGCACACATTACTTGGCACACATTACTTGGCACACATTACTTGGCACGCGTTACTTGGTACACGTTACTTGGTACACGTTACTTGGTACACGTTACTTGACACACGTTACTTGGCACACGTTACTTGGCACACATTACTTTGCACGCGTTACTTGGTATACGTTACTTATATAACATATACGCGATTACAATCTCTTAATTAGTTACTGGAGGGGGGGGGGGGGCAAACAAGGAAGCAAAGAATAGTAATACCGGAATCTGGCAGGCATGTCGTAAAAGGTGACTAAAGAGGGCTGAGCATGGAACTGGCTACTTAATCCTGTAGAAATTTGAAGCCACAAACATTTCAAAAGATATAGGCTGATGAGCGTTTAATGACTTGGCCTGTAAATGTTGAATACCTATGACCTGTTGAATACCTCCCCTATACCGGGGAGCTGAATATGTTTTGATGAATTGATTAGTTACACATTGTCATACCTAGAGGAACAGAGAAAATATTCATGTGAAAAACAACTGACCTAGAATGAAAGACCTAACAAAATTAATCATTTTTAACCTTCAAAACCGGCCACTGCAGTCTACTGTCATCTCTATCGTCTCTAGATATCTCAGAAAACGTTCAACATTATGAAACGAGTCAGCACTAATGAGACATGTCGATATGGCAGTAAATGAGACATGTCGATATGGCAGTAAATGAGGCATGTCGTTTTGTAATAGCGAGGCTTAAGCCAACACCAAAGGGATATGCAATCTCTGGCATCGCACGACCAGAAATCAGATGTATTGCGTCAGAAGTCGAAAGGAAAATGCAGTCCTATGATCAAAGAGACTTCTTTTTTGGATATAATCCAAAAAAAGAAAAACTGAATATTAACTAAAAGTTTTCTTCAAATTGTACAGTTAACAGACCAGAAACCTGCACAATAACGCATCGAACAATGTAGATAAAGATATGGTAGGGAATTGATGGACATCAAAGAAGAATATGCAACAGGGCATAATACGCCATACCCGCGAGGAGAGAGATAGAGCACAGATTACGAACGAGTGTCCAGATGTAGATCGAACTTGAAAAGGGGGAATATACGGGCGAAGATGTCTGCAAATACGGAGCCTTCAAACACACCAAACATTGTATAGCTGCCCAAGAATGCAAGAATCCTGAAGTTTGGCGGATTTCATGACAGCAAATGTAAGAGCTTCCAGGGCAGCTGATGTCTGGTCAACACTTTGTGAGGTTGGCGGACACGGAAAGGAAGCAGATGATTTCTGGTCCAATGCTTTGTGAGGTTGGCGGAAAGTAGGCAGCTGATTTCTGGCCAAATAGTTTGTGAGGTTGGTGGAAAGTAGGCAGCTGTTTTCACGTCCAATACTTTGTGAGGTTGGTGGAAAGTTAGCAGCTGATTTCTGGTCGAATACTTTGTGAGGCTGGTGGAAAGTTAGCAGCTGATTTCTGGTCCAATACTTTGTGAGGTTGGTGGAAAGTTAGCAGCTGATGTCTGGTCCAATACTTTGTGAGGTTGGTGGAAAGTTAGCAGCTGATGTCTGGTCCAATACTTTGTGAGGTTGGCGGAAAGTAGGCAGCTGATTTCTGGTCCAATACTTTGTGAGGTTGCCGGACACGGAAAATACATATCTCAGAAAAACAAATGCTTATGTTGGACTGGTAGCCACATCTCAGAACATGTCGTTCAATATTGTCCAGGCTTACAATGTAAAATCTGATCAGACACTGACGCTGATGTTGTTAATCATCCGAGCAGACATGAGAAATACTGTGGACTCTTCCTGACTACGGGCTTGCAGATGAAGCAAAATCAATTAACGTGAATGCAGAAGAAGAAGAATATGTTATTACGTTCCATTATTAATACTTGCATTTGCTAGCTATAGCTGATAGTGGCCTGCCATCCAATCACAAACATGCACTACAATCCATGTCTTAAAAAAAAAATACCCAATACGGATTAGAAATCCAGGTAAATGGAGTTCCATTTTGATCAGTTTTGAAAATTGAAAATTTCTCATAGATCCGCCTTCATTGCACTTGAGCGCCCTAAAAGTTCTAGGTCCCTTTCATTGCAATTGAGCGCCCCAAAAGTTCTAGGTCCCTTTCATTGCACTTGAGCGCCCCAAAAGTTCTTGGTCCCTTTCATTGCAATTGAGCGCCCCAAAAGTTCTAGGTCCCTTTCATTGCAATTGAGCGCCCCAAAAGTTCTAGGTCCGTTTTATTGCTCAAAGTCTCGACAACAGAGCACGAACCTCGTACTCCCACAGTGACTACGACATTTTCCTTGATTGGTAAGGTGCCCAATAACAGTTGAGTCGACTGGGAGAAGCTGTCATACCATGAAAACAGAGATGACCTGCAAATTCTTTCAAACCGAGCGCGAGTGGATTAAGATGCAAAGCAGTGCATGAGTTGCAGCGGTCAGCGACCCAAAGCTGAATACTAGCGCAAAGGTCAGCGACCCAAAGCTGAATACTAGCGCAAAGGTCAGCGACCCAAAGCTGAATACTAGCGCAAAGGTCAGTGACCCAAAGCTGAATACTAGCGCAAAGGTCAGCGACCCAAAGCTGAATACTAGCGCCAAGGTCAGCGACCCAAAGCTGAATACAAGCGCACAGGTCAGCGACCCAAAGCTGAATACTAGCACCAAGGTCAGCGACCCAAAGCTGAATACTAGCACCAAGGTCAGCGACCCAAAGCTGAATACTAGCGCCAAGGGCAGCGACCCAAAGCTGAATAGTAGCGCCAAGGTCAGCGACCCAAAGCTGAATACTAGCGCTAAGGTTAGCGACCCAAAGCTGAATACTAGCGCCAAGGCCAGCGAACCAGAGCTGTCAAGACTCTTCTACGCCTCTGCCTCCTTGATAACAGGCTTTAACAGGAGAGACTGGATAAAGAGAAGGGATTGAAGAGGGAAGACTAACCCGGTACTCAAAAATGCCTGCTGAAATCGGATGTGTCGGACGGAAAATTGCAGAAACTGCTTTTTTTGTCGTTCGCCTTATTTCTCTATTCCACAAGGCGGTGTGCGTTGCACTACGGTTTTTATAATCCGCCTGTTGGCCCACTGCATCCGTCTTCAGCATGCATGTTATGAAAGGGTCTGCTTTCGTCTGCATTTTCTAAAGGTGTGCCTCCCCAAGGTAACGGCCGGTGCTGTGATGGGGATCGAATCCAGCACCTTCGGGTTGTGAGCCGTGTCACTTAACCCCTAGCCCATGACATGCCCCCCCCCCCCCCTTACAGCTGGGACTATTTACAGTTTTCTTTATCCAATATTGCAGTCAAACCTTCGAAACAACGCATTCCGTTCTATTAACTACATCCTGCTATTTGCAACGCATTTTCACGGCTTAGTAGCGGGAGGTGCAGAACAAACGAAGAAGAAAAAGAAGAAGAAACCCAGCGCGACATAATTTAAACCGGGCACGTTGGGCTTCTAAAGCAAGTTCATAACCTCTTGGCAACCATCTCTCTATTTGCCTTAGTCGACGCGTATTGTTTGATCATTCGCCAGATACATTCGTATACGCTTACGTAAGTTATTTGCATTAATGTATTTATATATGTATAAATGCATATTTATAGCCAAGGACGTCCACACACATCAATTCTCATCCTAGTATGTGACAGCCAGTACTCAGCTCGATCGATTGTCTTCAGGCACGCATGGCCAGCTAGATATCCTAGTCTATAGTTTGAAATGAACATTATAAAATGTCTCCATCTCAATTTGTATTACATTTTAAAAATTGCTCGATTCCTACTATTGATTACTTTGTAGTAATGTGCTTCCCAATATCGATTGCTATAAAGTAATGCCCCGTTTAGCTTTGTATAGCTTTTGTAAAGTCTGCGTTACGCTGTCAATATTACACGCGCGCGATTCAAGAATGGGAGGGTAAGAAAAATGGCCACGCAAGATAGACATACGTTGGCTTTTAGTTTAGCATGAAATGGTAAAGGTAATTCCGTAGTACAAACTGTCTACGATGATGAAGTGTTGGAATTACAGGAAACCCCTCTCTTCTCGTCCAATAAATTTGTTAATATATATATATATATATTGTGAAGCCGTAATAAATCAAATGTGCTGGGACAAGGCGTAGATAGCACCCCAACCATCACTATCGATAACTGGAAACTAGACCAGTTCACTTACCTGGATTCTCTAACCAGTTATGATTTCTCGCTAGACCCCGAATGGAGCAATCGCATTGGCAGAGCTGCTACCACATTGTCTCGAATCAAAACAGGTGCCTTGGAAAACCCCAAACTTGGTCTACAATGCATGTTTCGTCAGTACGCTTCTATATGGCAGCGAAACGTAAACAACATATGCCAAGCAAGAGCAAAGGATCAACACCTTTCACCAAAGGCGCATGAGATCCATCCTTGAAATCTCATGGAGAGACAAAGAGACAAATGCGGAGGTGCATACTTGCACCAGTCTTCCAAGTATGTCGACCCTCCTTCGCCAACGAAGACTACGATGGCTTGGTCATGTTCGTCACATGGAAGACGGTCGCACCCCGAAAGATATTCTCAATGGACAGCTGGCGTGTGGTAAAAAAACAAACAAACAGCTGGCCGACTACAGCTGCGGTTCAAAGACGCACGTAAACGGGATAGGAAGGCCTTGGATATGGATCTGACATCTTGGGAAGACATAGCTACAGACCTATCCAAATAGGGATGTAACCTGAAGAGCCACATCAGGTTGGACGAAAATAAGCTCACGCTACAAACTGGTTGTATACAGACTCTACAGGGTCTTCTAAACCAGTATAAAGACGTTAAGTTAAGTTAACACAGAGAAGTGAAGAGACAACGCTGAAATGAAAAGGAAAACCAAAAAGTTAGTAGAGTAGAGAGTTGCTACTCCAAGGTCGCTTCAACCTATAGTCAGACATGACTGAACAGGGGCTGCTACTCCAAGGTCGCTTCAACCTATAGTCAGACATGACTGAACAGAGGCTGCTACTCCAAGGTCGCTTCAACCTATAGTCAGACATGACTGAACAGGGGCTGCTACTCCAAGGTCGCTTCAACCTATAGTCAGACATGACTGAACAGGGGCTGCTACTCCAAGGTCGCTTCAACCTATAGTCAGACATGACTGAACAGGGACTGCTACTCCAAGGTCGCTTCAACCTATAATCAGACATGACTGAACAGGGGCTGCTACTCCAAGGTCGCTTCAACCTATAGTCAGACATGACTGAACAGGGACTGCTACTCCTACTGCTAATATATTTATATATTATTTAAGATGTGTCCCCACTATCATCTGGATACAGGTATATTAATAATGTACCTTTTTCAGACATCAGTTAATTCTGTAGTTTGTTCTGGACAGATGACTTAATCTTCTCATTCCATTCAATGGCACAAGTGGATGACAAACAAACAAATAAAGAAACAAAAAAACAAACAAAACTAACAAACAAACAAACAAACAAACAAGCAAAGTAACACATAAGCGAACTAACTACCCGACTGACTGATTGACAAGACTGACTGACTAACTAACTTATTTACGGACTAACTGACTGACTAGATGACTGGCTGACTGACTCACCAACTAACTAATTAACAAATGAACAAACTAGCAAACTAACAAACAGACTGACAAACATAGAGACCTACATTCTGACTGACAGACAAACGTGTAACAGATCCACCCACGAGTCACCACATCATAGGACACAGTAGTTTTGGAACCATGACCATATTAGGGAGGACTTGTTTTATCATACTTCAGTTTTGGAACCACTTTAACCAGAGAATTTGTTAAGACGCAACGGTCCAAACCACGTCACGTAACGTCATGCAAAACAGGCTTGCGTTCCGGAATTAGAAACAACGCGTCTCTAGGCACGCTGACTGTTGGTCAAGAGAAGGCAGACCCAGCCTTGATTTCCCCGCCAAAAATAGCATGCCAGATAGTAATCTATCGCAGGAAGCAGTTGGGGGAGATTTGCAGACTGAGCTAGTTTGGATCAAGAATTACCATCAACGCCTCTCAAAATGAGCGCTGACCATTGGTCAAGAAGGAGAACATGGAACGAAGATAATTTCCCGCGGAAAACAAGAAAATCGCGGAAGCGGGCGCGAATATTTAAGCCTAACATGCATTAGATAGAGATATATTAAGTTGGATTAAATTAGATTAAATTACATCAAATTAGATAGATAAGTTAGATAAGATATATATATATAGATATAAATAGAAGACGAGATGGTAAGATAGCGAAGTGAGAGACAGTCAGTCGAGAATCGAGTCTCCGGAAAGAAGTCCCGAAAAGCATCACGATTGAACAGACGGAGCTGGGATCAAGACGCTGAGCAGCGCATGAGCTGCAGTGGGCAGCAACCCATAGCTGACGGCTAGCGTGAGGGCCAGCGAACCAGAGCTGCCAAGACCTTTCTACACCTCCACGTGGGGATCCTGGATAACAGGCTGCAGCAGGGCAGACTGACTAAGGAGAAGGGATCGAAGAGGGAATGCTAACCCGGTACTCAAAAAATGCTTGCTGAAGTAGGATGTGTTGGACCGAAAGGTGCAAATATCGCAGCCAAGCTGTAAACTACGACACAACGCATTCCATTTTCTGGACTACATTCTGCTACTTAAGCCCTTTCAGGGATTGGTAGTGGGAGATTGAGAACGAACGAAGAAGAAGAAGAAGAAGAACAGACGGAGCAGAAATCATTGACAAATATCCTTAGTTTATTGTACTAGTTGTTGTGTTAGCGTAACATTCATTCATCGAGTCAGGAGTCAACGCAGGCCAACTGTCTAGCAGTTTGTGTCGGAATAGTTAATTCAAACAAGAAAGATAGGATGTAGCTTAGAAGTTGGAGGTGGAATTTGGTTGTACAAGTGATCCATGCGACACTCACAGACACACATACAGACATACACACACACCGACACAAACAGAGACACACATACAGACACACACATACACAGACACACATATAGACACATACACACATAGATACACACACAGGCGCACACACACAGACAGACACACACACATAGACACACACACATACACACACACATACACACACATATTTATGATAGATGTACAGATATCCCGATATATATATATATATATATATATATATATATATATATAGATTTATAGATATAGATAGATAGATAGATAGATATAGATAGATAGATAGATAGATAGATAGATAGATAGATAGATAGATAGATATATAGATAGATATATATATATAGATAGATAGATATAGATATATAGATGGATGGATAGATATATAGATATATATAGATATATAGATGGATGGATAGATAGATAGATAGCTAGATATATATATATATATATATATAGATAGATAGATAGATGGATGGATGGATAGATAGATATATATAGATATATAGATGGATGGATAGATAGATAGATATATATAGATAGATAGATATATATAGATAGATAGATGGATGGATGGATTGATAGATAGATAGACAGATAGATAGATAGATAGATAGATAGATAGATAGATAGATAGATAGATAGATAGATGGATGGATAGATAGATGAATATATATATATATATATATATATATATATATATATATATATATATTTATTTAATATATATATACCCGGGAACTTATTGCCAACTTTCACCTTTGGGTTATACACCTACACTCGGATAGAGTCGTTCGCCAGTGCTAGATCACAAGTAAAAGCGTTCTTATCCGTGCTATAACGGATGCTGACAATAGATTGATACGTGTGCCGTTCGTGTTGAGTAGTTTTCAATGTGTACTGATTGTCAGCTTTGATATAACAGTGTAGCAGTGGTAGTGTACAAGGATATAGAATACAAGTGTGTAGACAGGGCTCTAGCACATGTTGGACAAGTGGTCCCAGTGACCATGATACTGATGATGGGAGGTTAGGATAGTGAAGTGACAAGGTGACAGTGCAGTTGTTGTGTAGTGTTGGTCAGCCACAGACAAACATACTGACTGACTGACATACATATAAAGAAACACACTAGCTTACTAGACTACTAACTAGCTGACTAACAAATTTACTAGCAACTAACTAACGGACTAACTTACTTACTCGCCACCTAACTAACTGACTAACTTTCTAGCCACCTAACTAAAGGACTAACTAACTTACTAGCCACCTAACTAACGGACTAACTAACTTACTAGCGATCTAACTAACGGACTAATTATCTTACTAGCCACCTAGATAGGTGACTAACAAACTTACTAGCAACTAACTAACGGACTAACTAACATACTAGCCACCTAACTAACGGACTAACTAACTTACTAGCCAGCTAACTACCTGACTAACTAACTTACTAGCCCCCTAACTAATGGACTAAGTAACTTACTATCCTACTAACAAACAACTAAATAACAAACTAACTGATTGAGCGATGGACTAACTGAATGACTGACTTAGTAATTAACAGCGACAATAATTTTTACTGTTGCTGCTAGCATTGCCGCATCCTGCTACCATTACTGCTACCAATTGTATCACTACTATCATTACCACCGCTGCAGCCACCCTTTTGCAACAATAACAACAACAGCAAAAGCAATTATTGCTATTGCTGTCCACGTTCAATGTAACACCAACACCAACACCGTCACCATCACCATCACCATCACCAACACCATCACCATCACCAACACCAACACCACCACCATTCTTGTAGCGGGAGATTGAGAACGGTCATGGCTTGGTAGCGGGAGGTTGAAGACGTTCAGGGTTTAGTAGCGGGAGATTGAGAACGTTCAGGGCTTGGTAGCAAGTAGATGAGGACGGTCAGGGCTTGGTAGTGGGAGGTTGAAGACGTTCAGGGTTTGGTAGCAGGAGATTGGGAACGTTCAGGGCTTGGTAGCGGGAGATTGAGAACGTTCAGAGTTTGGTAGCGGGAGATTGAGAACGTTCAGAGCTTGGTAGCGGGAGATTGAGTACGTTCAGGGCTTGGTAGCGGGAGATTGAGAACGTTCAGTGCTTGGTAGCAGGAGATTGAGAACGTTCAGGGTTTGGTAGCGGGAGATTGAGAACGTTCAGGGTTTGGTAGCGGGAGATTGAGAACGTTCAGAGCTTGGTAGCGGGAGATTGAGTACGTTCAGGGCTTGGTAGCGGGAGATTTAGAACGTTCAGGGCTTGGTAGCGGGAGATTGAGAACGTTCAGAGATTGTAGCTGGAGATTGAGAACGCTCAGGGCTTGGTAGCGGGAGATTGAGAACGTTCAGGGCTTGGTAGCAGGAGATTGAGAACGTTTAGGGCTTGGTAGCGGGAGATTGAGAATGTTCAGGGCTTGGTAAGGGGAAAATGAGAACGAACAACGTTGAAGAAGAATACATTTCCAGACAGAAGGTGCGATAATCCGGTTATCTCACGAGAATGCTCCTGATCAGTTTCCACTGCGAGCTTGCATTATACGACGATCCGGCTTCCGAGCGCGACGACGGCCAAGGTGAAGGTGGATAGACATCGTGAAGATGATTTTACAGTGACATGGGTTAACGACGTCATACGCAACGCATATGGTTCAGAGTAGGCGACTTAGTTTCACCACGTAACTAATTAGCTTAGAAGTGAACTGATTACTGATTTAGAACATACCAACTAGCTAACCGACTAACTGAAGGACTTGCTAACTATCTGGTTCGCTGACTAACAGAGCAACTAACTAACTAACTAACTATTTAACTAACTAACTAACTAACTAACTGACTGACTGACTGACTGACTGACTGGCTGACTGGCTGGCTGGCTGGCTAATTAACAGTCTGCTAACTATCATCATTCTTAAATATATACATTTGTATCGACATTATTGGCACTATTACCAGAGTTCCTGTTACACCAACAATGATATCTTGTATAACTATTCATACCACACCACAATCACTTCCACCACCACTGGCATCACTCGCGCAACGACCACTTGTACTACCACTTAAACAACTGCTATCAATACAGCTATCATCAAATTACAGCTGCTACAACTCCAACTGCTTCAGCGGCATTTCTAACTACAACAATAGCTCCCATCGCTGCCACAATCGCCCCCACGAAAGCTGCGACAACTACATCCTCTATATTACTCAGCCTACTTGTCATTCTTACATCACTGACAGCTTAAAGAGTGATTCACAAGCGACATATTTGATCAATTTAGCGAGTACAGAGCACAGATATATTTATAGTTAAGTGATCGAATTATTTATACATATTCGTGTGTGTATGTGAGTGTGTGTGTGTTTGATTCTGTATGTGTATGCATCAGGTTGTGTGAGTGTGTGTGTGTGTGTGCTTGATTTTGTGTGTGTTTATATAAGGTTGTGTGAGTATGTATATGTGCGTATCGTGACAATCTGAACTGCATTATGGACGTAGATCAATAACTGTTGTCATGTGTACGTAATATGTGTGTTTTAGCCGCACCGGCCTAACTAAGCGTACAAACAAGTCGATTTAAACAGCCAGATAGATATATATGTTTTGAGTGTATAATATACATATAGACTAGAGGCGTTCGTCAAAACGGGATTTTTTTAGATAAGAGAAAACAAAATTTTTAGGAAGTAAAAATGCGATTTATTTTTCGATATCTTCTTCTTCTTCTTCTTCTTCTTACGCTGTCAGACGTCGACCTTTATTTTTTCGAAAAAAGCAGCGATCATCCTGAGGCTGTCGACACTGCCATAGAGCTTGTCTAGTGTTGCCACTGGTGATGGCCACATCTGCTCTCTCTGATCCTCGTTTGTCGGGCAGTTTTGCATCAAATGTTCAGCGGTCATTTTCCCGGTACCACACGTGCATTCGTCAGTGCCACCTATCTTCAATTTGTTGAATAGGTGGTACCTCAGTCTATTGTGGCCAGTGCGAAGTCTGAAGACCACGACCTGCTCTCTTCTGTTCAACTGGTAATAGGCATCGTTTTTTTGTGTAGCCAGTATGTTCTGTTTCCCATTTGGTCATGTATCTAGCTCTAATATGCCGTTTTGACTCTGCGTATGTCACACTAGTATCTGGTTGTGGTAGTCTTGCACCTTCTTTTGCCAGTCTGTCTGCCTCCTCGTTGCCTTAGATGTTGCAGTGGGATGGAACCCACAGTACCACTACTCTTTTTGGTGTGGACTGCTGGCACAGTTGACAGAGTACTGCTCTTAAATCATTAAGTTCAGTATTTTTCTGGCTTTTTAGTGCTGTAACTACGGCCAGAGCATCTGTAAGCAGGACTATGCGGCTTTCATTCCTTTTACATGTCACCATTGCTTCCACTGCCGCCCTCAGTGCCTCTGCCTCCGCTCTGAAATTGCTTGTGTATTTTCCAGTTGCCAATGACAGTGTTATTTTTCTGCCATTTGGTAGGCTCAGGAATGCCCTTGCCCCTCCGTTCTGTGTTGTATTTGTTACAGAATAAATATATATATATATATATATATATATATATATATATATATATATATATATATATATATATATATATAGATAAAGACGAGGGGCGTTCAAGTCAAACCGGGATTTTTTTAGATAAAGAGAAAACACATTTTTAGGAAGTAAAAATGCGATTTATTTTTCGATATAATCTCCTGCAACGTTTATGCACTTATCCCTGCGTTTAAGTGATGCTTTAAAAGCCTCACCGTAGGAATATTTCTCAGAGTGTCTGAACCAATCAAGGAGGGCCTGTTTCACGTCGTCATCAGTACTAAAATGCTGACCTTCTAGGAATTTCTTTCAGGGGTCCAAACAGGTGAAAATCGCTTGAAGCGAGGTCTGGATTGTGAGGTGGATGTTGCAATACCTCCCAGTCGAGTTGCTGCAGATGTCACACAGCGCGGTGAGCCGTATGGTGTCGAGCGTTATCTTGAAGGAGCAGGTCGCATTTTGTGATCAAACCCAACTTACACTAACCTTCCGAAAATGGAAATGTTCATGAATCATAGTGTTCACTGGACCAACAGAAAGACTTGTCTCTTGTGCAATTTTGCTACAGATTATGCATGAAAACAACAGTTCACTTAAAGGGACCCAAGAGTTCAAATAGAGTTTAGAAAATTAAAGACAATAAAGAAATTGAAAGTAGACGTCATAAAGTCTTTGATATTACTTATCAACTGTCTCCGCTGTTTAAACATCAGAAAATCAGCATGACAACAACGCAACAACTGATAAACAGTATGTTCATGTCAACTTTGTGCTCAGATATCGAACGGTTATTACCCAAGACACGGGAAGGAGGACTAACGTCTGGTCAGGCTAAATATACTGGACAAGACCATCACCTTGGCTTCCTCGTAGCCCTTCCTGGAAACGGGCTGTTTTCATGGCAGCCTGGCTAACAAGGTGAGGGGGACGACGTGATTCCCGTAGTAGTTAGCGACACGCAGATGAGGCCAAGCATAGCACAACCGCATGGGAGACCCACGTCCACCTTCATCAGCACGCTCGGGATGTGAGGAACGCTACTGCAACCTGACACGTAACGTCCTTTTCAGTCCGCAGAAAAGAGTGAATTTACTCATTATGGGCATTCGCAAACAACAACAACAACAACAACCCAAGGCACGGGAGAAGAGAAGGACAACGAGTGAAATGAAGTGTCTAAGAAAACTGATTGGTCACCAAGAGAAATCAAGTGAGAAACGATAAGATTAGATAACATTTTAGATCGTGTGCTGAATACTGTTCAATATAAACAATCAGATTGGCCAGTCATCTCAGGTGAATGCACTCTAATCAACTATCACAACGTGATTACAACACCATAAAACTGAATACCAGTCAAAAAGGAAGGCTGTGTGGCACATCAATTTATGACAATAGAAATCCAATATAAACAGGAGCTTACAACAACCGACATAACACATGTGGCCAAAGCAATACAACTTTGCTTTCCATGATTATAGACGACACAAGTGCGTTGGACAAGTAAGTAAATACGATAGATGGAAGATATACATACAGGCCTGCAGTTATATATAGAGATAAATAGATAGTTACAGATAGCGACACATACACACGCACGCACACTCACACGCACGCACACTCACACGCACAAACGTAAACAGGCACACACAGACACAGACACACACAGACAGCCACACATACAGACACACAGTCAGACACGCACGCACGCACACGCAAAAACGCACGCACAAACGCGCGCACAAACACAGACAGGCAAACACAGACACAGACACACACAGACACGAAAAGACAGCCACACATACAGCCACACAGTCAGACACGCACGCACACGCAAAAACGCACGCACAAACGCGCGCACAAACACAGACAGGCAAACACAGACACAGACACACACAGACACACAAAGACAGCCACACATACAGACATACAGTCAGACACGCACGCACGCACACGCAAAAACGCACGCACAAACGCGCGCACAAACACAGACAGGCAAACACAGACACACACAGACACACACAGACAGCCACACATACAGACACACAGTCAGACACGCACGCACGCACACGCAAAAACGCACGCACAAACACAGACAGGCAAACACAGACACAGACACACACAGACACACAAAGACAGCCACACATACAGCCACACATACAGACACACAGTCAGACACGCACGCACGCACACGCAAAAACGCACAAACGCGCGCACAAACACAGACAGGCAAACATAGACACAGACACACACAGACAGCCACACATACAGCCACACATACAGACACACAGTCAGACACGCACGCACGCACACGCACAAACGCACGCACAAACGCTAGCACAAACACACATATATACACAGACACACACAATAACGCAGCGATTTACACACAGGCGCACGCACGCACAAAGACAGACAGGCAAACACAAACACATACACACACACTAACACAGACATAGACATAGACACACACATACGCACACAGACACACACACACATACAGACACACACACCTACACACACACATACAGACACACACCTACACAAACACACATGGACACACACATACGCACAAACATACAAATCATATAGACACACACATATATGTGATAGATGTATAGATAGTCCGATTATATATATATAGATAGATAGATAGATAGATAGATAGATAGATAGATAGATAGATAGATAGATAGATAGATAGATAGATAGATGGATGGATGGATAAATAGATAGATAAATATATAGATGTACATAAATACTGATAGATAGATATACTGATAGATAGATACATATATAGATAGATGGATGGATGGATAAATAGATAGATAGATAAATATATAGATAGATATATATACTGATAAATAGATATACTGATAGATAGATAAATATATATATATATACTGATAGATATACTGATAGATAGATAATAGATAGATAGATGGATGGATGGATAGATATATAGATAGATAGATTAAAAAAACCGGACATACTACTAAATAGGCGCCGGCATAAAGGAACGAACAAATGTATATATGAACCAAAAGTCAGACAGACAGATATTACTCGATTCATAGTAAAAGAGCTCTATGACCAGACACCATTCGTTCCACAGAAGACCGAAGGACCACCACTTTCTATAACACGCACATTCTCCTGTTGTTATGCCCCTTATTCTTTCGTTGTCAGGATCTCCCACAGGATTCAAGAGGAGTTATTTATCACCGCTGGTAACAGTCATCTATTTCATGTCTTCTTAAATTGTTGTCATTTGTCACTGAATTTTCAAATATTGTTTTCTCTCCCAGTGGAAGTGCCACATTTTGGTGGATGGAAAATATATCAATAAATAAATGTACCAGGAGAGGTAGTCTGATCCTCAACAGTTGTCTTCCCCCCGCCCACCCCTCCCCCCCCCCGCCCACCCCTTCGCTTCCAAGGAGAATCTAACAAATATTTCGCGCCATAAATATCGTTTCAGTAACAGTTTTATTTCACTTCAAATATCGCACATTCCTCCTTCAACCCCCCCCCCCCCCCCCCCATTACTGACTAATATTATGATAGGCCTGTCTTATATCACTTCCAATATCACCCCCTCCCCATCTTATAATCACTAATTTGATAGACCTTGCAATATATCACCCCTCGCCCTCCTTTAATCACTTATACGATAGACCGTGCTATATATCACTTCCAATATCACCATCCCCTACACTTCCTATCATCACTTATACGATAGACCGTGCTATATATCACTTCCAATATCACCATCCCCTACACTTCCTATCATCACTAATATGATAGATCTTGCAATATATCACTTCCAATATGACCATCATTGACGCCTCAGTTTCTGTAGACCATGTGCGTGACGCCCTGTGAGTTTTGCCCAGCTCTGCCTCTTGTATTTCGACACTGTCTGCCATGGCTGTAAAGGCCGATCGGCGAGTGACAGTCATTGTCACAGATCGTACAACCATGCTGAGGAGGCTGGCTTGCGGAGCGTGTCCCCCGATCTCTTTCCTTTTCTCTGCAGCCAGAAGGCCTCTAGGAACGTCGGGAACCACTTTGCCATTTCCTACCCCGCCCCATAAAATCAAGAACATTTTAAGCCTTGTCTTATATCACTTTCAATATCATACCCACCTCTCCCCACCTCCTCTAAAATCAGGAAAATGATACTGTTTTATATCACTTCCAATGTCTCCCTATGTTGAACTAGTGTTATTACTCAGTCCATCTCTCAATGTCATGTGTGGTCTATCAGATCAGAAACTTAGAGTTGCAAGACTGTACCACGTTACATTTCCTTTCCATCTATTGTCAATTGTGCGAGTTTCACGCCAAACTCATCTAACAGAGCACTCTGTTCGCGGATTGGCGTCTGATTTCGATTTTGTGAATTGGATGCATTATATACAAGACTGTCATAATGAAGACAGACGATACGCCTTGCATAAATGAGCCACGTCTAGCTATAAAAAAAATATAAAAATAACAGTCGCGTAAGACAATCCATCACGGAACAACATGACAAGACAAAATAACAAGGTTCAGTTATCCAGTCCCCACATACAACAATTAAACATTATTTATCTTGAATAACAAACAGCAGACACAACTATATCAGAAAAACATGCACAACAAAGTCGCTAGGCTGCTCAATAATAAACACGTACTAATGTCGCCAAAAAACCACAGCTGTTGTTGAAAATGGCTCCCATTCGTTGTGGCGAAGATAGGGGTTAAGGTCGTCCCATAGGTACACATGAATCGAAACTGTCCTGTTGCGGGTACTGAGCTATACCTGTAAATGTTTTTATCGACGTTTGAACTTTTGTACTATCTCAGATTCGCATGTTGTTTCTACCTGTTCCATTTTTTGTATCGCTGCTATTATTTGTTGTCTCCCTATATCCACATAATCTATATGCCTACTTTTTCTTCTTCTTATTTTTACTTGCATTTCTTTGTCCTAATTTATGTATGTTTCTGTATGTATATTTGTGTCGGTTTAATAGAAACATATGTATTTGTGTGCGTCTTTTGATAAATGTGTAATAGTGTTTTACTGTGTGTACTGGGACGATGAGGCAAAACACACTCATCAGACAATGTTAGCCAGGGTCTGGAGAAATATACTGGCCAAGACCCTCATCTGACCTCCTCCTCGGTCGTTCTGGAAATGGGCTGTTGTCGAGGACAACAGTCCGGCTAACAAGGTGAGGTTCGACGTGATACCCGTAGTAGTGAGAGACACGCAGATGAAGCCAAGCATAGCACAACCGCCTGGGGTACCCCGGTCCACCTTGATCAGCACGCTCGGGATGTGAGGAAAGCTACGACAACCCGTCACTTAACGCCCTTTTAAGGGCCTACAAAAGAGTAACCAACTCATTGTGCGCACAAAAAAAACCCTTGGCAGCTGACAATTCATAAGAATAGACTGTTATCCGCTATTCGATAATATTCTGAAAAAAATAGGTAATGAAATTCCTACCCAATTCGGAATCTACCTCCCCCAGGCTTATTCGGCCGCAGGAAGTAGACATAGAAAAATAAAGAACGTACTACGGATAGCCTTCGCCTACCTGGCAGCAGACATAACATGTCTATTTGAAATCCAAGACTTCAAGGGTTTTAAGTAGAATGGTCACTAAAAGTTGGAATGAGTGGGGCTCTTCCTGGTATATATAAACGATATTACAGAGAATATACCAAGAAGAGTCCATAGCTCAATGTTTGCAGACGATCTGGCTATGTGGACCTCTGAAAAGAATCTCACCATAGCAAGAAATCGGATGCAAACGGCCCTAACATCGCTGGAAGAGTGGGCGAACTCATGGCTGGTCAAAATAAACGAGGAGAAAACCACGTGCACAATATTCTCGCTCTCATTAAAACCCCAAAGTACCAAATTAAGCCTAAATGGCAAAATCCTGCAGCCAAACGACAACCCAACCTATCTGGGAGTCACATTTGATCGGCGCATGACATGGAAAAGTCAGATTGAGAGAAACCGAATGAAAGCCAGAGAAAGAATGGCGATCATGAGGAAACTTGCTGGCACAAGCTGGGGAGCAGACGAAGGCATACTAAAGAAACTGTACACTTGAAGAGTGAGACCAGTTCTCGAGTATGGCATTGCGGCATGGACAACAGCAGCGAAGGCGAACTTCGATAAAGTTAACAAACTTCAAAACCAAGCCATGAGAATTATAACAGGTGGCATGAAGTCAACGCCAATTGTAGAACTTGAAAAGATTACAAAACTGCAATCCATGACCGATAGAAGAGACTGCAGAGCCCAGCTGCAGTCAGAGAAACTCCGAAGACTGACGGACCATCCAATGTACCAGAGACTAAACAATTTGGGAAATGGGAAACTAAAGCGGAGAAACTTTGCAGAAATAGCCAAAGCAAAGATGCACGAAGATCCCATAAACGCACTAACAACACCAAAACCCATCACTACTGTACGAAAACCTACTTGGAGGCAGGATATATTTCCAGAGGTGGTAGAAAATATACCAGGTATTGCAAACAAAAACTGCCAGAGTGAAAAAGAAAGGAGAGACACTACCCTAAGCTTCATAACGAAAAGCTACCCAAGCATGGACTGGACCCATGCATACACCGACGGTTCTGTAACAAACACTTCACAGAACGGAGGGGCAGGAGCATTCCTGAACCTACCAAATGGCAGAAAAATAACACTGTCATTCGCTACTGGTAAATACACCAGCAATTTCAGAGCAGAGGCAGAGGCACTGAGGGCGGCAGTGGAAGAAATGGTAACACACAGTGAAAATGAGAGCCATATAGTCCTGCTGACAGATGCTCTCGAAGTAGTCACAGCGCTAAAAAGCCAGAAAAACACTGAGCTTAATGACTTAAGAGCAGCACTCTGCAAACTGTGCCAGCAGTCCGCACCAAAAAGGGTAGTGGTACAGTGGGTTCCGTCACACTGCAACATCCAAGGCAACGAGGAGGCAGACAGACTGGCAAAAGAAGGTGCAAGGCTACCACAAACAGATACCAGTATGACGTACGAAGAGTCAAAACGGCTTATCAAAGCCAGGTACATGTCCAAATGGGAAACCGAACATACTGGTTACACCAAAAACGATGCCTATTACCAGTTGAACCGAAGAGAGCAGGTCGTTGTCTTCAGACTTCGCACTGGCCCCAACAGACTGAGGTACCACCTTTTCAACAAATTGAAGATAGGGTGTACCGACGAATGCCCGTGCGGTACTGGTAAAATGACCACTGAACATCTGCTGAAGAACTGCCCGACATACGAGGATTAGAGAGAGCAGATGTGGCCATTGCCAGTGGAACTGCAAGACAAGCTCTATGGTAGTGGCGAGAGTCTCAGGATGACCGCCGCTTTTTTCGAGAAAATAATGGTTACTGTCTGACTGCGTACGAAGAAGAAGAAGAAGAAGAATGAGTGTGGGTAGAGAAAATAACACAGATTATCCGAATAGAAAGACGAAGGGACAATTCGAATGCACTGAGGGACATGTTTCTACAAGACGTAGAACCATTCAAATATCGTTGTAGTAATATCGGTAAGGTTTAGTGCTGATAGAGGTATCCAATTACAAAATACAAAAGGAGAAACAGCCTTTTATTGATCGGAGCAGAACTAGGAAATCTCCAGAGATTCTCAACAATAGCACTCCAGTGGCTACCATCCCATTGCGGAATCAAAGGAAACGAGAGAGCTAACGCTCTAACAAAAGATGGCAGCAAAAAGGCACAATTTATTCATCGAGTACCATACAGAGAAATCAAGAACATCATCATAAATCAGTATATACATCAATGGAGAGAAGACAGAAACATTAGCAGTACACAAGCCCTAATTCACCAACTCAAAAGAAATCAACAAACTACCTTATTTCGTCTGAGAACTGGACACTGCAGACTACTAGAACATCTTTACCGACTGGAGATCTCACACACCGATGAGTGCCCATGTGGAACAGGAGGCCAGAACCCTGAGCATTTTCTATAGGAATGCCCAATCTATAGGAAAATGAGATGCCAGACCTGGCCAGAGGATGCGGAGCTGAGACAAAAGCTGTGGGGCAGCCACTTCGACCTTGTGAAGACTACATGCTTCATCCTGGTGACTGGTCTGTAGCTATAGCATGACCAAACGATCCTGAACGCAAAGAAGATAGAAGCCTTTTATTGCGCTAGGGAAATTGTGGACATCGAAGAACAAATCGTCTCCGAACAAAAATACCGATTTTCAACTCTAACGTAAAGTCCGTTCTATTTTATAGCTGTGTGATGTGACGGTCAAAGAAAAGTATAACTGAAAAGGTCTAATCTTTTATCAATGGATGTCTGCGCCGAATTAAAGAAATACAACGACAAGATAAAGTCACTAATATAGAACTGTGAGAATGAACAGACAGATGCCAAATCGGATTAGCTATAAAGAGAAAGGTTTGGTGATGAATAGGACACACATTCCGGGACTCAGTGGTCTCGAAGTAAAGTGTACGCCTCGGGTGCCAGAGATCGTGGGTTCAAATCACGGTGGAGACATGATTTTTGTCACGTGAATCTTCTAGTAAAATTCCCCTGATCTCTGGGTAGTGAGATCGGACACCCGTGTGTAGTGAGGAGCATGTTAAAAATTCCTTGGCAGTTAAAAGTCAAAAAGAGTAGGCTTAACGGCCCCTACCAAACATTTTAGTTAAAAATCTACCCAAATTATTTGTACCTTCCCCAAAGGAAAGTAGTTTAAAATGTCTACTACGGATAGACGTTAGCTTTCTGCTAGCTGATAACAGATATTAACATACCTGTTTGGATACCAGAATTCCAAGTATTCCAAGTACACATTACGGAAACTAGCTAATATGATTACAAGACTGTCCCTGTTGTGGATTCCCCAGTGAAAGAGAAGTAGAAGCAGACTTAAACACTTTTTGAGAAAGGAAACCCAGACAAAACTAAAAAAAAGCACAGGAAAGACGCTGGTGCGAGTTGGGGTGGTGGGGGAGGAGAGAGGGAGAGCTGGAAATGATGGCGCATGTCACGGAGACTTAGCGAGCTGACATGTTTTGATGCTCTGACGAAAGATTAATTGGCCTGCCCGACATCAGGTTGGTGACGTGTTGTGGTAGCTTTCCTCACATCTTGACCAAGCTGATGTGCAGGTCCAGGCCGTTGTGCAAAAATTGGCTTCATCCGTCTGACTCTCACTACTACGGGGATCTCCGCGATCTACTTCTCGCCAGCCAGGAGGTCTTTTTCCAGGTAACGCTACATAGAAGAGAGAAACTGGTCTTGGTTAGTATGTTGTGCCTGCCTATGACGCACCGTCCTGGTCAGTATGTTGTGCCTGACCCCGACGCGACATCCTCGTCACTATATTGTGCCTGACCCTGACTCACCATCCTGGTCAGTATGTTGTGCCTGACTCTGACGCGCCGTCCTGGTCAGTAAGTTGTTCCTGACCCTGACGCGACGTCCTGGTCAGTATGTTGTGCCTGACCCCGACGCGACTTCCTGGTCAGTATGTTGTGCCTGACCCTGACACGACGTACTGGTCAGTATGTTGTGTCTGACCCTGATATGACGTACTGGTAAGTATGTTCAACCTAACCATGACGCGACGTTCTGGTCAGTATGTTGTGCTTTACCGAAATAGCGTATCAGCACCCTTTTTTTGCTGTAATTGCATTGTTTACCTGCATTTGAATTGAGAATGTGTGTGTTTGTGGCACCAATATCTGGACACAGTTTGTTTGCATTTCGCCGAAGATGACCTCTTCAGTTAGTACAGTGTGCCTAAGTACTGACACTATTTCTTGGTTGACATTATATTGACTGTTTACGTCGCGGATGAATACTTGAAATTGTGACGTGTCACACCGTCAGTCCATTCATCAAATGCGATAGAGCACTGCTAACAATTTCTGCCATTTGCCGAACGATATTGCGTCCTATATCTTCAATTCTACGAGCAATATTTTATGGCGATTTTAAGCTGATTATCTATTTTTTTTCTAGGCGTAACTCTTCCACTGCTTCTATCATAAAATCTTTGATGAGATCTACGGCGAGGAATAGCATGACTTTTTTTTTAAAGCCTGAACATAAACTACTTTGTAACTGGTCCTGATGAAAGCTTCATTTTCAGTTTCCTTCTTAGCATAAAGAGCTTGTTGCGAAAGCAAACAGTGTTGTATTGATTCAGATGTTTCCAACCGCTGTATTCCCGTAAATTGAAATATGTTTGGTCTCATAGTGTTGAAGTACGAGGGGTATTCAAATCAAACCGGGACTTTTTGTTTTAGTTCTACCTGAATGGGTTAAAGCGAGCTGGAATTATTTTCATTCATTAGGGGCACTAGTGTCCTATTACTGCTAGGTGGCCCACTTGACATGGGTCAGTCACGTGACATATAAATACAGATGGCGGACAACACTGTTAGTGCTTGCATGCTACAGCGTGTTGTGATGAAGGTTATTGTAAAAGAAATGTGAAATCTGCGGACATTTACAGAAGACAGCAATTAAACTATACAGGGATGAGGCACTCAGCCACAGTAAGACCTTTGAATGGTATAAACGTTTTAGAGAAGGCCGTACATCCGTGAGTGAAGATCCCTGCCGTGTTACTTCTCAACCCACCACAGTCATTCCTGTTAATATGCGGATTGTGAAACGCTTTTCCTGGAAAATCGACGCATAGTCTGTCGCAAAATCGCAGAAGAGGCAAGTCTTTCTCTGGCATTTTGAGTGATGTGCATAACCGTCTGCGAAAAAAAACACATATGTCTGGTTTGATGACAAAGGGTGTCCTGCTCCTGCAAGTTAACTCTCAATCTCATACGGCTCATCGCACTATGTGCCATCTGCAGCAACTCGGCTGGGAGGTACTGCCACATTAAGCTTACAGCCCAGACCTCTCTTCAAACAGTTTCCACTTGTTAGGACCCCTACAAGAATTTCTAGCAGGTCAGCATTTTAGCACTGATGAAGAAGTGAAACAAGCTGTCTTGGATTGGTTCAGACATACTGACCAATCTTTATACGCTGAAGCTTTTCAAACAATACTTAAACGTTAGGATAAGTGCGTAAATGCTGCAGAAGATTGTACCGAAATATAAATGGCATTTTAACATCTTGAACCTTGTTTTTGTCCTTAAAAAAAAAGTCCCGGTTTGACTTGAACGCTCCTCGTACATTGTACTCTTTCAAAACAGGGACAGTGTCATTGCGTATGATTCACATGCCTTATCTGCTGCCTGTACACCAAAAAAACGCCAAGTTCCATTTATCATTTAATAGGCGGGATCAAGATGCTGAGCAGCGAGCGCATGAGCTGTAGTGGTCAGCGACCCATAGCTGACTGCTAGCGTCAGGGCCAGCGAACTAGAGCTGCCAAGACCCTTCTACACCTCCACGCGGTGATCCTGGATAACAGGCTGCAGCAGGGCAGACTGGCTAAGGAGAAGGGATCGAAGAGGGAATGCTAACCCAGTGCTTAAAAAAATTCTTGCTGAAGTCGGATGTGTTGGACCGAAAGGTGCAAATATCGCAGTCAAGCCGTAAACTACAACACAACGCATTCCGTTCTCTGGACTAAATTCTGCTACTTAAGCCCTTTCAGGGTTTTGTAGCGGAAGATTGAGAACGTACGAAGCCAAGCTAAGCCATTTAATAGGCGACACTCACTATTTATCATTCTTTTCTCATTCACTTCCATAACTAGAAGAAACACAAACTGCATAAATTCCTTCAGCTCTAGAAATCGTTCATGTATAGCACAGTCCTTACTTGACACGATACTTGTAAATATATAATTACATAATTCTTTGTGTTTTCTGGTCCAATCTGTGTGCGACATAACATAATCTGTGTCTAAAAATAACTCTACAAAGTTCAATATAAGCTCGGATTTCCGTTAAATCCAAGTCAAAGAGGAATTTCTGACGTCACGGGTGCGATGAACTCCCGTTACGTCAAGTCTGAAAATAGCTGTGCAAGCAATGAAATATAACATGTGTATTTTAAACTGTCGACATTACGGTACCAATGATGATGCGTACCTCAGCTGCTTCTGTTGGACCATTACGGTTCTTCGATACTTAAAATGCAAGCTTTTGATTGCTAGTTAAAAATAAAAAGTATTAGAGACTTGTATTTATGGACGATGAAAACGACGATATTGTTGCAAAAGTGCTGCAGATGCTAAATGGAAAAGGTGACCGCGCCAATCACAACCAACTTTCGTCACGATGAAAAGGTGACCGCGCCAATCACAACCAACTGCCATCACGATTAAAAGGTGACCGCGCCAATCACAACCAACTTCCGTCACGATGAAAAGGTGACCGCGCCAATCAAAACCAGCTTCCGTCATGACTGTTTCTTCATGATATACTTTTTTATTTAAATCTGGGCTCAAGACGCTGAGCAGTGCATGAGCTGACTCGGTCATCGAACAAACCTGCCTGCTAGCGTTAGGATCAGCGGTCCAGAGCTGACTGCTAGCGTTAGGATCAGTGGCCTAAAACTGCCTGCTAGCGTTAGGATCAGTGGCCCAAAACTGCCTGCTAGCGTTAGGATCAGTGGCCCAGAACTGACTGCTAGCGTTAGGATCAGTGGCCCAAAACTGACTGCTAGCGTCAGGATCAGTGGCCCAGAGCTGACTGCTAGAGTCAGGATCAGTGGCCCAGAACTGCTTGCTAGATTCAGGATCAGTGGCCCAGAGCTGACTGCTAGAGTCAGGATCAGTGGCCCAGAGCTGACTACTAGAGTCAGGATCAGTGGCCCAGAACTGCCTGCTAGAGTCAGGATCAGTGGCCCAGAACTGCCTTTCTAGAGTCAGGATCAGTGGCCCAGAACTGCCTGCGAGATTCAGGATCAGTGGCCCAGAGCTGACTGCTAGAGTCAGGATCAGTGGCCCAGAGCTGACTACTAGAGTCAGGATCAGTGGCCCAGAACTGCCTGCTAGAGTCAGGATCAGTGGCCCAGAACTGCCTTTCTAGAGTCAGGATCAGTGGCCCAGAACTGCCTGCGAGATTCAGGATCAGTGGCCCAGAGCTGACTGCTAGAGTCAGGATCAGTGACCCAGAGCTGACTACTAGAGTCAGGATCAGCGGCCCAGACCAAATTTTTAGTCTTTCCTCATAACTGTAATTCTGAAACCACAGGATCGTTTTTTGTAACTCTTCATTGTACCATGTTTATATCCACTCTTTTATGTGGACTCCTCACCTGAACATAGTACTCTAATTTATTTCTCACTAATGATTTATATAACTTGACTATTACTTCCTTGATTTTGTTTAGCACGCAAAAAAATGGGCCAATATAATCCTCTGCGTTTATCTGCCTATCTGTAGACTCTATTCTAACATGTAACTGGCATAAACCTTCTTTGCACGCGAAGAAAGGAATATGGTTCATAAAACCGTCACTGTACCGTGCCCCCCACCCCATTTGTGTTTAGACTTTTTCGTTGTTGGTAATGTCGACGATAGGGCGCGAACCCCATAGCTCTCGCGGGGGCTCCAAAACCTCCGTCTGACTTCGTCAGATTGCCATTTTCAGTCAATTGAAAGATAAGATGCTTTAATACCATGAAGAAAACTGACGACTTGCCTATTTTGTCAAACTGAGCACGACGTGATTCAAACCGGGAACGTTGGGATTGTAAACCAATTTTTCAACCTCTTAACCACAGAATCCCCGTGCGGATCCAGCTATCAGCCGTTTGCTAATTTATCCATCCAGTGTCTGCCTGTCTCCGTTACGTTTGTGTAGTCACATGGGATAGGACAGACCATGGCCTACTTTAGATAGGCCGTCTGACTCATCTGTAAAACCACGTGAAACATCACATTGCACCGCGGACTAAATAACGGAACTAATATTGTACCAAGATTTATAATCAATACATGTTCCATATAAAGAAATTAAACCAATTCACGATAGAAAACACAACAAGTCACTGTTGAGAGTGATCCTTTTAAAAACATCCTGTCCTGAAACCAACTGCATATCCATTGTCGTTTCCCGAACACGCTATTATAGTTGCACTGATAGTTGACACGTGCAAGTTTCGTTATTTAGTCAGCCTTGGGGTGTGACGTTTCTAAGGGATATCTCCGAGAGTCATACGGCCTGTATCTGCAGTAGGCTGTGGATAGACATGGTATGCAATATGTCATATTGTTATTTCATGAAGGCGAATATCAATGCGCGCGGGCGTACACACGTGCACACACATTTATACATTTAAATCTTATGATCGCCAGGATGTTTCCTCGGGTAGCAACTTCGAGACTCCCTAATTTAAGAAATTTAGAATAAATGGCTTCCCTTTTAGAAATAATGAGTATTGCAATTGCGTGTGCCATATACTAAGACCCATATCTCATGTCAGTGCCAGGTGAAACATACTAAGACCCATATCTCATCTCAGTGCCAGGTGAAACATACTAAGACCCATATCTCATGTCAGTGCCAGGTGAAACATACTAAGACCATATCTCATGTCAGTGCCAGGTGAAACATACTAAGACCATATCTCATGTCAGTGCCAGGTGAAACATACTAAGACCATATCTCATGTCAGTGCCAGGTGAAACATACTAAGACCATATCTCATGTCAGTGCCTGGTGAAACATACTAAGACCATATCTCATCTCAGTGCCAGGTGAAACATACTAAGACCCATTTCTCATGTCAGTGCCAGGTGAAACATACTAAGACCATATCTCATGTCAGTGCCAGGTGAAACACACTAAGACCATATCTCATGTCAGTGCCAGGTGAAACATACTAAGACCATTTCTCATGTCAGTGCCAGGTGAAACATACTAAGACCCATATCTCATGTCAGTGCCAAGTGAAACATACTAAGACCATATCTCATGTCAGTGCCAGGTGAAACATACTAAGACCATATCTCATGTCAGTGCCAGGTGAAACATACTAAGACCATATCTCATGTCAGTGCCAGGTGAAACATACTAAGACCATATCTCATGTCAGTGCCAGGTGAAACATACTAAGACCATATCTCATGTCAGTGCCAGGTGAAACATACTAAGACCATATCTCATGTTAGTGCAAGGTGAAACATACTAAGACCATATCTCATGTCAGTGCCAGGTGAAACATACTAAGACCATATCTCATGTCAATGCCGGGTGAAACATACTAAGACCATATCTCATGTCAATGCCAGGTGAAACATACTAAGACCATATCTCATGTCAATGCCAGGTGGAACATACTAAGACCATATCTCATGTCAATGCCAGGTGGAACATACTAAGACCATATCTCATGTCAATGCCAGGTGAAACATACTAAGACCATATCTCATGTCAGTGCCGGGTGAAACATACTAAAACCCATATCTCATGTCAATGCCAGGTGGAACATACTAAGACCATATCTCATGTCAGTGCCAGGTGAAACATTTCTAACTACAGACCCTGTCTCACGTTCACTTCATGCACCTGGAAAGAGGATGTGATACAGCATCTCTTTAATGAGAGCTAAAAGATATTGCAACTAAACCATTTGGGCAACTCCAATCGACCCAGGTGTAAATAGGTGCCTGGTTGACGGGTAAAGAAGGAAAAAGGCAGAAAGGAAGGGAAATGATAATCCAATCTTACAAAGCTGTTGCTTAGTACAATGGTTAGTTAGTCGACAGATCAGCGTCACTGCACACAGAACAAATCCATAGGGACTCAGCTCTCTTCTTCAGTATATCCCCCAGGGTATGTCGGCTGACGACACCAGGTCTGTGTTGGTTCACTAGTCTCCTTTCAGCTACTTGCAAGGATGTTAGCTCGTTCGTTTCATTTTACACCCGCGTGACCTTTCACGAAAATCAACCATAGTCCTGTCAGTCTTGTTCTTGTCAGAGACTCAAGCCACAATCTTCGACCCCAGCCTATCTCAATCTTCCTGAGCATGCTCATAGACTCAAACCCATGCGGACCATACTGCACAAGACACTCGTTGTGTAGGGTATTACGTAATCTCCTTGATTTTCCATCCATGGAGGAGAGGATAAAGATTTGTCTTCCGAGTCAGCGCTTAGTGCAATGAAGTCTCTTAATTCCCAACGGCAGTGTCTGCTACATAATAATAGTAATAATAATAATAATAATAATAATAATAATAATAATAATCACAATACTATTAATAATAATAATAACAACAACAAAAATAATAATAATAATTATTATAAAGTTCGTTTAGGCGTCTGAGGCCCGTTCCGTCGATCTGCCACATCCATAACCCACTGCTGTGACGTGGTTCCAGGCCTCGGCCAGAGCGAGGTGGAGGTTAATATATACTGGAGTCATACTATGCGGGGCGGTCTCTTCTGCGCTTTCAGCCGGTCGGGGGAAGGCTTTTGGTGCTGAGGTACGACCTGTGTAGTATCTTGTGGACTGGGGGGGGGGGGGGGTGTCCTGGTCCATCCGTACAACGTACAACATGACCGAACAAAGAAACTCAGTGACAGTCATGTATTTCTGAGCTTGGGTGGAGGCCTGTTTTAGAAGAGACATCCACGTTGCGGATGCAGTCATGCCCAGGATACGCCGCTGGCCTCCAGTTTCGACATTTAGTTTAGAATCAACGTCATTGCACACGGTTTAACCCATAAATGCTTTGTTCTTCTCCATATTTTTGGAGAATCTGAGCACAATGGACGGACTCCATAGCACCGGCGAGAATCCCGTAATAGACTGGGTAGATTTTAAACATAATTTTGAATTTTGCCCTGGCTGCGGCCGTTAAGTCTACTCTTATCGATTTTTAACTGCTGAAAGATTTTTAACTTGCGCCACAGTGAACTCGGGCGTCCGATCTCTACTATCCAGAGATCCGGGGAAATACCAGAAAGTCACAAAAAAAAAAAAAAAAGAAGAAAATCCCCGTCTTCACCGTAATTTCAACCCACGACATCCATCACCCGAGGCCCGCGTTTTGACTTGAGACAACTCAGTCTCCATATGTCATGTTTCAGCATTGTCCAGGGTTTGGAGCCGTTAAGCAGGACTGGGACCACGCAGAACTGTTAAATGCAGATTTTTGTTTCGCGGGAGATATTGCCGTTACTCCATTCATGTCCGGGGACCAAGACGCTGAGCAGCGCATGAGCTGCAGCGGTCAGCGACCCATAGCTGACTGCTAGCGTCAGGTCCAGCGAACCAGAGCTGCCAGGACTTTTCTACACCTCCGCGCGGTGATCCTGAGTAACAGGCTGCAACAAAGCAGATTGGCTAAGGAGAAGGGATTGAAGAGGGAATGCTAACCCGGTACTCAAAAAATGCTTGCTGAAGTCAGATATGTTGGAACGAAAGGTGAAAATATCGCAGTCAAGCTGTAAACTACGACACAACGCATTCCGTTCTCTGGACTGCATTCTGTTACTTAGGCCCATGTCAGGGTTTGGTAGCGGAAGATTGAGAATGAACGAAGCCAAGCCAAGCCAGATACATGTCGGAGGTGGTGCATATGCAGACGCAGATGGTCGGATCCACCTTGTCATATCGGGACAGCTGCGACCATTGGATGATATCATGCTGTCGATATAGATGAATTCATTGGTGCCCTCCGCAGTGTGACCTTGAGTTTCACTACTCTGGGGTGCTGTGTCGGAAATGAGGTTCTGAATTTTGGTGTTGGCTCAGAATATAGACAGGCCTAGGAAGGACGTTTCTAGGGAGGTACTGCAGGACAGAGTTGTCTGTGTCGAACAGAAGGTCATCTCGTAAACGAGAACAGGGAAGATGGGCTCAGCGATAACGATACCCTCTTGGTGCGCGCTGGGGAGGTCAAGAAGCCAGTCGACGACCGGTAGAATAGGTCGTGAGCAAGAACAATGTCTTCTTCTTCTTCTTCTCTTTCTTCGTTCGTTCTCAATCTCCCACTACCAAACCCTGAAAGGGCTTAAGTAGCAGAATGTAGTCCAGAGAACGGAATGCGTTGTGTCGTAGTTAACAGCTTAGCTGCGATATTTGCACCTTTCGATCCAACACATCCGTCTTGAGCAAGCATTTTTTGAGTACCGGGTTAGCATTCTCTCTTCGATCCCTTCACTATAGCCAGTCTGCCCTGCTGCAGCCTGTTATCCAGGATCACCGCGTGGAGGTGTAGAAGGGTCTTGGCAGCTCTGGTTCGCTGGCCCTGACGCTAGCAGTCAGCTATGGATCGCTGACCACTGCAGCTCATGTGCTGCTCAGCATCTTGATCTCGAACATTGTCTGACATCGGCAGTCGTGAGGAATCTGTCCGAGATAGAGCCACCCAGAATACCATTAAAAACACAGCCGTACAATACTTGCCGAAAAGCACAACTGGAAATACAAAGAGAACTAAAACAAAAGGTTGCGAGAATAAATATAACATTCAGATTGTGTTAGAAGACCCACACTCATGCAGGATGTGGGAATATTTCTGTTATCTTGATAACAATATAGACAAAGTCGGAGGCACAGATGGCGATATCAAAATAATATTACAAAAGACGATACCCGCTTTCGTTGTATTGGGGAACATAAAAATCAAAATAAATTAAATCCAACACCAACATAAAAATATTCAACTCTAACGTAGAGTCAGTTCTTTTTTTTTCTTCTTTTTTTTGTGTGGCTTTGAAACATGAAGACAGGACAGCAGCGTAAAAGGTGAGACTTCATGAAAGGATAGATGTACATAATCGAGAAATTGAAATGGTGTGATACGATCACTGACAACAAGAAGCAGACATATATCAGTGGAACATGACGCGAGGGGAATGTGTAGGCATTGGATGGGGGGAATGTGTAGGCATTGGATAGAAGGAATGTGTAGGCTTAGATAGGGGGAATGTGTAGGCATTGGATAGGGGGAATGTGTAGGCATTGGATAGGGGGAATGTGTAGGATTAGATAGGGGGAATGTGTAGGCATTGTATGGGGGGAATGTGTAGGCTTTGATAGGGGGAATGTGTAGGCTTAGATAGGGGGAATGTTCAGGCATTGGATAGGGGGAATGTGTAGGCATTGGATAGGGGGAATGTGTAGGCTTTGATAGGGGGAATGTGTAGGCTTAGATAGGGGGAATGTTCAGGCATTGGATAGGGGGAATGTGTAGGCATTGGATAGGACTCACATTAAGGAAACCGGTTGATAACATGGCAAGTCAGTCTTTGTTATGGAACCACAAGGTAGGAGAAATAGAGGCAGACATAAACACACGGAGAACAGATAGAGATAGCCACGAAGGAAACTGGGGTCAGCAAGGAATGATCCGTTTCATGAAGAATTTGTATGAATTTTCTGGTCATATCGTCCCCCGGGAGATAAAAGACTTTAATTCTGAACATGATTTCTTAAACGATGACTGTGGAAGGTTGTGCATGGTACTGGTAGTTTCGGCATGTAAATGTGTTAATGTCTTGACTACTGTTGTTCAATGCCCATAATGAAGAAGTTAATTTTTTTGTCCGCCGTAAAAACGACGTTAGGTGACGGGTTGCAGTAGCTTTACTCACATCCCGAGCGTGCTGATAAAGGTGAACTGAGATCCTCCAGGCTGTTGTGCTATGCATGGCTTCATCTGAGTGTCGCTCACAACTACCGGGATCACGTCGATACTCTACTTCCTTTGCCAGGTTGTCATGAAAATGACCCGTTTCTATGGAGACGTGACTGGGGGTCTTGACCAGTATATTATGCAGGATGCCGATTAATATTGTCCGACCAGTTTCTTTTGCTTGACCAGACTTTAGTCACCTCTCCCCCTCTTTAGTCTCTTCTCCCTTGACCAGTATGTTTGCCTGATTCCCCCCCCCCCCCCTCTTTTTTTCCATTCCCGACCAGTATGTTAACTTAAATTAACTTAACTTAACGTCTTTATACTGGTTTAGAAGACCCTGCAGAGTCTGTATGCAACCAGTTACATTTACATCACCTTGCTCTAAAAGCTATGCGCATCCAGTTTATTCTTAAATGCATTAACTGTCCCTGCCTCCACTACCTCCCCTGGCAATGCATTCCAAGCAGACACCACTCTCTGACTAAACAAATATTTCCTAATATCTAATCTGACCTCTCTTTAGTCAGCTTGTTGCTATGCCCTCGTGTTATTGTGGGTGGCTGTATTAAAAAAAAACTTGTTATAGTCTAATTTATCGATTCCTCTGATCATCTTATAAACCTGAATTAAGTCACCACGAATTCTTCTCTTTTCTTGACACTGTAGGCCGGTTTTTCTGAGTCGTTCCTCATAACTGTAATTCTGGAATCCCACTATCATCTTTGTCGCTCTTTTTTGAATTCTTTCCAGCATGTTTATATCCCCTCTATGAAAATAACTCCACACCTGTACACAGTACTCCAATCTAGGTCTAACTAAAGCTTTATACAGTTTGACGATCACTTCCTTGCTCCTATGTTTAGTCTCTTCTTCCTTGACCAGTATGTTTGCATGATTTCCCCCCCTTCCTTTTCCATTCCCGACCAGTATGTTTTGCATGTCCAGACTTGAGTCTCCTCTCTTAATATTTGGATGTACTATATATATATATGGAAACTGTACCAAGCATTGTTTGCCGGAAAGTACGACTAAGTAAGGTTGTGAATGTAAGTTGGACTATACTACATATGCGTCATAGCTGTGAGCGACAAGCCATATATAGGAAAGCAAATTCCATACTAGAATCTGCTATCGGCAATGAACTCTTAGACACCTACTTACTCATTGTGGACATTCAACAACAACATCATCATCAACAACAACAACAATCAACGACTTGAAATGAATGCCGGATTTCGTAGTCTTAGTCCTTATTCGACCTGTTGCCACTGTGCAGGTCCCAGCTCTGGGATGAGCTGGATATAGCCAGGAGAAGGATTTCCTGCTTAGCGGGCTAGGCTCGAGTAGCTTAATACCCTGCTGAGTTAGGTAGTTAACTGATGTGCGAGTTCTTCTTAATAGACTCAAACACTAAAGCAAAGTAGACCCACAGCCTGTTAGGCGCCATCTACGCTGCTCTAAACAAACCACCTAACCATGGCTGGTGTTATGCCATGTCACACAGCTAGTCGCCTCTTACGACATGCTCCCTGTGAGGAAGTGGTGCTATTCTTGTCCTTGTCATACTCAAAGACCCCGGCAGACCACTCGGTATGAATGCCATATTTACACTGCTAAATTATCTATCAAGTGTACAAACGTTTACATTCGCAACTGCTCTGATATCAGCTACAAAAGGTGAGATGAGATTCTATTGCCTTTCCGGAATTTGTTGAAATATAAACGGTTGGGTATCTTCTTCTTCTTCTTCGTTCGTTCTCAATCTCCCACTACCAAACCCTGGAAGGGTAAGTCGCAGACTGTAGTCAAGAGAACGGAATGCGTTGTATTGTAGTTTACAGCTTGGCTGCAATATTTGCACCTTTCGGTCCAACACATCCGACTTCAGCAAGCATTTTTTGAGTACCGGGTTAGCATTCCCTCTCCGATCCCTTCTCCTTAGCCAGTCTGCCCTGCTGCAGCCTGTTATCCAGGATCACCGCGTGGAGGTGTAGAAGGGTCCTGGCAGCGCTGGTTCGCTGGCCCTGACGCTAGCAGTCAGCTATGGGTAGCTGACCACTGCAGCTCATGTACTGCTCAGCATCTTGATCCCGGTTGGGTATCGAATCCCACATGTTACAAGCAACAACAACAACACACGTGGGCTGAGTGGTGTATGCCGATAACGGGAATCGAACGCAGTTCATCTGTTGCCAGAAGCAAGATCTTTACTACTATGCTGCTAATTCCCTTTTACCCATAATAAGTAAAAGTAATGGTATGTATAATAGTTACACTACTGTCGAGGAGTGAAGTTATTTTACACTTCATTAAAAGTCTGCTCCATAGTAGTTACACTACTGTCTGGGAGTGAATTTATTGGACACTTCAATAAAGGTTTGACCCATAGTAGTTACACTACTGTCAGGGAGTGAATTTGTTGGACACTTCAATAAAGGTTTGCTCCATAGTAGTTACACTACTGTCTGGGAATGAAGTTGCTAGAGACTTCAGTAAAACTATATCCCATAGTAGTTACTTTACTGTCTGGGTTTGAAGTTGTTAGAGACTTCAGTAAAACTATATCCCATAGTAGTTACTTTACTGTATGGGTTGTTAGAGACTACAGTATCAGCAGCGTTTACTTGCCTAGTCATATGCCTACAACCGGATCGACTGAACGGTATTGATAGCTGGATTCGTACCACATACCCCTGCCATGAAAACTGAGTGCTCTTCGCTAATCGTACGATCTATATTATGTACCCTGTAAGACCAGCACATGAGACGATGATACAACAACCGCACCTACACTAATAATACAAATCAACTCTCCTTAACATATTCCCTGAGGAAATGGGTTTGTTTAGCCATGTGGAAGGAGTAAGGAGAACTAAAACGGAGGGGGGAAGCATTTCCACAAGAGAAGATCAAAGCGATTGGGGAAGTTTTTTTTAACAAAATGGGACATTACTTTGGGAGTAGCTTGCGGATTTTCTGTTATCACATGAAGGAGACGTCGATGTGCGTGGATTAGCTTGTTAGCGAAGAGGTCCTAGAATAGATGTTCCCGACATTTGCCATGTCATATACCCTCTTAGCCCGTTACGCTCTAAGCCTTGAAACAATTAAAATATTACCATCAGAGCAGGGAGTCATCGTATTGTTAGTACTTATTCCTTCCTTCCTTCCTTCCCTCCTTCCTTCCTTCCTTCCGTACCCTCTCTTCCTTCCTTCCTTCCGTTCTCTTCCTCTTTCCTTTCTCTTTCTTCCTTTCTCTTCGTTTTTCTTTTCTCTTCCTTCTTCCTTTCTCCTCCTTCTTTCTTCTTCCTCCTCCTCCTCCTCTTTCTCCTCCTCCTCCTCTTCTTCTTCTCCTCTTCTTCTTCTTCTTCTCCTCTTCTTCTTCTTCTCTTTCTTCTGCTTCTGCGTTTTCTTCCACTACTTTTTCTTCTTCGATCAACTAATGTTATGCTTCTAGCCAAGTACTGTTCGCGAAGGCTACTGTTAGGTTCAGGTCTTCACCGGTTCCCGACAGTTTTTTCGAGCATTGTCGCTTCCCCGGGCCAGACTGCCTCTCTTTGGTCCGTATAGGGGGAACTCTCTTGCAGGATCTGTTGTTGTGTTTGCTTGGGTGCTCCACATTCGCATGTTGCGGTGTCTTTGAGACCCATTCTGTGGAAGTTGGCCTTGAGTCTGCAATGTCCCGTTCTGAGTCTGAATATCATTGCCTGCCCATCTCTGCCAAATTTGACTATGCTATACTTTTCTGGTTTCTTTGTGCTAGTCTCTCCATCTCGTCCACGTGACCATTTTATGAGTGTCTTTGCTTCCTTAAAGCTATGTGGATGGTGAGTCTGGATGCCACACACATAACAATGTTTTTACTAAAGACATTTGTATATGTTATTTTAACATACAATACAACTGAATGATTGCATTTCTCAGACTAATGGTTAGATAAAATACAGGTATTGGGATTTTTAAGGTGCAATGAGTTTAGGAAAAAATTGATTGCAGTCATAAAAATCCCTTCGATCCATTTGTTTATGTTTAAGTGGTTGTTATTGAATGCCCCTAATGAATAAATTGACTCTTTTGTGTGCCCTGAAAAGCGCGTTAGGTGACTTTCTTTACATCCCGAGCATGCTGATAGAAGTGGACCGGGGTTCCACCAGTTAGTTGTGCTATGATTTGTTTCATCTGTGTGACGCTCACTCCTATGGGGATCACGTTAATCCCTACCAAACTAAAAGTATGTTTCGAATGAGAGCTGGCTATATACATGACCAAATGGGAAACCGAACATACTGGTTACACAAAAAACGATGCCTATTACCAGCTGAACAGAAAAGAGCAGGTCGTGGTCTTCAGACTTCGCACTGGCCACAATAGACTCAGGTACCACCTATTCAACAAATTAAAGATAGGTGGCACCGACGAATGCCCGTGTGGTACCGCGAAAATGACCGCTGAGCATTTGCTGCAAAACTGCCCGACATACGAGGATCAGAGAGAGCAGATGTGGCCATCACCAGTGGCAACACAAGACAAGCTCTATGGCAGTGTCGACAGCCTCAGGATGACGGCTGCTTTTTTCTAAAAAATAATGGTTACTGTCTGACTGCGTACGAAGAAGAAGAAGAAGAAGAAGAATGAGAGCTGCATGGAAGTCCATCACAGTATCTGGCTTACCGGAAGCAGCAGTCACTATCCCAGTAATTTGCAGTGCGGTTTTTCAACAATGTTTTTACATGATGAAGTTGCAAGGCCACCTCGACTTTATTTCTATAACTAGGGTAGTCGAAGAGTTTTTAGGCAGACGACTAAAGGCCGCTTTGCCACTGTTATCACCACGTGGTATGCTAACTATGTTATTTCACAGCCAACAGAAAAACATATGCATTACAAAGGATTCGAACCGATGCCCTTCTTGTCAGAACACAGGCGTCGATCCCATGTGGTCACGCACCCCCTATGCACAACCTTCTATAATCCTCTCTCACAACAATCAAGGAATGAAACAGTGGTCCTATTATGTTCGTCTTGGGAGCTACTCTAATAGATATTGACATCTAACCTATAATCCTAAAAATAACATCAATCAATCAATCAACTAGCAAGAGAGATCAGACCGCAATTTTCCGACTGCTGGCCTAACTTATCCCACTTAACAATCACCTGAAATCAATCAATTCACAACATTCCAGAGTGCAAACTGTGTACACACCCATACGAAATAACGATCACCATCTATTTGAGTGCTCGGTTCTCAGCGATGTTAGGAAACTGATACTTTCTTTGCGACCAGATCAATGGAATCTTTTGTATAGAATTATGCAACTAAGACCACGAGCAGAATCCATTGCAGGTCATTGGGTCTAAGGACGAGAGCTCGGGTGCTGTCAGATACATATCGTAAGAACAAAAACAATAGATAGTTTAAAAAAATGCGCACTCACTTTCTGCATTCTTGTAACCAATTTCATGACCAAGATGCTGAGCAGTGCATGAGCTGTAGCGGCCAGGGATCCATCGCTGAGTGCTCCCGTAAGGGCCAGTGACCCAGTTCTACCAAAACCGTTCTCCACCTCCACGTGGTGATCCTGGATAACAGGCTAGATATGACAGAAAAGGAGAAGGGATCGAAGAGGAAAGGCTAACCTGGTACCAAAAAATGCCATGCCATGTGTCGCCCCGAACGGTAGAAATATCGCAATCAAGCTGTAAGCTTAAGACACAATGCATTCCATTCTCATGAATTCATCCTGCTATTAGCAAAGCCTTGTCGAGGCTTGGTAGCGGAAGTTTGAGAACGAACGAAGATGAGGGATAATGAAGACGAGGGATAATGAAGACGAGGGATAATGACAGAATAACAGTTTTTTTTTATTGGCGTCTGAAAAAGACGTTGTAACGTTTGGTCGTAGTTTACAGCGAAGATGCGATATCTCGCAGCCAGCCAGTGGTTTTCTTTTATAATTTTTAAACCAACGCACTGAAAGCCACATAGTCCTGCTTACAGATGCTTTGACCGTAGTCACAGCACTAAAAAGCCAGAAAAATACTGAACTTAATGATTTAAGAGCAGTACTCTGTCAACTATGCCAGCAGTCCGCACCAAAAAGTGTAGTGGTACAGTGGGTTCCATCCCACTGCAGCATCCAAGGCAACGAGGAGGAAGACAGACTGGCAAAAGAAGGTGCAAGACTACCACAACCAGACACTAGTATGACATACGAAGAGTGAAAACGGCTTATTAGAGCTAGATACATGACCAAATGGGAAACCGAACATACTGGCTACACAAAAAAACGATGCCTATTACCAGTTGAACAGAAGAGAGCATGTCGTGGTCTTCAGACTTCGCACTGGCCACAATAGACAGAGGTACCACCTATTCCACAAATTGAAGATAGGTGGCACCGACGAATGCCTGTGTGGTACCGGGGAAATGACCGCTGAGCATTTGCTGCAAAACTGCCCGACATACGAGGATCAGAGAGAGCAGATGTGGCCATCACCAGTGGCAACACTAGACAAGCTCTATGGCAGTGTCGACAGCCTCAGGATGACCGCTGCTTTTATCGAAAAAATAAAGGTTGATGTCTGACTGCGTACGAAGAAGAAGAAGAAGAAGACACCAACGCACGTAATTCAATATCATTTGACATGGACATACTGTGAACCAGTTGGACGACGAGGAACTACGTACTGGCTATTTTCGGCAGGATGGAGCTATATGCCCCACCTCAAATATCAGAGTGTCTGAAATTTGCTTCCATCTTTGAAGATCGTGTCATTTCCAAGTGACCTTCACCACCAAGGTCGCCTGACCTTAGCGTACCTGATTTGCTCCTGTGGGACATGCTGAAGGGGGAGTGTTTCTCTACAAGCCATGCAATCTCATGAAACCACAAGAAAATATTCTGACACGTTGGCGAATACCTTCTGTAACACGAAGAGACGTGTGCAGGCATGCCTTGAGGCTAATAGTGACCATTTGAAACTTTTTGTTTAGTCATTATGTTTCTCACATACCAACGTGTGTCCATGTACAATTTGACTGAATTACGTTCATTGAAGGCCTTTCGAAGACCTCTTGGCAACTGTCAGAAGAAGGAAACTCGCTTGGTACGGTCACATATCGAGATCAAATGGACTGGCAAATGCAATCCTCCACGGAAAGGTGCATGGCAGACGACGAAGACGCCGTCCCAAAAAGAAATGGGAGGACAACATAAAAGAATGGACGAATCTCCAACCAGAAGAGTCACAGGCAGCGGCCGCTGACAGAGAAGGGTTGCGTGGCGTTGTGAGGATGTCTTCATGTGTGCCCCAACGACCTCACTGGCTACAGGATGACCTAACCTGACGTTCATTGGTTTAAACGTTATAAGGGAGAAACAAGGGACTGTTAGCGAGTGGGACATCGTATACTAGAGATAATTACAGTATGTGCAGATGTTCAAAGACAGATACATGAATTTATATAGATTGATTAAATAGACATATATATATATATACGTATGTATGTATGTATGTATGTATTTATATCTTACTACTAAAATATGCATAGGCAGTGGCAGGTCCAGAGCCAACACACATAGTTTTCATGCACTTTTGCAAAAATATTAATTGAGATGAAATGCCCCTTTATCTGCATGTCAAAGGAAAGGCTTACAAAGAGACCCCTGTATAGCGAACTGAGTACATGAGAACGAAAAGAGGGACATCCAAAAAGACGTTTCAAGGACAGTCTGAAAGAGTCCCTTAAGTGCTGTCAAATAGACGTTAACATCTGGAAGAACCTGGCTCACAATAGCTCGGCATGAAAGAGCACGGTCACAGACGGCATAGAACTCATCGAGTGTTTCCTGATCCAGGTAGCCCAAGATAGAAGTGTAACCAGGAAGTCAAGGGCAGAGAAAAGAGCAGAGACAATTGGTGACTACGTTTGCCAGTCGTTTCCAGTTTCGAATTGGCTTGATAAGTCATGATTGCCAACAAATACTCAAGGTTGCATTATGACATGTGATGATGTTGGGGGTCATCATCGACGAATTATTATTATTATTCCTAATAAAATATCTTAATCATGGTTTATAATGCTTGTGTCGGCAGCACACTGCTATATGGTAGCCAAACATGCGCAAGTTATGTTAAAATAAAAAATAAAAAAAACAAAAAAAAACAAGAAGCACAAACTTAAGACATTCCGTTTATGTCGACTGCGATTCATTCTTGGAATTACAGGGAGGGACAGGTTGACACATGTGGAGGTGCACCCAGGCACCGGTCTCCCATGCATGTACACTCTCATTAGGCAGCAAAGACTACGATGGTTGTGTCATGTTCGTCGCATAAAAGATGGTCGTGTCCCTAAAGATATCCTTTATGGACAGTTGGAGACTGGCAAAGGAACAATCGGCCGACCACAGCGTAACAGGAAAAAAGGCATGGGTCTGACTTTCTGGGAAGACGAAGCTGCAAACCGATGAAAGTTGAGATGGATCATTAATTGCCACCTCATGCTTGATAAAAAGAAGTTTTTGGCCCACGGAGAAGTGAAACGAAATCGCTGAAAGGAGACAGAATACCCAAAACGGGTTAGAGATTTGAGGTCGCATCAACCTATAGCCAGTCATTACTGAACGAGGCTACTATTACTACTACTGCTATTACTACTATTACTGCTACTACTACTACAGTACTACTACTACTTCTACTACTACTTCTACTATAACTACTACAACTATTACTATTACTACTACTACTGCTACTACTACTACAGTACTACTACTAATTCTACTACAACTACTACTATTACTACTACTACTACTACTACTACTACTATTACTACTACTACAAATATTACTATTACTACTACTACAACTATATATATATATATATATATATATATACGTAATGGTAGATATAATAATAGATACGTGTTTCTGATAGTTGGCTAGATAGATCGTGTATATAAATATATATCATCATCATCATGTAGCATGTCCTTTATAGGACGTTGCTCACATCACAGTCTGTCTGAAAGAAACTCGTTCACTTGACAAAACTCCAGCCTCCGCCGAAGTCATATACAGACATTCCTGGATATCTTGGTACCATCGTCTTCTTGGTCTACCCCTGCCTCATTTGCCTGGCACCATACCTTCCATCACTGTTCTCTCAAGACCGTTGTGTCTCTTGATGTGACCAAAGTATTTACATTTTCTGGCCACAATGGTATTCATAAACCAGTTCTCCTCTATGCTCAACTCTTGCCGAATGTCTACAATTGTCTTTTTATTTGTCCAGGGTATTCTGAGGATCTTTCTGTAACAATATTTATATATATGGCAGGCAGGCAGGCAGGCAAGCAGACAGGCAGACAGAATGAATTTGTAACGAAGTAAAATAAAGGAAAAATTCGCAGTAGGAAAGTGGCACACACATAAAAATGATTTTACTGCCATCACCATGCATCCATTGCTCTGATAAAACGAAGAGAAGATCTTAAGAGAAAATGGACATAAAAAAAAAACCGACACTGAGAAGAGAACCAGACACCGGAATAAAAGAAAAACAAAGCAAAGAAGATATATGGGAGATTGTGGAACATATTTCACGTACATTATGGCACGGAGAGCTGAGTTGTGGGCGCGTGTTGCTGGGGGAGTTGAAAGGGGGACGCAATTGGAGGGAACGTCAGGTAACGAAATAGGTCAGGACCTCACTTTGACCTTGCTTAAGCTTGTACGAAGGGACGTAAAATCCATTACAGGCATGCGATACGGAAGACGAGTAACTAAATGAGAGCAGAAAATAAGTTTAGACAAAAAGTGGGATAATTAATGTCGAGATGATGGATAGAGGAGAGGTGTGGTCAAGTTGTAACCACACCGGTTTCTTTACCGAGGGGATACAGGATCAAAACGCCAGTACGGTATATCTCTTTCAGCGGAGTTAAAAATACAAACCTATTCTTAACTTAACCTATGGTCTTTATACTTGTTTAGAAGACTCTGCAGAGTCTGGATACAACTAACTAGTTTCAT
This sequence comes from Ariolimax columbianus, assembly GCA_036924085.1. Classification (NCBI taxonomy): domain Eukaryota; kingdom Metazoa; phylum Mollusca; class Gastropoda; order Stylommatophora; family Arionidae; genus Ariolimax; species Ariolimax columbianus. Next base: position 19,161,177 of record JAVGWX010000007.1, read on the forward strand.
TTACATTACTGGATGACACGTTCTTCATCGGTAGTTACATCGTTGCGGGTATCAACTTCTCTTCCAACGGTCTCTGTCTTGGGCCACGGTGGACCAGTGGAGAATGAGTCGCCCATCAGTGGCAACATACATGTTGTTGTGGGATACAAGGGAGTCGGACCAACGTGTTGGTGGTCGTCCCCGTGGTCGTTTCTTATCTCTAGGGTACCATATTGCTGTCGCTGTGCTCCAACGATCGTCAATTCATCGCAGGGGATCAAGATGCTGAGCAGCGCATGAGCTGCAGTGGTCAGCGACCCATATCTGACTGCTAGCGTCAGGGCCAGCGAACCAAAGCTGCCAAGACCCTTCTACACCTCCACGCGGTGATCCTGGATAACAGGCTGCAGCAGGGCAGGCTGGCTAAGGAGAAGGGATCGAAGAGGGAATGCTAACCCGGTTCTCAAAAAATTCTTGCTGAAGTTGGATGTGTTGGACCGAAAGGTGAAAATATAGCAGTCAAGCTGTAAACTACGACACAACGCATTCCTGTCTCTGGACTACATTCTGCCACTAAAGCCCTTTCAGGGTTTGGTAGCGGGATATTGAGAACGAAGTAGAAGAAGAAGAAGAAAATTCATCGCTGAAAGTGGCCTCCCCAGCGATGTTTCATCTTGTCTGCATAAACAAACTGCATTTTTCACTAGGGACAGCTGACGTATGTCCAAGTATTACCTTGCTCTAAAAGCTATGCGCGTACACTTCTTACATGCATGAATTGTCCTTGCCTGCACTACTACCTGTGGCAATGCATTCCAAACATTCACCACTCTGTGAATAAAATTTTTTTTTTCCTAATATCTAATCTGGATGTTTCTTTAGTTAATTTGTAGCTATGACCTCTTGTTCTTGTATGTGGTTATATTTTGTAGAAAAAAAACTTGTTCAAGTTTAATTTATCCTTTTCTTTGATTATGTTATAAATATGTATTGTCACCTCGAATTCTTCTCTTTTATAGACAATGTAGGCCGGTTTTTCTATGTCTTTCCTCATCACTACATTCAGTTTGCCAACGGTATGTGTCAATATTGCTGCCGGCAAAGGAAATAAACACCGCGTGATTGTATTAGTATTAGTTCAAGACAATGTTTTAGTCAGTGCAGGATTTTCCCCTTGGCTGACTAGGCTGCTGCATAGGGCCTCAAAATTGTAGGCCCCCATTCTAGGGTACATGTTTTTTAAATAACACATTTACAAAAAAAGGACTTTAACTTCAGCTATTACGATTCTCCAAAGTTGTCCTATGTCTATCTTATTTGACTGAAAATTTTAGGTTTTTCCTTGCGTTTTTCTTGGTTAAAAATTACCACTCGGTCGAACGGCCGCGCGTGCCGTCACATATGCTGTGGGATTGCTTCAAATTGTCTGTTAGAGAACAGATTACAGACCAAATGGCGTCACATGCTTTATACGCTGGAAATAGATGAATATAGAGTACATCAGAGCTATGCAGAATATCGATGAACAAGCGACAGGAAGACTTAGAGAGAACGAAGGTATTCATCACATAAACTGATTAAATTACAGAGATATAAGAGGGAATTATGGTCTCAAACTTATGGAAGATGAAGAATGAATCATAGAAATAAGGAAGATGGGATAAGGAAAGAAAAAAGTAAGAACAATTAGGGAAAGAAAACATAAACAGGAATAACCGTTTTAGATAAAGTATAGATATATTAACGCTAGAAATCTGAGAAAAATAGAGACAAGGAAATAAATGCGAAGAAAAATAGAGACAAGGAAATAAATGCGAAGAAAAATAGAGACAAGGAAATAAATGCGAAGAAAAATAGAGACAAGGAAATAAATGCGAAGAAAAATAGAGACAAGGAAATAAATGCGAATAAAATTAGAGACAAGGAAATAAATGCGAAGAAAAATAGAGACAAGGAAATAAATGCGAAGAAAAATAGAGACAAGGAAATAAATGCGAAGAAAAATAGAGACAAGGAAATAAATGTGAAGAAAAATAGAGACAAGGAAATAAATGTGAAGAAAGAAAAAGACAAGGAAATAAATGCGAAGAAAAATAGAGACAAGGAAATAAATGCGAAGAAAAATAGAGACAAGGAAAAAAATGCGAAGAAAAATAGAGACAAGGAAATAAATGCGAAGAAAAATAGAGACAAGGAAATAAATGCGAAGAAAAATAGAGACAAGGAAATAAATGCGAAGAAAATAGAGACAAGGAAATAAATGTGAAGAAAAATAGAGACAAGAAAATAAATGCGAAGAAAAATAGAGACAAGGAAATAAATGTGAAGAAAAATAGAGACAAGGAAATAAATGTGAAGAAAGAAAAAGACAAGGAAATAAATGCGAAGAAAAATAGAGACAAGGAAATAAATGCGAAGAAAAATAGAGACAAGGAAAAAAATGCGAAGAAAAATAGAGACAAGGAAATAAATGCGAAGAAAAATAGAGACAAGGAAATAAATGCGAAGAAAAATAGAGACAAGGAAATAAATGCGAAAAAAATAGAGACAAGGAAATAAATGCGAAGAAAATAGAGACAAGGAAATAAATGCGAAGAAAAATAGAGACAAGAAAATAAATGCGAAGAAAAATAGAGACAAGGAAATAAATGTGAAGAAAAATAGAGACAAGGAAATAAATGTGAAGAAAGAAAAAGAGAAGGAAATAAATGCGAAGAAAAATAGAGACAAGGAAATAAATGCGAAGGAAAATAGAGACAAGGAAATAAAAGCGAAGAAAAATAGTGACAAGGAAATAAATGTGAAGAAAAATAGAGACAAGGAAATAAATGCGAAGAAAAATAGAGACAAGGAAAAAAATGCGAAGAAAAATAGAGACAAGGAAATAAATGCGAAGAAAAATAGAGACAAGGAAATAAATGCGAAGAAAAATAGAGACAAGGAAATAAATGCGAAGAAAAATAGAGACAAGGAAATAAATGCGAAGAAAAATAGAGACAAGGAAATAAATGCGAAGAAAAATAGAGACAAGGAAATAAATGCGAAGAAAAATAGAGACAAGGAAATAAATGTGAAGAAAAATAGAGACAAGGAAATAAATGTGAAGAAAGAAAAAGAGAAGGAAATAAATGCGAAGAAAAATAGAGACAAGGAAATAAATGCGAAGGAAAATAGAGACAAGGAAATAAATGTGAAGAAAAATAGAGACAAGGAAATAAATGCGAAGAAAAATAGAGACAAGGAAAAAAATGCAAAGAAAAAAAGAGACAAGGAAATAAATGCGAAGAAAAATAGAGACAAGGAAATAAATGCGAAGAAAAATAGAGACAAGGAAATAAATGCGAAGAAAAATAGAGACAAGGAAATAAATGTGAAGAAAAATAGAGACAAGGAAATAAATGTGAAGAAAGAAAAAGAGAAGGAAATAAATGCGAAGAAAAATAGAGACAAGGAAATAAATGCGAAGGAAAATAGAGACAAGGAAATAAATGTGAAGAAAAATAGAGACAAGGAAATAAATGTGAAGAAAAATAGAGACAAGGAAATAAATGCGAAGAAAAATAGAGACAAGGAAATAAATGCGAAGAAAAATAGAGACAAGGAAATAAATGTGAAGAAAAATAGAGACAAGGAAATAAATGTGAAGAAAGAAAAAGACAAGGAAATAAATGCGAAGAAAAATAGAGACAAGGAAATAAATGCGAAGGAAAATAGAGACAAGGAAATAAATGCGAAGAAAAATAGAGACAAGGAAATAAATGTGAAGAAAAATAGAGACAAGGAAATAAATGTGAAGAAAAATAGAGACAAGGAAATAAATGCGAAGAAAAATAGAGACAAGGAAATAAATGCGAAGAAAAATAGAGACAAGGAAATAAATGCGAAAAAAATAGAGACAAGGAAATAAATGCGAAGAAAAATAGAGACAAGGAAATAAATGCGAGAAAAATAGAGACAAGGAAATAAATGCGAAGAAAAATAGAGACAAGGAAATAAATGTGAAGAAAAATAGAGACAAGGAAAAAAATGTGAAGAAAGAAAAAGAGAAGGAAATAAATGCGAAGAAAAATAGAGACAAGGAAATAAATGCGAAGGAAAATAGAGACAAGGAAATAAATGCGAAGAAAAATAGAGACAAGGAAATAAATGCGAAGAAAAATAGAGACAAGGAAGTAAATGAGAAGAAAAATAGAGACAAGGAAATAAATGCGAAGAAAAATAGAGACAAGGAAATAAATGCGAAGAGAAATAGAGAAAATACGAGAAAATTCAAGATAGTCAAAACGTGACATAGAAAAAACAACGTTAAAAATATAAAGGGGTAAAAAACGAAAGAACAATTCATATAAAAGAGAGAACCACAGCACCGGCCGTTAGCCTGGGGAAGCAAACCTTTAGAAAATGCAGGAGGAAACAGACCATTATTTAAATATATGCTGAAGTCGGATGCACTAGGCCGACAGGCGCAAAATAAAAACCACAGTTTAACGCACACCGGCTCTGGGATTAGAGAAATAAGGCGAACGCAAAAAAAAAATTCCCCCAAAAAATAAATTAGAAATATAGATAAATACAAAGCATATATAAATATCGATAAATCGTAGAACAATTTATAAGAAGTAAGAACAAACACATCATGAAACGTGGAATGATAGAAAAAGGAAGGTTTTTGTGAAGTAAGAAGATAGTGATTGAACAAGCAGATATAGTAAAGAGAGAAAAGAATGATTGGAGAACAAGGCAGGCATGCCTCGCTGTTTAGACAGGCTAGATACCAGAGGACCAACGAAAGCCGAAGCATTGTCTTTATTTAGCTTACAAATGCATTAACGTCGCCTAAATACACAAACAGTGAATTAATATGCGCATCAATTAAATTAACACAAATAAACATAATAATAAATAAATTAACAATAATCAAATCAAATCGAACAGTGAATATGGGAAGTATGCACAGCTGTTAATGATTTATGTGGATTCTAGATGAAGAATACCTATTGGAGAGAGATGCGAAGTTGAATTCTGATAAAAGCTTGGAAGCGTTTGAATTGTGCAATCGAAGGATGGAACAAGTGAGTTCCACAGAAAGAAGATCCAATGAAAATGTTCTTGTTCAGGTAGGCGCAAAGACAACTATTGAAAGTGACATAAAAACAAAGATTGGGTTGGCTGGAACACAGTATGCGGCATGAAAGTCTTCTACAGAAGATACTAGAGAGCACGATTCAAGAGAAGAGGGCACAGGGGAGACCAAGACTGGCATTTACATCTCAGGCATGCAGGGGCATTAAAGTACGCTAAAATAGAGAGATATGCTCAGTCAACCTTACAACCAGTCATAGAACTGATCAACCAGAGGATATGATCAAGTGGAGAGATATGCTCAGTCAACCTTACAACCAGTCATAGAATTGATCAACCAGAGGATAGGATCAAGTGGAGAGACATGCTCAGTCAACTTTACAACCATTCATAGAACTGATCAACCAGAGGATAGGATCAAGTGGAGAGACATGCTCAGTCAACCTTACAACCAGTCATAGAACTGATCAACCAGAGGATAGGATCAAGTGGAGAGACATTCTAGAGCAAACACTGCAACCCGTCTTCTTTCTTCTTTTCTTTCAGGATCTTTTTGTCGTGCTCTATCTGCAGGCCAGTCGCCATGATGACGTCTGTAGTCTTCACCAGGTCGGAGCGGCTGCCCCACAGCTTTTGTCTTCGCCCCGCACCATCTGGCCAGGTCTGGCATCTCATTTCCCTATAGATTGGGCTTTCCTGTAGAATATGCTCATGGTTCTGGCATCCTGTTCCACATGGGCAGTCATCGGTGTGTGAGATCTTCAGTCGGTTTAAATGTTCTAGTAGTGCAACCAGTCTTTTGACTGATCAACCAGATGACAATGAGAATGACGATGATCTTCAGAACTGAACTATTATCTAATTATTTTACTAGGCAGGCACTTTAAAGTGAATCTTACACGGTTAGATGGTGAGGTAAATTTTTTAAAATTTTTTGCGTTCGCCTTATTTCTCTAAACCCCAAGGGAGGGGGGGGGGCGGGGTTTGCATTGTGCTTTTTATTTTGCGCCTGTCGGCCCAGTGCATCCGACTTCAGCATACATTTTATGTAAGGGTCTGCTTCCTCCTGCATTTTCTAAGGGTTTGCTTCCCCGGGGTAACGGCCGGTGCTGTGATGGGGATCGAACCTAGCACCTTCGGATTGTGAGCCGTGCCACTAGGCCACGCCGTCCCCTTGGTGAGGTTGATGATTCGCAATCAAAAAGGTTAGGGGTAATTATATTTGATCATTGTGGTTGCTTCTTGATAATGGACAACACTGACGTGTGGGTCATTGATGTCTTATTCCTTTCAGTAAGATGGTCTCTGTAACAAGCTATCTGGTGACTTAAGGATTGGCGACTCTTCTTCTTCTGCGTTCGTCCTCAATCTCCCGTTACCAAGCCCTGAACAGGGCTTTGCAAGTAGGAAGTAGTTAGGAGAACGGAATGCGTTGTGTCGCTAGTTTACAGCTTGACTTCGATATTTGCACATCCGTCTTCGGCAGCATTGGCGACTCTATTCAGGCATTGATTGTTACTCTTTGGCAATGAACGTTCTGGGGAACGTACTCTTCTAGAAGAGGTCCGTCTCATCTACTTTGAAAATCTGTAATCAATGTCTTTTATTCTATATTCAAGACCCACAGAAAAGCTTCTGCAATTGCAGCATCTCCATTAACTTCTATGTTATGTAAATGTCACCTTTTCTTAAATTTGTCAAACCAGCTTCCCCTGTTGAAATCGGATGTGTTGGACCGAATGATGCAAATATCGCTAAGTTAAGCTGTATATTATGACACAGCGCATTCCGTTTTCAGGACTCGTAAAGCCCTTTTAAGGGCTTGGTGGCGGAAGATTGAGAACGTTCAGGGCTTGGTGGCGAAAGATTGAGAACGTTCAGGGCTTGGTAGCGGGAGATTGAGAAAGTTCAGGGCTTGGTAGCGGGAGATTGAGAACGTTCAGGGCTTGGTAGCGGGAGATTGAGAACGTTCAGGGCTTGGTAGCGGGAGATTGAGAACGTTCAGGGCTTGGTAGCGGGAGATTGAGAAAGTTCAGGGCTTGGTAGCGGGAGATTGAGAACGTTCAGGGCTTGGTAGCGGGAGATTGAGAAAGTTCAGGGCTTGGTAGCGGGAGATTGAGAACGTTCAGGGCTTGGTAGCGGGAGATTGAGAACGTTCAGGGCTTGGTGGCGAAAGATTGAGAACGTTCAGGGCTTGGTGGCGAAAGATTGAAAACGTTCAGGGCTTGGTGGCGAAAGATTGAGAACGTTCAGGGCTTGGTGGCGAAAGATTGAGAACGTTCAGGGCTTGGTGGCGAAAGATTGAGAACGTTCAGGGCTTGGTGGCGAAAGATTGAGAACGTTCAGGGCTTGGTGGCGAAAGATTGAGAACGTTCACGGCTTGGTGGCGAAAGATTGAGAAGAAAGAAAGAAGAACTAGCCTCCGCAATCTCCAAATGTCTTTTCATCCCCTTTCATTTTGTCAGCTTCAATTTGACTAAATGAAGCTTATCCTGTTGCCTGGATCAGACATGAGCTTAGAAGAATGCTATGGCTGGCTCGTTTTTTAATCGACCCATTTAAGACAATCTCAATCTCGTAAATTAAATTGTGCTTCATATCGATACGTTTAGTCCCTCCCAGTCGTAGTGTTTTTAATTCCATCTCTCTCTCTTTAGCTTCGTTCTGTACAATCGCGCTAACTGTAGTGTAAAACCTAACGTGTTGCCTATTCTAGTATTTGAGATGTTATGTTCATTAAGCTTGACTTATTTTTGCAAATTTAGATCCTTGCAGGTTCTTTTAACTTTCTTGATTCTTGGAACCAACATCAACACACAGTGATAAGTGCTCCGTTCTCCGTCCAAGCAGCCAGCCAAGCGTATAGAGTCCCAGTCAGGTGTGGAATTTGTGTTCTTCGGATCGTTCCAGACAGACCACACTTTCTCCCCTCTCCACTAGTTACTCAGAAATCCATCATCCTCTGCAGATATGCATTTTCGCGACCCTCTGTATCTGTGTCCTTGACTGTCCTTATCAATTCAACCCTGTCTCTCGTCATCACCACAGATCGTCTTGCGACTGCATCAGCTCTTTCGTAGCCCCAGACGCCTGCATGTTCCGGGCAGTAGATCCATGTGGCACCCTGTACACCAGTTGTTCAGAAGAGAGACCCACTCCCTTTCTATCTTACGGAGCATGCCCTGCGAGTCTGACAGTATCACCGCGTGTGTCACCGGTTTCGTCACCAACCATTTCAAGGCCGCTGTTACCGCCTTAGTCTCGATCCTCAAACTCGATGTGACAGTGGAGTAGGCAGCTGATTTCTCCACTACCTCCTTACCATTTTTGTAGCCGACGAAACCCCAACCGCACTTTTTTGCATCTCTGCCGACGGAGCCATCTGTGTACATAATTGGTCCTTAGTGTTGCTGGATCAACTCCTGTATTGAAGCCAGTGGAGTCCCACTCGCCCCACTCTCTGCTCAGTAGTATCCCCACCCTTGCCAGGGGGCTGTCGTTGCCCACTTCTACCCATTCACTACGTCTTCCAACTTCTTCCAGCTCACATACCCTCATAAGGGAGTCGTCTGCCCCTGCCCTCCTTTCTCACTTAATGCGTCTGCCTTTGAGTGTACCCACGTCTTGGTGCAAAAGGTAGTGTTCATTATTGGCAACGTTGGAGTACGTCTTTACCTGCGCTACTTGAAGTCGCACCTTGATGCTTGGCAAATCAAGCAGGAATCTCTTGGCAGCAATGGGAGAACCTCTAGTGCATCCTAGAACTGCTCTCATGACCTCGTTCTGGATTCTCTCTAATCTATCTATCTGTGTCTGTGATAGAGTGAGCAACCCAATACCGTAGTCCAGCACAGACAAAACCAGTGCTTGCATCAGCAGGAAGAGAGTCAATTGTTGCATGTCTGTGGCCGCCATGACTTTGATTGCACTGATACCCCTCTTTGCTTTCAGAATCACATTGACTACATGTTTATTGAGAGACTTCTGTCGAATGTGATACCCAGGTATTTCATGTCATGCTCTCACTCAATGTTGGTGCCCATGCAGGTGGGCCTTGGTAGTGTATCTGATCCCAAACCTATTGTTTAGGGAGAACGAGACAATCTTGGAATTAGATGGATTGATTTTGTTGTTTTAACTTTCTTACTGCATTTAAGACCCACTATTTAAACAAACTTCACATGAATTTTACAGTATAGACACAAACGTATTATAGTAAGAATAGTTTGGTTATTTTAATCAGAAAAATAGGTAGCAGTAATATACTTAATCGAAAAAGATATGTATTAGTTACAAAATACGTTTAGTCACAAAAATTAAATAGTAATTTGTTAAGTCACAAAAATAAAATAGTAGTAATTTGTTGTCACAAAAATAAAATAGTAGTAATTTGTTTAGTCCCAAAAATAAAATAGTAGTAATTTGTTGTCACAAAAATAAAATAGTAGTAATTTGTTTAGTCCCAAAAATAAAATAGTAGTAATTTGTTTAGTCACAATAACAAAATAGTAGTAATTTGTTTAGTCACAAAAATAAAATAGTAGTAATTTGTTTAGTCACAAAAATAAAATAGTAGTAATTTGTTTTGTCACAAGAATATGTAGTAATGATTTGCTTAGTCAGCAGAAATATTCTTAATCACAACTATCAAGAGATAAAGTAAAATAAAAAGAATGCACACTTCCTTTTAAACGATCAATTGAATGACACACACAAACGCACAAAAACACAAACAAGATAGCACTCTGTAATTGCGAAATAGCGAATCAAGTAAGGAAATTTGAAAAAGGGCCTAAAATCTATAACCGACTGACTTTCCGTGTCCGACAATCTCACATAGTCTTCGTCCAATAACCAGCCACTCCCAGTGCTCTTTCATTTGCCACCATCATGTCCTCCACTGTATAGGATTCCTGCTTCATAGGACATATAATCAGGTGTTCCTGGTACTGGATGGCCCCACTTTCGCAATATTCATCGTCTGCAAATCCCTACTTGTTCAGGTTAGACCCACACCTGGACACACCTGTACTTAACCTGTTCAGAGATCTCCCACGTAGTATATTGCAAATCATATCCTGGTGCAGGTTCTTCTTCGATCTCCATCCAACCTTCAACGTTCATTTGTCGCCACTTTTCTATACTGTTTCTCTCCGGGTTCTGTTCTGAGGGACTGTATCGCTCGCAGACAACTTTCTCTTGATTTTAGTCGTATTCTTTCTGCTGTATGTCCAAAAAGAGGGTGTCTCTGGTCACATAACTGCTTTTGTCTCTCAACTTCAGATGCAACATGTCTTTTGATTTCCGAAGGTGTGATACCAGCGATTGTATAGACCTTTTCCTTTGGTGTCAGTTTAATGCCTTCTGTTACAATTCGGAATGTCTCATTTACTGCCACATCGACCTGTTTCGTGCGTGTAGACGCATTCCATACTGGTGACGCATACCGACGAAAGAACGAAACTCGAAACGTCGAAAGTCGAGATAGGGCTGTATAAATAAAAGAAAAAAAAGCCAACGAAAAAATACAAATGCTAGATAATAAACACTTGAATAAAAAAGAGATACAAGAGAAAATAAATAACTAGCTGATTCCATAATTCGCCCACCTGTGCACGCTCGCGAAGACAGGTGTCATAAATGTCGCTCGCAAATGGTGTCGCTGCAGAATATATACTGCTGCGATATTCAGACAATCATTTTCTTCTTCTTCTTCTTCTTCTTCTTCTTCTTCTTCTTCTTCTTCTTCTGCGTTCGTTCTCAATCTCCCGCTACCAATGCATTGTTGTCGCTAGTTTACAGCTTAAAGGCAGTTAGTAATAGTGACACTACAGGCGCTCAACCGGGACACATATCCAACACTGTTTTAGATCTGTTAGCTTTTCTGGTGGAAACAGTGTGGCAGGGCGCTCGCTTCTGACTGCAAAGGTGCTAGGCTCAATCTACGTTATCTACACGAGCCAGTCAACTTAGCTTTAAATGGGTACCTGATTTACTATAAGGAAAGAAATGTCAGCGAGAAAGGGAAAAGACCGTTCAATCTCATTAAAAGATTAAACCTTAGTACAGTGAAGTCTCTAACACTTCATCCATGACAGAAGTGTACACTGTGGGACTGCTTTTGTCTATTAACGTAGCTTGCGGTTGTTGCGCATTTACAAATTCGATACCAGCCCCTTTTACCATCTAGTGGTATCCAGGTAACACAGTATAGGGCTGTTGTAACCTCCATATATTAAAATACGAATTAATAGGGCTATGCACGTGGTTAGCAACCTCGTCATGCAAAAACGTGGCTATTGAAATCGGCGTTGGAGATTATCGGAAATAAGTTTCCTGTAAATGGGCCAGCTGTAGTGGTGGTCTTATACTGCACTTGGAGAAATAGAGGAATAGATCAATCTATTAATCAATCAAAATGAATGAATGAATGATTGTCAGTGAGTCGATTAATCAATCAGTCAGTCGTCGATCAATTAATCAGCTAGTCGATTGATCAATTAATCATCAATCAACTGGTCTGTCGGTTGGTAAATGAATGGGTCAATCAATTAGTCAGTCAGTCGATCAATCAATCAGTCAATTGAATGATCTATCAATTAATCATTCAATTAAACGATTAATCATAGTTTCAATTAATGTTGTTATAATGTACCGTAGTCACACGATATGCTAGTTGTGTACATAATACATGCATGTTGTTATAATGTACCGTAGTCACACGATATGCTAGTTGTGTACATAATACATGCATGTTGTTATAATGTACCGTAGTCACACGATATGCTAGTTGTGTACATAATACATGCATGTTGTTAAAATGTACCGTAGTCACACGATATGCTAGTTGTGTACATAATACATGCCTGTTGTTGCATCTAGCAGATTTGTGCATTGCATGCCTCGTTCACATCACAAATCGATTCTTGTCTATAGGGCCACACCTATCGTATCGATCAATTTGTTGATGTTATACCTCATCTAAACTAATGGATCAATTTGTTGATGTTATACCTCAGCTAAACTATCTACTGTTATTTGTCTGTTCTGTCTCACTCAACCGATAATTAGTTTTCGTCTCTCGTGCCTCAATCCCATCATTATCATCATGTATCTGTCTTGTTCCCGTTGGAGCACTGGTGCTCTCCATCTGTTCCTGTTCTGTGCCAATCTCTCGAGCCCCATGCACAAGACCCCAATTGAACTAACTTCTTTACTCGACCGTTCCCTGTTAGGTATTACTTGGCCTTCCAACTAGTGTCTTTCAGAGTGGATTCCAATCAAGCGCATGTCTAGTTACTCTGTCCAGCCTCTTTCTGAGAGCGTATCCCATCCATCCCTACTTTCTTTTCCCCAACCTCCTGCTCCATTGGTTGTCGCCAATGTTCTTTTCCTCAGATTTGCGTCTGCCACTACATCTGTCCTTCTGACACGATGCATGCGTAGAAGACACTTCATAACAAAGGAATGCAGTGTGGGTGAGATTCCCTTAGTCACATGCCGTGTCTCAGGGTCACACAAACAGTTCCAAATTCACGGTCATGTTAGTAGCTCAATCATTACAACTCATGGTGAATGTCGCTGAATTCCGTCCTGGGCAAAAAAAAAGCAGATCTTGGCTTGTCAATCCTGACCATAACGGTTCGCTTCTCCTTCGCTATCCATGCTAACTTCCACTTGAAATACTTGAAATCCTGGTTTTCAAACATGCATGTCTGTTGCTAGATAGCAAATCTTGGCTTGTTAATCTTGACTCCATCATGGTTCGTTTCTCCTTCGCTATCCATGGTAACTTCCACTTGAAATACTTGAAATCCTGGTTTTCAAACATGCATGTCTGTTGCCCGGTAGCCTTAGTAGGCATTAAAAACTTCCTGCGGCTTTCTAAGCCGCTAAATAATTTGGATATATTCTTAATTAGAATTTTGTTTATTTTGGACAGCGGCCGTCTCTTTTCAATTTATGTCAAAGGATTTTTAAAGTTCTCAACACTGGGCACGAGAGTACGTTCTCACTACCCAGAGATCAGGAAAATATTTACTAGAAGATCCACATGAAAAAATCCCGGTCTCCACCGTGATTGGAACCGGCGACCTCCGGCACCCGAGGCGGACACCTTACCCCGAGACCACTGAGCTATCTTGGTAAACTCCATGATAAGTAATATATTACACTTGTTGAATTATCTCACCATTAATCTTTATGGACTTTATTTATTTGTTATTTATTCTCTTTCCATTGTTCTGTTATGCAGTTCCATCTCAGCTGCTTTATATAGCTGTCTATCTTTTGTTGAATATTTTGATTATTATGTAATAGCATACATATATTGTATGTGAAACCGAAGTCTTCAAGCTGCATATCAAACATTCATCGTATTCCTGTTTTTCTGCCGTTTTCCGCATTACCAAGTCGACGACTACGAAAAGACTGATGCAGACAGGAAGCGTCCCCGTTTTACTCTAATTTGAACTAAACGTGTGTGTGTGGGGGTCAATTTTTTGTTTGGGAACTATTCTTCATACCTCACAACTACACAATTTATTACCCTGCTTCTCGAGTACATCACTCATCCTTTCTCGACATTTTTATCTCGCATTCCACTCTCACTTCGCTTTTCAATGTTCTTATTTTTGCCTCAACCACCCCATCTATCAACCATATATGTGATACCTTTTCCACATTATCTATCAATTGTTTTATCTGATAACCCACCCTACCAATCTATCAACTCATATCTCTAATAACCCACCCTACCAACCCATCTATCAACTCATATCTCTAATAACCCACCCTACCAATCTATCGACTCATATCTCTAATAACTCACACTACCAATCTATCAACTCATATCTCTAATAACTCACCCTACCAACCCATCTATCAATTCATATTTCTAATAACTCACCCTACCCATCTATCAACTCATATCTTTAATAACTCACCCTACCAATCTATCAACGCATATCTCTAATAACTCACCCTACCCATCTATCAACTCATATCTCTAATAACTCACCCTACCAATCTATCAACGCATATCTCTAATAACTCACCCTACCAACCCATCTATCAACTCATATCTCTAATAACTCACCCTACCAACCCATCTATCAACTCATATCTCTAATAACTCACCCTACCAATCTATCAACGCATATCTCTAATAACTCACCCTACCAACCCATCTATCAACTCATATTTCTAATAACTCACCCTACCAATCTATCAACGCATATCTCTAATAACTCACCCTACCCATCTATCAACTCATATCTCTAATAACTCACCCTACCAATCTATCAACGCATATCTCTAATAACTCACCCTACCAACCCATCTATCAACTCATATTTCTAATAACTCACCCTACCAATCTATCAACGCATATCTCTAATAACTCACCCTAACAATCTATCAACGCGTATCTCTAATAACTCACCCTACCAATCTAGCAACGCGTATCTCTAATAACTCACCGTACCCATCTATCAATTTCTATCTCTAATTACTCACCCACCACTCTATACATTTTTTATCTCTGATAACTCACCCAGCACACCTGCCAATTTGTACATCTGATAACGCATTCTCCCATTCTTTTAATTGTTATATATGATAAACCATTCACCCCATCTAATAATTCATATCTCTAATAACTCACTCACCCTCTCTAGAAATGTTTATATAAGATAACTCACCCAGTCCACCTGCCAATTGTTATATCTGATAAATAATTCACCACATCTATTAACTGTTATTTGCGATAACTCACCAAGACCAAAACATTTAATTGTAATCTACGATAACTCAAACGCCAATTATATCAATCGTTATTTCTGATAACTCACTCTCACCGTCTACCAATATCTATCTCTGGCAACTAAACCCATCCATCATTATTTTCATAAGACACCTTATTCATATATATCTATCCTTGTACACAATGAAGATAACACGGAAAGAAGAAATATACATTTCTCAGAATTACTAATGTTTTGACAGCAAATAAATTCCCGTCTAACTCTCCTAGCTTGTTGTCAAGAGATTCACAGAGCGATTCAATGACCAGTTAGGGCCAGTCTAGTACCGTGAATTATTGTTGAGCTTCGTTTCGTATGCACTTGAGACACTTCATTGATCCAGGTTTTTGTCTTGCCCAGGACCAGGAGGATTGTGTGGATAACAAGTGATAATAATTAGAAACACTCGTGCTGAGTACATTCGTGTTTGTGTTTGTTTTGTTGTTTGTTGGACTGACGGGTTGACTTGATTGCGTGTTTGACTGATTGAGTGTTTCTTCTTCTTCTTCTTCGTTTGTTCTCAATCTCCCGCTACCAAACCCTGAAAGGGCTTAAGTAGCATAATGTAGTCCAGAGAACGGAATGCGTTGTGTCGTAGTTTACAGCTTGACTGCGATATTTGCACCTTTCTGTCCAACACATCCGAATTCAGCAATAATTTTTTGAGTACTGGGTTAGCATTCCCTCTTCGATCCCTTCTCCTTAGCCAGTCTGCCCTGCTGCAGCCTGTTGTCCAGGATCACCGCGTGGAGGTGTAGAAGGGTCTTGGCAGCTCTGGTTCGCTGGCCCTGACGCTAGCAGTCAGCTATGGGTCACTGACCACTGCAGCTCATGCGCTGCTCAGCATCTTGATCCCGATTGAGTGTTTGACTTCATTGAGTGTTTGACTGTGTGACTGTTTGACTTGATTGAGTGTTTGACTGTGTGACTGATTCACTGTTTGACTGATTCACTGTTTGATTGATTGACTGGGGTACTGTTTGACTGCTTGAGTGTTTGACTGATTGACTGTTTGTCTTGATTGAGTGTTTGACTGTGAGACTGATGAACTGTTTGACTGACTGAGTGTTTGACTGATTGAATGTTTGACTGATTGACTGTTTGACTGATTGAGTGTTTGAGTGATTGAATGTTTGACTGATTGACTGTTTAACTGATTGCCTGTTTGACTGGTTGACTGTTTGAGTGATTGAATGTTTGAGTGCTTAAATGTTTGAATGATTGATTGATTGACTGAGGTACTGTTTGACTGATTGAGTGTTTGACTATTTGACTAATTGATTGTTTGACTGATTGACTGTTTGACTGAGTGAATGTTTGAGTGATTGCCTGTTTGAATGATTGAGGGGTTGACTGATTGACTGTTTAAGTGATTTGACTGATTGACTGTTTGAGTGATTGGTTGTTTGAGTGATTGACTGTTTGAGCGATTGACTGTTTGAATGACTGACTGATTGACTTTTTAACTGACTGACTAAATGACTTTTGTACTTTCTGATTGGATGACTTATTGGCTGTTTTAGTGAGTGACACATTGCTATTTTCATTAATTATTTAATCTGTTGTCTTTGAATGATTGACTGCTTTAACGATTGACTGCTTGACTGGTAAATTGATTGATTTTTTCACTGTTCAAACTAATGACCAATTGACTGTTTTACTAATTGATATATTGACTGTTTGACTGAATACCAATTGACTATTTCCATTATTGACTGTTTCCATTATTGACTGACTTATAGATTGATTGACTGTTTCACCTGTTCTGCGCAAATGACACACATGATCACCACTATAGCTCGCTTCGTTACAGTAAGTTTGTGTCCGAGCATTGGCAGGGTCGTAATGATTTTAACAAGATTATCAAAGTTACATTTATTTCAAAACGGAGCAAAGATCACCCTGACCGTATAGACCAGGGTCACCAACCTTTTTATACCTGGGGCCCACTTTATAACTTTTGTGAAGGTAAATTTTCCTTACCACTGTCTTCAATGTAAACAGAAGAAAATATCGTGGTCGTCCACCGAGTCTGCATATTTTTGATGTATACATCACAATCATGTATATACACGCTGCATGTCCTTTGCAGAACGTCGCTCCCATCTCAGCTCCCTTTAAAGAAACTCCATCTCTTGGCAAATCTCCAGCCTTCTCCATAGTCATGCCCGAGTATTCCTTGACATCTTGATGCCATCGCTTTCTTGGTCTGCCTCTTACTCTTTCATCAAGCACAATACCTTCCATTACCGTTCTTGGTTTTCCTCTGACTCTCTCACCGTGCACCATACCTTCCGTTACCGTTCTTGGTCTGCCTCTGACTCTCTCACCAGGCACCATACCTTCCATTACCGCTCTTCGTCTGCCTGACTCTCTCATCAAGTACCATACCTTCCGTTACCGTTCTTGGTCTGCCTCTGACTCTCTCATCAAGTACCATACCTTCCGTTACCGTTCTTGGTCTGCCTCTGACTCTCTCATCAAGTACCATACCTTCCGTTACCGTTCTTGGTCTGCCTCTGACTCTCTCACCGGTCACCATACCTCCCATTACCGTTCTTGGTCTGCCTCTGACTCTCTCATCAAGTACCATACCTTCCGTTACCGTTTTTGGTCTGCCTCTGACTCTCTCATCAAGTACCATACCTTCCGTTACCGTTCTTGGTCTGCCTCTGACTCTCTCACCGGGCACCATACCTTCCATTACCGTTCTCTTAAAACCGTTGTGACGTTTAATGTGGCCAACATATTTCAGTTTTCTTTTCATGATGGAATTTACGAACCAGTTGTCCTGTCTATGCCAAACTCTTGTCGAATGTATGCATTATTGTTTTCGATCACTGGTATTCTGAGAACCTTTCTATAACCTTTCTATAACATTTCTATAACCTTTCTATAATATTTCTATAACCTTTCTATAACATTTCTATAACCTTTCTATAACATTTCTATAACCTTTCTATAACCTTTCTATAACCTTTCTATAACCTTTCTATAACATTCCTATAACATTTCTATAACATTTCTATAACCTTTCTATAACATTTCTATAACCTTTCTATAACATTTCTATAACCTTTCTATAATATTTCTATAACCTTTCTATAACCTTTCTATAACATTTCTATAACCTTTCTATAACATTTCTATAACCTTTCTATAACATTTCTATAACCTTTCTATAACATTTCAACTAGAATAATTGCCCATGTTTCGTTGACGTATGCTGCGGGGAAAAACACTGGTTCTCAATTTTCAAATGTGTTGGTTTGCTGGTATTCTGCCATAGTTTCCTCCGATTATGTAGCCTCTGCATTGTCGTAATATTAATATGTTAATAAATACAGAAGGTAATTATTCAGCTACCTTCCAACTCAAAGCTAAAGTCGCCCACTTATGGACTCGAACCCCCAGATTGAAGCGCACTGATAGAAACAATGCCGCCCATTATAAACGCCGCAGACGAAATCAGATGATCACCTTCCGGCTACCCACAGGACAGAACGAACTGATATGTCATCATTATAATAAATTCCAGATTGGCGATACGGATCTGTCTTAATGTGGGACAGCCCCAAATGACAGCGGAATGCCCACTATGGTCCTGCCCATCGTAAAACAGGAACAGGAAGTAGAAATAACCAATGTCTTTCAACGAAAAACTGTAAAATAGTATACAAAACCTCGAGTTGACTGCTGCCTTTGATAGAATCATTGAATACAGAGTCTGAAGACGGATGAATATGAAGATTTTGTACGATGAATCTGCTTGTCTCATGCACTTCCCTGTTTAGCTGAATTTCTACATATTTGGATAGGTTGATAACGTAATGATAATAATATAATCCCTTTAGCTGTGAGCTGGCACTTCTTGGCATCTCAATGTCTCTCAGACAACAAGTTTTTCCCAGTAAGAGTTCGCGCATAGTCTGTGATCTAAGAGGAATCATGCTATAGACGGAGATGGTTTGGAGGGATCTTTCAAGTATGCCCGAAGAGAGGCAGTTCAGTGTGTCAGTGTCCCACGTTTGCCACGTTCTGCCAGGGACATAGCAGTCACATCTGAGTCGGTCTTCTCATCACTCCTTAGTCTGACATGCCAGGTGGTCTGTAATGACGGCACGTCTAGTATTACCCACCTCCAGGGAGATCGTCACAAAGGGGCAGAGATGTAATTTCCGTTGACCTGCATCTCTTCGTCATCCATGAGGCTACTTGATGGAGGACAAACAACAAAGAACAAGATACGAATGATTTTACACAAGTAGTGGAGGTGGATTGGTGTAGCCCAGGGGATATACCACTCGCTGCTGGACTATGCAGCTACACCTATATGACTCCTCCAGCTTCCCAGCCCCGTAATCTGGCCCCTTTTCAAGGACTTATCCGGCCTTAGTGACCCTGCCAGGAGTAATGCTCTCGTTCGCATAACTCCAGGAATCGCTTGGGTCTTTGGCACGTTAAAAAGACCCTATCCTTTACATATAGAACTCAGTGTGTTGTGCTGTTTAATGTATATTGGTCCTGTTTAATGTGTATTGTTGCTGTTTTTTAATGTATGTTGTTGCTGTTTAATGTGTATTGTTGCTGTTTAATAATGTATGTTGTTCCTGTTTAATGTGTATTGTTGTTGTTTAATGTGTATTGTTGCTGTTTAATGTGTATTGTTGTTGTTTAATGTGTATTGTTGCTGTTTAATGTGTATTGTTGTTGTTTAATGTATATTGTTGTTGTTTAATGTATATTGTTGTTGTTTAATGTGTATTGTTGCTGTTTAATGTGTATTGTTGCTGTTTAATGTGTATTGTTGCTGTTTAATGTGTATTGTTGCTGTTTAATGTGTATTGTTGCTGTTTAATGTGTATTGTTGCTGTTTAATGTGTATTGTTGCTGTTTAATGTGTATTGTTGTTGTTTAATGTATATTGTTGTTGTTTAATGTGTATTGTTGCTGTTTAATGTGTATTGTTGCTGTTTAATGTGTATTGTTGCTGTTTAATGTGTATTGTTGCTGTTTAATGTGTATTGTTGCTGTTTAATGTGTATTGTTGCTGTTTAATGTGTATTGTTGTTGTTTAATGTGTATTGTTGCTGTTTAATGTGTATTGTTGTTGTTTAATGTATATTGTTGTTGTTTAATGTATATTGTTGTTGTTTAATGTGTATTGTTGCTGTTTAATGTGTATTGTTGCTGTTTAATGTGTATTGTTGCTGTTTAATGTATATTGTTGTTGTTTAATGTGTATTGTTGCTGTTTAATGTGTATTGTTGCTGTTTAATGTGTATTGTTGCTGTTTAATGTGTATTGTTGCTGTTTAATGTGTATTGTTGATGTTTAATGTGTATTGTTGCTGTTTAATGTGTATTGTTGCTGTTTAATGTGTATTGTTGCTGTTTAATGTGTATTGTTGCTGTTTAATGTGCTATTGCTGCGTAATGTGTGTTATTAATGTATAACGTGTATTGTTGTTGTTTAATGTGTATTCATCATTATCATGTGCCTTATCTGTTGGCCTTGTCGATCACGGTCCTTCATACGATTCTATCACGTGTATCATTTACCAACTATGTTGTTGATTGTCGCCCATGCGATTCTCTCAGTTTGTTTAACCACTTCTCACTCTACCTTCCTCTGTGTTTCTTTCTTGATATCTTTTGTCACAACGTGTTCCAAACCGACTCCTCTCATAACATGCCCGAGAAAGGATGATTATCTTGTTCTGATCTGTGCAATGCGTTCTTTTTGTGTCTGTGCCTCTTCGAGTTCTGTATCATTTGTCTTCCTTGCAGTCCATGGGATCCTCACCATTGTTGTGTACAGCCACAAATGTGTAATTTTGCTGTTTAATGTGCAATTTTACTGTTTAATGTGTAATTTTACTGTTTAATGTGTAATTTTACTGTTTAATGTGCAATTGTACTGTTTAATGTGCCATTTTACGGTTTAATGTGTAATTTTACTGTTTAATTTGTAATTTTACGTTTTAATGTGTAATTTTACTGTTTAATGGGTATTTTTACTGTTTAATGTGCAATTTTACTGTTTAATGTGTAATTTTACTGTTGAATGTGTAATTTTACTGTTTAATTTGTAATTGTACTGTTTTATGTATTTTGCTGCTTTTTAATGTATTTTGTTGTTGTTTTATATATGTTACTGTTGTTTAATGCATAGCGCTGTTGTTAAATGTGTGTTCCATCTTCTTAGTTCTTAGTCGACCTGCACTTTTACAGAGGCAGATGCCCCTGTGCAGGTCCCAGCTCTGGTATGAGCTGGATATAGCCCGGAGAAGGATTTCCTGCTTAGCGGGCTAGGCTTAAGCAGCTTATTAATGCGCTGTATTAGGTGGTTAACCGAAGCACGAGTTCATCTTAATTAACATCAGAGAAAAGTAAACCCGCAGCCTGTCAGGCACCATCTATGCTGCTCTAAACAAACCAGCTAACCATGGCTGGTGTTATGCCATGTCACACAGTTAGTCAGTCACCTCTTATGACATTCTCTCTGTGAGGCAGTGGTGCTATTCTTGTCCTTGTCATACACAAAGACCCCGGCAGACCACTCGTGTTAATGTGTGTTACTGTTGTTTAATGTGAATTGTTGCTGTTTAATGTGATACCAATTAGACAAAACAGTCCTATAAATGTGATTCTTTGGTACATAGGGTTGGAACAACGGGCGACCTTGAATCACACGAGTGCTGACTGTGTATAGTGCGGACATGCTGCTAGACAGTGACATAAGTGGATAGCGGACATTAAAGCATCACACACTAATAGGCTTATGTATAACACGGCTGTGGCATTTTCACGTGGAGGTACACGACACTGAAACATCTGCCATTTTGGCTTCCAAAGTGCTCATAATTAGGACATTAGGACATTTTGTTCGTCTCACGTCGTTCGCCTCTCTGGGGAGCTACTTCCGTCGTTCACCTGATTAATCCGCTTGTAACTTACCATGTTTGTTTGCGAATGCCCATACCATAAACGAGTCCACCCGCGTTTCTACCATTGACGAATGTCTAGCTAAGTCCATTTTTATATTAATTGATAAGGCCAAATCTATTTTATGCCCTTTTCAAACTAATGAATATGTCCACATATCTATTTGATGCCCCTTTCATACTAATTTATATGTTCACATATCTATTGTGTGACCTTTTAATACTAATTTTTATGTTCACATATCTATTTCATGTATACGTTTCTTCCTCTATATTTAGTAATCCAATATCTTTGTTGTTTGTTATTCCTGATAAAGGCATTTAGATTAGAAATAGAAAGTAAGTTCAATTTCTGTTTTCGCCCAAACACGATATCTGGCCACACCTAAACAAATCTTTATGCACTGAAAGAACTCAATGGTCGACGTTAGATTACGATAGTTCAAACGAATAACTTATTAAACCACAGTCTGCAAAGCAGAGATTCAATCCGCACTGCCATCCAGTCGGTAGATTTCCTGGAATGCACCAAAAGTATGTATTGTATGCGCGTGAGTGTGCATGTATGTGTGACGGCTTCACACTACGATCTTTGTTCCTACGTATAAATCGTTTATATAGATACGATAATCACCAGAATTATTCCCGGACAATCCCAATGGATATACCAATAACCTTAAAATAACTTCTGTTTTCAGATTTATTCAAATTAACATCTATATGCGTACGAAAACGAGTGACCAGCTCTATGGAGATTCTAGAAATCTCAGGAGATTCATGCTGGTCACAAATTTCGTTAGATAAATCCAAGTTGACGTATAAAATGGTACGAATAAGGTCTCGCTACATGGATATTCCAGTAATCTCAGGCTTTCTGCAGCTTTCGTTTGATATATTCAAGTTGGCATATAAGTGCGTGCAAAGGCGAACGACTTGCTGGATGGAGATTCCAGTAACATCATGATCACAACAGCTTTTGTTAGATATATTGAAAATAGCATTAATGAACCTATGAAGAACCATTCGCTTTGTGTAGATTTCAGTGGCCTCAGACTGACAGCAGTTTTCGTTAGAATTCTTCTGCTTCTTCTTCTTCTTCTTCTTCTTCTTCTTTTGCTTCTTTTGCTTCTTGTTCTTCTTCTTGTTCTTCTTCTTGTTCTTCTTCTTGTTCTTCTTCTTCTTCTTCTTCTTCTTCTTCTTCTTCTTCTTCTTCTTCTTCTTCTTCTTCTTTCTCTTCTTCTTCTTCCTCAATCGCCCGCTACCAAGCCCGGAAATAGGATTTGCAAGTAGCAGGAAGTTTTCCAAATAACGGAATGCGTGGTGTTGTAGTTTACAGCTTGACTGCGATATTTGCACCCTTCGGTCCAACACATCCAACTTAGGCATTTTTGAGTACTGGATTAGCCTTCCCTCTTCGATCTCTTCTCCTTAACCAGTCTGCTCTGTTGCAGCCTGCTCTCCAGGATCACCGGGTAAAGATGTAGAAGGGTCTGGTTCTCTGACCCTGATACCAGCAGTCAGCTGTGTCCACAGTTCAGCCCATTGATCCCGTTAGAGTTATTCGATATGGCGATCACGTTAGAGTTATTCAATTTGGCGATCCCGTTAGAGTTATTCGAGATGGCGTATCTTCTTCTTCTTCTTAGTCGTTCGTTATGAAAATAACGCTGTGACACTGTGTTGTAGTTTACAGCTGTACTGCAATATCTGCCCCTTTCGGCTCTGGGCAACCAGTTTAAGCTAGATTTTATTTTTGGTACTGAATTTACCTTCTTGATTCGATCCTTATTCTCTTAACCAGACTACATAGTGCAGCCTGTTTCCAGGACCGTGCTTGGAAACGGAATAAGGTATTGGTCAGCCCTGGTTCGGTGACCCTGGCGAGCAGTCAGTAGTCGTTAACTGACATGTAGCTCATTCACTGCGCCGCATCTTCGTCCCCCCCCCCCCCCCGCTGACGTACACAAATGTACGAAGTCACAGAACTAGCTCTTGTGATGCACTGTCTCTTTTTTGAAGGTGTTATTTAACCTTACATGCCCGTTTTCCGTTTCTTCTTCTTCTTCTTCTTCTTCTTCTTCTTCTTCTTCTTCTTCTTCTTCTTTTTCTTCGTTCGTTCTCAATCTCCCGCTACCAAACCCTGAAAGGGCTTAAGTAGCAGAATGTAGTCCAGAGAACGGAATGCGTTGTGTCGTAGTTTACAGCTTGGCTGCGATATTTGCACCTTTCGGTCCAACACATCCGACTTCAGAAAGCATTTTTTGAGTACCGGGTTAGCATTCCCTCTTCGATCCCTTCTCCTTATCCAGTCTGCCCTGCTGCAGCATGTGATCCGGGATCACCGTGTGGAGGTGTAGAAGGGTCTAGGCAGCTATGGATCGGTGGCCCTGACGCTAGCAGTCAGCTATGGGTAGCCGACCACTGCAGCTCATGCGCTGCTCAGCATCTTGATTCCGTTTTCCGTTTCAATTTCTATTATTTTAACCAACTTCCCAACTTTTATACATCCTCTAATGGTGCGACCTGTTAGTCTCTCAAATATTAACGGATCATGGGTAGATCATTAAAAAATGCTTACCGAAAAACGTATTTTCTTTACATTTATTTGGTTCAGTCCACCACTTTTTGATTGAACCATGAACGAATGTCAGGCTATCCGCCACCCGAGTTGCCACTAATTTCTTCGTAGTGCGAGAGACTATTTGTCAAAGCCTCGACAACAACGCCGTGCTTGTACAGATAAAGATAAGTGTCATTTAGAAACATGGTTTGATAATAAAATAATCTGTCGATCAGGTTATTTCGTGATACACGGATATCATCTTCAGTGACGTTCTAAAAAATGGGAAAGTTTAAATTAGTGAAAAAGTAAAATGAGAAATTAGTGATTCATCAAATTTTCAAATAACCAAACTTGGGAACAAGAAAGAACGAAAAGAGTAAATCTTAGTTTTTGTTGTACATTTACTTGTTTATCATTATTTGCTAAATTGTTTTGCGTTGACGAAGGCTTATTTGCATGTCACGAATTGTTTAGTTTTGAGATGTGACGAAATAGCGCTGTTTTTAACCACAAAACCCTTGTGAATTAAGCTTTTTCCAATGAGTTTATCTGTCGCGATAGATTAAAATGAATTCGTATTTCTAAAAAACATAAATTTGTTATCTCGGTCTTATCTTGTATAATGACATACCGCTTTTGGAGAGGTATTTCCTTGCCGTGGTTTCTCAACATTATTTGATAAATTCCGGAAGTGATTATCTGACCATTATATTCAATGTCACTGCGAATAACTTATTGATTTTCAGGGATAAAAATAAAGCGATTTAGGGATATTTTTTTCACAAATATTGAACAGTATCTAATTTCCCTGTCTCATTTCCTCCCAAATAACGCGACTACTACATCTGGTTGTCTCATAACATGCATCGATACACGTACATATCCTAACGCAGTTCTCGCGTCTATGGCAAACCGTTTTACACGATGGCTTGGTCAACGCTGTTCCACCATTTGGGTGATGAGATATTATTTTTAGTTCTATATAGTTTTACGGCTTATAATTTTTACAAGATCGACTAGATATGCCCTTTCCCAGTTCCCATTACATGCGCCTTACGAAATGACTGGCATGTTACTTGATTTAACTTAACTTATTTAAATTGGCTTAGAAGACTCTGCAGAGTCTATATACAACCAGTTTCCTTATCTTAAGAAAAAAAACCGAAAAAATAACATACAAAAAAAAAAAAAAAAAAAAGGGATACTAGTTTTTGCTCTCCGTTCAAGCTCCGACAACACATAAAATAGTTCTGCAAGGTAAAAGTAGGAGATATAGTTGGGAATTAAGTGTCATAAACTTCACTTTACTAGCTTACATCTTGTTTAGGAAGTGGGGTGGTCGAGAATGTTGCCTACCTGGTCAGCAGGCAGTGATGAGACGCCCGCACCAGTCTCCCACAGGATGGGCCTGGTGGCTTCATACATGCAGTCTCTCAGTAGAGCCTCGGCCATCGGAAGCTTTCCCTGGAGATCAGGATCAGAATCTACACCTCCAGTGTGATCCCCAGTCCCTTGCACGGCTCTCAGTCCTGAACACTATTTCAGCGTGAACCAGGAAGCGTTTGGAGGCCTTCCACCTGCGGAACCAGAGATGGACTAGTGCTATACTGGCCCAACACGATCTCCAACAGTGAGCTAATCCGGCCCACCAGATGCTAAAGCTGGTTAGGATGATGAGTAATCAGAAGAGGCTATCCTCATCTTTGAAAAGCCTACGTGGCCACCCTTGGAACACCTACCTGAAACAGATCGCTCTCTTCCCAACAAAACTGCAGACCGTCTGGGACTTAGCCACCAACTATGGTCACGGACACGGTCCTTCGGGCCCTGGTCGCTTAAGTATACTATTAGAGATAACGATGCTGAGCAGCGCGTGAGCTGCAGTGGTCAGTGACCTATAGCTGACTGCTAGCGTCAAGGCCAGCGAACTAGAGCTGTCAAGACCCTTCTACACCTCCACGCGGTAATCCTGGATAACAGGCTGCAGCAAGACATAGTGGCTAAGGAGAAGGGATCGAAGAGGGAATGCTAACCCGTTACTTAAAAATGCTTGCTGAAGTCGGATTTGTTGGACCGAAAGGTGCAGATATCGCAGTCAAGCTGTAAACTACGACACAACGCATTCCCTTCTCTGGACTACGTTCTGTTACTTAATCCCTTTTAGGGTTTGGTAGCGGGAGATTGAGAACGAACGAAACCAAGCCAAGCCAAGCCAAGTATACTATTATGACCAGTTCCTTTTCTCACTACCTTACCTTCCGTAACAGTAACCAGGTTTAACATTTGTACGAGCTAACCCTATGTCGAGCCTACATCAGTCTTTTACGACATGTGTCTAACATTACATTGGTTCTATAATGTGCTTTACTGATTTCTACCAGAGGAATTCAACATTATAGTTACATTTATTTATGAAATTTCAAAACAAAATTCAATATTACATAATGGAAAATGTATTGACACTACATGAATAAATCATATAATATTCTGCGCTACAGTGCACATAGCAGAAAATAAATCAGATTTACAGAAACTGTTTTTTAAAATCAATTGAAACACAGAAGAAGCGTGTCCACATCGAAATGTATCCAAAGGTACTCTAAAAATCAGAGAAAACTTAATTACATTTGACATTACGGTAGCCAACAGAAATTAGTTTAATATATGCAATCAGCAAAATGATGATTACAAGAACCATTTTAGCAGAAGGCAGCGAATACATAACAAAATTAATTAACAACATTAATTAACAAAATTGCACAACCTAGAGATGCTTCAGACAGATTGATTAACAAACAAGTCCCTGACGATGGAAATGGAAAGAAGAGAGCCAGCCTTGAAGTAATAAGTGGATCCAATATTGATGTATGGATGTGAATCTTTGATAATAAAAAACAAAACACACCAGAAAAATAAGCTATATCAATAAAAATGTGATTCATGAAGCAGAATCCTGCGCATTCCTTTATAGTAAAAAATGAAGATATATTTACAAATAACAATGTTATAAGAATATTGCTACATAAAAAAGGCGAAACCAAAATTCATAGAAGACATACTTCACAAAGGTGGAACGTAAAACATTGACAACGGGAGAGATCAAAGGCAAGGAAAGACTAGATTGGTCGAGAGAGGGGAAACAAATGATTCAGATTTTTAATAATAATAATAATGTTCGTTTAGGCGTCTGAGGCCCGTTACGTCAGGCCCACTGCTGCGGCTCGGTTCCAGGCCTCGTCCAGACCGTAGGTGCAGGTTGCTATCTGTTGGAGCCATACTGTGAGTGGTCAGCGTCTTCTGCGCCTCCAGCCGGTCGGGGGAAGACTTTTGGCGCCTAGGAACGATCCGTGTAAAATTTTGTGAGCCGGGGTTTCCTGGTCCAGCCGTACAACGTGACTGAACAAGGAAACTCGGCGGTGATCAAACGTCTCAAACTTGGAGGAGGCCTGATTTAGTAGAGGCATCCACGTTGCGGATGTAGTCATACCATAGGATGCCCAGGATATGTCGCTGCTTGTGTACGTGGAAGGCCTCCAGTCTTGACGTGTTATATTTGAATAATGTCCAGGTTTTGTAACGTAAAGCAGGACTGTGACCACGCAGGACTGATAGATGTTTGTCCCAAGGGAGATCTTGCCGTTACTCCACACACGTCTCATGTCGTGCATAACAGATGCAGCTAGTCTGACCCGCCATGACATATCGGGAATGCTGCGCCCATCGGATGATATCATGCTGCCGAGATAGGTCAATTCATTGATGTCCTTCGCAGTGTGACATTGAATTTCAATACCCGGTGGTTCTGTGTCGGAAATGAGATTCTGAGCTTTGGTCTTTGTCCAGGATATAAAACACAATTTTTTAAAACAAATTGTAATTAAGGTGTTTAGACCCGTTTATGAGGTCCTCCAGTAGGATTTATAAGGCTGAGGAATAAAGGTAACTTGCTCTTGCAGTCGTCACGCAGTGTACTCTAGATTATTAATTGATCTCCGGTAGGAACAAAATCACTTTCCTTCAATTATGTTTATAGCAGATATCCTCGTGGACAGTAGTACAAGATCAAACATCTCGGCCAGCTGAATCTCTTTTAATAATATAATATTTTGGAAAACTGAGAAACGTATTGGAAAACTAGAAAATGTTTTGGAAAACAAGGAAATGCGTTGGAAAACAGAATAATTTGTTGTAAAAGAGAGAGACGTGTTGAAAAACAGAGAGACGTGTTGGAAAACAAATAGACATATCGGAAAACAGAAGTGTTGCAAACAGGGAAATTGTGTTGGAAAACAGAGGGACGTATTGGAAAACAGATAGATGTGTTAGAGAACAGGGTAATGTTTTGGAAAACAGAGAGACGTGTTGGAAAACAAGAAAATGTATTGTGAAACAGAAGGACGTATTGGAAAACAGTGAGAGATATTGGAAAACAGTGAGAGGTATTGGAAAACAGAAAGACGTATTAGAAAACAGAACAAGTTATGGTGAATTTGATTTCGATGTCTGCACGTCTGGTGAATAAATCTAGTAATGGAACTAAAATAAACCGTACGCTTTTCAATTAACAGGGAAATGTTCAACTGATCAAACTGAGTGAGCGAGGCATGTCCACGGGGAACATAGCCGTGAGCTAGGCGTACCTCGGATTTATTCGGACATTACGTCATTGCGAATGACACACACACATACACACATAAACTCACACACACCAAAAATGCACGCACGTACGTACGTATGTATGAATGAAGTCGCTGTGGTCGTGAGGTTAAGCACTCGTCTCTCAAAGCGATAATAGGAAATAATGTGCTGTCGAGTCTCACAGGGTTCAAGCGACCACTGGTCTCAGGTGAGATAGGACCAAAGTGTCTGCATACTGAGCTAATTCCAGTAATCTCGATGTATGTCTTGCTATTAGTTCTAAGTAGCTTAGGACTAGAGAGTGAGGTTGATGACCAACGTAGCTTATTTCACACTGTAATCCAAATACAGCGGAAGTTACATCATCAAGATAAAAACCGTCTGATGATATCGTCATTATTGCTTGCGATTGGCAACTAGCTAATGTATGTGTGTGTATGTGTGTGTCTGCGTGACCGTGCGCGTGTCCACGCGGGCGTACCTATCTAGTTCTATCTGAGATGGATGATAAACTCGGACGTCCCGTGTACAGAGGGCATACACACACTCAAAAAGTAGAAGAGGCCTGACTAAAACAGTATAATGTTTTCTTATGTTGGATGTTCGTCTATCACATGTGACGAAGACCACTTTCTTTGTTTAGCCGTGTTAACAGTGTTTTCTCTTGCTGTTTTCGCTGAAATGGGTGAATTGCGCGGAGGTTTGGATTAAAATGAGGAAGAAACTGCGCCTTTTGCAACCTCACTCTCTGGTTCTGAGCTACCCTTGGCCAGTGGCAAGATTTGATCGAGACAACTGGAGATAGCACCATATTTTTCCTCAAGGTTTACTCCCGAAGCCTTTCCTGTAAACATGAATTCCGCAAGACAGCGGAGGTGGGATGCCATCTAACGTTGCGTGTCGTGTCTTTCCCATGAGGTCGTAGAGACATCACTCAACGTGTGAGTGAGTTGGTTTAGGCGAAGTGCTATTCATATAGCCAATGTCAATTCCAGGATGATCGGACGGAAGAAAACACAAAAAACAAAACAAACAAACACGAACGAATTAACCAGTCCAAATGAAAAACAACAACCCATTTTCGTAAATACAAGTGTAAATCGTCGACTAGTATGAATTCAGGCAAATCTGTAGTCTGGCGTCATCCATAATTAACTAAAACAGCAGAGCAACGTAGACCCGCAGCCGGTTACCGCTACATCTTTGCTGCATTTTTTTATTTTAGCTGATGTACGTATTCAGAAATGCCGTGTAACATGTTATTTACGTCTAGTCACTCTGTTTAATGTGAGTTTACACGTTTAGTAAAGTCTGCTTCGCTTTTCGGTTATATTCGGTTATCGACGGTGGTCTGGTACGTTGAACGTTGTTTAACGCGGGATAGGCTTGTATATAATCATCACTATTAGTACGTGCCGCGCAGGAAAGACTCGATCGTATAACAGCTTTCCTAAATGAAATACCATTACCATAAACGCACTGCTGCCTTTACGTGATGTGAGGACAACCAAAGGCTAAGAAAGCAGCCCCCAGATAAGTTAATGCTGACGAATGATGCTGGCGTCCATGGGCGCAGACACGCGGGAACAGTAACCCATCTCATAAATACTGCTTGGGGATTCGATGGCTTAGAAGCTCTGAGCTCGTTGTCCAATCCCAACGAACTAGGATCGAATCCCGTCTTGTTAGCTTAGCAGACCGGGCATGTCAGAGAACATTTCATGGTATCACCGCATCTTCCGGTCGACCCAGCTGTAAATTGATACCTGACGAAGTAAGGGGAAAAGTTCGAAGTCGCCATGGAAGCTACAGAGTTCGTGCTCTGTCGTTATCCTTAAAGGGACTGAACACATACGGGGAACGACTAGGTGCAATTTAGTTGGAAAAAAGAACAACCTAAATAATCAAACGTTTGAGGGCTGCCGTGGAAGAAGAAGTATCCGCATTATAATCACATGCAAATACTCCCATCCATGCTTAACTGTGTTTACAAAAAATGCAAATGTTCCGTTTTATATTGATCAGTTACTAAAGAAACTGTACACTGGAAGAGTGAGACCAGTTCTCGAGTATGGCATTTCGGCATGGACAACAGCAGCGAAGGCGAACTTCGATAAAGTTAACAGACTTCAAAACCAAGCCATGAGAATTATAACAGGTGGCATGAAGTCAACGCCAATTGTAGAACTTGAAAAGATTACAAAACTGCAATCCATGACCGATAGAAGAGACTGCAGAGCCCAGCTGCAGTCAGAGAAACTCCGAAGACTGACGGACCATCCAATGTACCAGAGACTAAACAATTTGGGAAATGGGAAACTAAAGCGGAGAAACTTTGCAGAAATAGCCAAAGCAAAGATGCACGAAGATCCCATAAACGCACTAACAACACCAAAACCCATCACTACTGTACGAAAACCTACTTGGAGGCAGGATATATTTCCAGAGGTGGTAGAAAATATACCAGGTATTGCAAACAAAAACTGCCAGAGTGAAAAAGAAAAGAGAGACACTACCCTAAGCTTCATAACGAAAAGCTACCCAAGCATGGACTGGACCCATGCATACACCGACGGTTCTGTAACAAACACTACACAGAACGGAGGGGCAGGAGCATTCCTGAACCTACCAAATGGCAGAAATATAACACTGTCATTCGCTACTGGTAAGTACACAAGCAATTTCAGAGCAGAGGCAGAGGCACTGAGGGCGGCAGTGGAAGAAATGGTAACACACAGTGAAAATGAGAGCCATATAGTCTTGCTGACAGATGCTCTCGAAGTAGTCACAGCGCTAAAAAGCCAGAAGAACACTGAGCTTAATGACTTAAGAGCAGCACTCTGCAAACTGTGCCAGCAGTCCACACCAAAAAGGGTGGTGGTACAGTGGGTTCCGTCACACTGCAACATCCTAGGCAACGAGGAGGCAGACAGACTGGCAAAAGAAGGTGCAAGGCTACCACAAACAGATACCAGTATGACGTACGAAGAGTCAAAACGGCTTATCAAAGCCAGATACGTGTCCAAATGGGAAACCGAACATACTGGTTACACCAAAAACGATGCCTATTACCAGTTGAACCGAAGAGAGCAGGTCGTTGTCTTCAGACTTCGCACTGGCCACAACAGACTGAGGTACCACCTATTCAACAAACTGAAGATAGGGTGTACCGACGAATGCCCGTGCGGTACTGGTAAAATGACCACTGAACATCTGCTGCAGAACTGCCCGACATACGAGGATCAGAGAGAGCAGATGTGGCCATTGCCAGTGGAACTGCAAGACAAGCTGTATGGTAGTGGCGAGAGTCTCAGGATGACCGCCGCTTTTTTCGAGAAAATAATGGTTACTGTCTGACTGTGTACGCAGAAGAAGAAGAAGATATTGATCAGTGGTTACAAATTCTCTTACGACATAGTTTGAGATTACTCAATCTCGAACGGGTTTAACGGATCACCATCTTTGCGTGCTCGTGGCATTGTAGCGCATAATACGAATATGGGGCCTACATTTAGTGTCACTAAAGCGATATTTACTGTTTAAACATTGAGTCTGTGAGGGGCTATGTATGTACCGTATGCCTCATTCAGTCACTGAAGACAAGACTAGTGGTTCCCAATCCCGAATGGTGTCATTCAAGATGTACTCACCAAAGTCTATTTAGATATGTTGATGGACTTCTCACGTGGGTCTTTGGATCCACATGGGTTAGCAGACGCCAGGTTGACGCCGTATATTTAAACTAACGTTCAAAAACTAGTTCGTGTCAGCTTCGTTTAGGTATCCATAGGACATTGACGGACCAATGAGAATATAGCTCACGCTAATGGTTTCCAGTTTCCGGAAGACTGCTTCCGGTTGATACTTTTACAAACATCACTCTGGGTGCATGCCGAAGGGACGATTTGCCGATTATAATGGGTAAAATCTTTACAGAGCACACGAATCTCCAACCAATATAGTTGCAAATACCACTATCATCATCACTATCATCATCACTATCATCATCGCCATCATCACTATCATCATTGCCATCATCCCTATCATCATCACTATCTTCACTGTGAAACCACCGTCAGGGATCAAGATGCTGAGCAGCGCATGAGCTGCAGTGGTCGGCGACCCATAGCTGACTGCTAGCTTCAGGGCCAGCGAACCAGAGCCGACAAGACCCTTCTACACCTCCACACGGTGATCCTGGATAACAGGCTGCAGCAGGGCAGACTGGCTAAGGACAAGGGACCGAAGATGGAATGCTAACTCGGTACTAAAAAATGATGTGTTGGACCGAAAGGTGCAAATATCGCAGTCAAGCTGTAAACTACAACACATCGCATTCCGTTCTCTGGACTACATTCTGCTACTTAATCCATTTTAGGGTTTGGTAGCGGGAGATTGAGAACGAACGAAGCCAAGCCAAGTCAAACCAACGTCCAGCGTTTTCTCTACTACTTGTGGTCTGCTCCCTTTTCACATCAATGTCATTTCTAGCTGCTCTTTTCTCTTCTGGTAACATGCCTAAAAAAAACCATGTCTGTTTTGTTTTGGTGAGTGTAATAGGTTGTCTTCGCTCACGAACCTCTCCATGTATATTTCTGTCTTGCTGGTTGTCTGTCTAATCTGTCTGTCTGGCTGGTCGTCTGTCTAATCTGTATGTCTGGTTTGGCTTCGTTTGTTCTCAATCTCCCGCTACCAAACCCTAACACTGGTCTAAGTAGCAGAATGTAGTCCAGAGAACGGAATGCGTTGTCTCGTAGTTTACAGCTTCACTGTTATATTTGCACCTTTTGGTCCAACACATCCGACTTCAGCAAGCATTTTTGAGTACCGGGTTAGCATTCCCTCTTCGATCCCTTCTCCTTAGCCAGTCTGCTCTGTTGCAGCCTGTTATCCAGGATCACCGTGTGGAGGTGTAGAAGGGTCTTGTCGGCTCTGGTTCGCTGGCCCTGAAGCTAGCAGTCAACTATGGGTCGCTGACCACTGCATCTCATGCGCTGCTCAGCATCTTGATCCCATCTGTCTGTCTAATATGCTTGTCTGTCTGTCATCATACTGCGATTTACGTTGCACTGTTTCGTTAGGCTTGTGGCCCAGTGCATCCGATTTCAACAGGCGTTTCTGTAGGGATGCCCTCCTTAGCCTTTGGCTGTCCCCAGCCTATCTGCAAGGCAGCAGTTGTTTTGGATCAGAGTTGTCTCTCTTATGGAAGTTGTCTTACCGGACTAACGAGTCTTCACTACTCGTGTCTATAGGGTGCGGTGATGATATATGAGATGATGTATGATATGGACTGGTTTACCCGGAAAAGAGGCAGTCCAGTGTGCCTGTATCCCAGGATCGTCACGTCCTGCCAGAAACGTAGCATTTGCATGTGAGTGGGGTATCTCTTTGCTCCCTTTATTTTCTAGGCTTCTATGCAGGGATGGTACGCCTAGCATTCTCCGCCACCTGGGATGTTGACACAGTGGGGCAGGTGTGCAATGTCCGCTGGTCTGCATCTCTTCTGCGTCCATTGGTATGGCTGATAGCGTACAGAAGTAGAGATCGAAGCAGAAGTGCATTTAACCAGGGGACAAGCCTGGTAATGTCACGGAGATGTTGTTCGCCTGGTTTGCGGACATATCTCGTGGTCAAGGAATGAGTCTCGACAGTTCACATTGAGGTGGCTGCTCTACTGTTTTCGACACCCCGACCAAGAACTAAGTCTTATGTTGGTGGTTTCGCACCCCATCGCCGTATAGGGTGAGTATCGAGCAGCTATCCGCCCGCCTTGATCGAATGTGCCTGTCTGTCTAATCTGTGTGTCTGTATTTATATGTACATGTGTGGTTGTTTATGGCTACACACCAATTCCCCAAATAACTTCGTAGTTGGGTTCCTGACCCCCTGATCTAAACCAGAACAACATAGAGTGAAGAGTAGAGTCTAGTTGACAGGGAGATGACTTCCCAGACTGGAGTTACAGCGTGCCATGGATCTAGTTTACGGACGAACAGAATAAAAATTCTAGGCTTGGTACGACCTCTCCTCCAGTCGACCCAGCTGTAAATTGGTACCTAACGTACGAGTTGGGGAAGGTTAAAAACAGCAAGGAATAGAACTGGCCACCTCACCTCACATAGGCTGCAGCTTAGTACATGTTACCATGTGATTTACCTTTTGTTAAGTAAAACCAATTTTAGACTCAATAAAATAATTAGCGGTTATGTTCCTTCCTTACATTTCTGGTCAACATATTCTCACACAGTTATTGAATAAATCAATGAAATAACCAATGAATTAATTAATTTATCAATCAAAGCCCAAACTTCCTGCTGAGCATATGTCATCAACAACTATTCGTCATGTCTTTCTGTCATGTGCGTCATTGCCATCTTCAACCCCTCGTCGATATCTTTGCTGCCTTAAATTTGTCTTTTATTTCCGTTTTTCGTGATTGTATAGGTCTGCCACTACTTCTCTTGTCTTGATGATTCCAGAACAGTGACTGTCTTTTAAGGCTATCAGCAGTTTTCAGTAATGTGTGCCTTATCTATCGCAAGCGCCATCTCTTTTTGCCTAATCTTACTAGTATATGTCCGTTCTGTCCCCCAATTTTGTATTAGGGACTTCTTCATACCAATGTATCTCGCAATTTGGTGGAAGCATCCACTTTGAAAGCGTGGACGTGTTTGGCTGAATTTTTCTTGTTCCCTACGCCACAGAACCGTACAATAGGACGGACTTCACATTGGAAGTGAAGATCTATTTTTATGGAGGACTTAATCTTTTTTTGATTTCCACAATTTTCCTAAAGCAATTACAGCTCATCTCTCCTATTGTAGTCTTACCGTGATATCTCCATAAGGTCCTACGTCTGTGTTTATATTACTACCAAGTGATAAGTTGTTTGCGAATGCCCACAATGTGAAGTTTACTTATTTGTGCGCCCTGAAAAGAGCGTTAAGTGGCGGGTTACAGTAGCTTTCCTCACATCCCGAGCGTGCTGATGAAGGTAGACCATGGTCCTCCAGGCGGTTGTGCTGTGCTTGGTTTCATCTGCGTGTCGCTCACTGCTATGGAGATCACGTCGATCCTTCACCTTGTTAGCAAGGCTGCCACGAAAACAACCCGTTTCCGGGAAGGGCTACGAGGAAGCCAAGGAGGGGTCGGGAGCAGGGGGGAGGTATGTGGTATGATTTTGTCTGAACCTGTCTAACTTGTCTGATCAGTATATTTTTCCTGACCAGTCGTTAGCCTTCCTTTCCACCAAGTTGTATGGATGATTCTACCTCTATTAGTGCCGTGTCTCACAGTACAATCCCATTGTCCTTAGATGCTTTTATTCTGATAATCTGTTATTTTCTCCATCCACACTCAGACCTACTTTCAGTGTCCCATTTCACTTTAAAGGCTATCCCTAGTACTTCAAATATTTTGAAATGTTTATTTCCTGTGACTTACTAGAACTGTGGAAGGGTATATTCAGTAATGGGAAAGAATTTTATTTAATTTTTAGACATTTGCTGGACAGATGCTAACAGCCTACTCTTATCTATTTTCAACTGTCAAGAGTTATTTTACGTACACATAATGTTAACGAGATCGCCGTGTTTTTTCGTCAATCTACAATATGACTAGACGATGATTTCACCTCCTTTGAGACTAGGGGAGGCTTGAAGCGTGTGAGATTTCTTCTTCTTCTTCTTCGTACGCTGTCAGACGTCAACCTGTATTTTTTTTCGAAAAAAAGCAGCGGTCATCCTGAGGCTGTCGACACTGCCATAGAGCTTGTCTAGTGTTGCCACTGTTGATGGCCACATCTGCTTTCTCTGATCATCGTATGTCGGGCAGTTTTGCAGCAGATGTTCAGCGGTCATTTTCCCGGTACCACACGAGCATTCGTCAGTGCCACCTATCTTAAATTTATTGAATAGGTGGTACCTCAGTCTATTATGGCCTATGCGAAGTCTGAAGACCACGACCTGCTCTCTTCTGTTCAACTGGTAATAGGCATCGTTTTTTGTGTAGCCAGTATGTTCTGTTTCCCATTTGGCCATGTATCTGGCCCTAATAAGCCTTTTGGACTCTTCGTAGGTCACACTAGTATTTGGTTGTGGTAGTCTTGCACCTTCTTTTGTCAGTCTGTCTGCCTCCTCGTTGCCTTGGATCTTACAGTGTGATGAAACCCACAGTACCGCTACTCTTTTTGATGCGGACTGCTGGCAAAGTTGACAGAGTACTGCTCTTAAATCATTAAGTTCAGTATTTTTCTGGCTTTTTAGTGCTGTGACTACGGCCAGGGCATCTGTAAGCAGGACTATATGACTTTCATTTCTTTTGCCTGTCACCATTTCTTCTACTGCAGCCCGCAGTGCCTCTGCCTCTGCTCTGAAATTGCTTGAGTATTTTCCAGTTGCCACCGACAGTGTTATTTTTCTACCATTTGGTAGGCTCAGGAATACCCCTGCCCCTCCGTTCTGTGTTGTGTTACAGAACCGTCGGTGTATGCATGGGTCCACTCCATGCTTGGGTAGTTTTTCGTTATGTGGCTCAGGGTTATGTCTCTTCTTTCTTTATGTGAGATTTAATCCCGAACAGTTTCAATCTTTTGTTTCTTGAGAGACAAGCCACGATACCTCTCTGTTAAAGGGACCATTTTGTAAGTACAAGATGCATTCATTAGATAACAGTAATTTCATTATAAAGTATATGTATATGTATGTGTACGTAAAGTAAAAAAAATTACATCAGGACTTTTATATCAGGCTCTTTAGCAATACTCCATGTAGGTATTGTGACGATCGAGCAATTTGTGAATGCACAATATAGGTTGCAGCATAGCCGCCCCACTGTTGACTTTCACCGTGGAAGAACAACTAGGCGTTATTAGTTTTTTTTTTGGTGACCAGAGGGTGGGAAACTTTCTAAAATCTTCAGAAGAATAAAGGTTTTGTATGGAGACAGTTGTTTGAGTAAGAGGAGAATGTATGAATAGGTAGAAACATTTCAAAACGGAAGACAAAACGTCATTGATGAAGCATGGCGTGGGAGACCAGCATTCGTGGAAATTGACACAGTGAAACAGCAGATCGACTAGCTAGTCCGTGGGAACAGGTGAGTTACTATTGATGAAATAGCCGAAGATTTCAACATGACTCGTGGCGCTGCGCACAAAAGTGTCAATGATGACCTCGGTTAAAGAAAAGTATGTAGCAGATGGGTTTCAAGGCAGCTGACAACGAGGTAAGGGAGGTGGTGAAAATTTGGTTAAAGGTCACACCAAAACTTTTTTTCAAGAAGGCATCCACAAGCAAGTAGACAGGTGGACAAAGTTTGTTGGACATCCACAAGCGAGTGGACAGGTGGACAAAGTTTTTTGAAGATCCACAAGCAAGTTGACAGATGGACAAAGTGTGTTGAACATCCACAAGATAGTGGACAGTTGGACAAAGTATGTTGGACATCCACAAGCAAGTGAACAGGTGGACAAAGTGTGTTGGATATCCACAAGCAAGTGGACAGGTGGACAAAGTGTGTTGGACATCCACAAGCTAGTGGAAAAGTGGAAAAAGTGTGTTGGATATCCACCAGCAAGTGCACAGGTGGACACAGTTTGTTGCCAGGCACGGGGACTGTAAAAAATGCAACACAAAAAATGTCTGGTTCACGCTTTTGTAAAAATGTTTGGAGTCTGTTAGGATGACCGTTTTCCTTGTATTTATGTTTTGGCTGATAAGAATCTGAGTTGCTGCATAAACAGCTCTTGCTTCAGCTCTGAAATATGTACAAGTCTCTACTGCAGGTAATGAATGATTTTCTATGTCGCCATTAGAGTGTTCGATGTAGATTCCACTGCCTCCCATTTTATCACTCACCGAGGCAGATCCATCTGTGTACACGTGCGTCAAGGAGTTGCTAGGGTACTGTCTCTTGAGCTCATGTAGAACGTGTGTCCAGAAGTTGCTTGTGTACTGTCTCTTGAGCTCATGTAGAACGTGTGTCCAAGAGTTGCTAGGGTACTGTCTCTTGAGCTCCTGTAGAACGTGTGTCCAAGAGTTGCTAGGGTACTGTCTCTTGAGCTCATGTAGAACGTGCTTCCAGGAGGTGCTAGGGTACTGTCTCTTGAGCTCCTGTAGAACGTGTGTCCAAGAGTTGCTAGGGTACTGTCTCTTGAGCTTCTGTAGAACGTGTGTCCAAGAGTTGCTAGGGTACTATCTCTTGAGATCCTGTAGAACGTGTGTCCAAGAGTTGCTTGGGTACTGTCTCTTGAGCTCCTGTAGAACGTGTGTCCAAGAGTTGCTAGGGTACTGTCTCTTGAGCTCATGTAGAACGTGCTTCCAGGAGGTGCTATGGTACTGTCTCTTGAGCTCCTGTAGAACGTGTGTCCAAGAGTTGCTAGGGTACTGTCTCTTGAGCTTCTGTAGAACGTGTGTCCAAGAGTTGCTAGGGTACTATCTCTTGAGATCCTGTAGAACGTGTGTCCAAGAGTTGCTTGGGTACTGTCTCTTGAGCTCCTGTAGAACGTGTGTCCAAGAGTTGCTAGGGTACTGTCTCTTGAGCTCATGTAGAACGGGGATTGTTTGCTTTGTTGCCGACTGCTCACTTTTATATAAAAAATATCAAAAGAATTGATAACGATCAACGGGGAGATGGTAAGGACGTGGGTTGTGGGGTGGTGGTTGGTGGTAATGCATCGTCGTTTTCATCGTCTAATTTTTTTTTTAGTTTCTCGTCGTCTTATCGGAATGAGATCATCCTGTGATAATTCTTCGCCATCTGATTCAAGTAACTCCACTACATATTCTTTCTACTTCTAACTCAATTATCCAAGCCTGCTGTGCATATCCACCACTCTGTTCAGGAACGTGGTTTATTGGCCGCTCAAATCCAAGGAAGACCATTATCACAGTCAGGGGCGGAGCACCTTCGCGCGAATGTTTTATATTATCGCATATTTATATAAATATTTTATTTCAACGCTAAAACGAAATAACATTGAACGAAGAACGTTAATGGATTGGTTAGGGGGAAGTGTGGTGTGGAGGGGGTGGGGATGCGCAGGGAGGAGGGGGTGACCGGGAGTGGGTTGGTGTGTATATATATATATATATATATATATATATATATATATATATATATATATATATATATATATATACATATATCTGACGACTTATTGTCTGTCTGATCTGTCTGTCCTTATTTATATGTATATATCTGACGGGAGGAAGGCAAAATATACTGATCAGACTGTTTTCAAGGGAGTTTGGCTAACTAGGTGAGGGATCGACGTGATCCCCGTAGTAGTGAGCGACACGCAGATGAAGCCAAGAATAACACAGCCGCCTGGAGGTCCCCGGTACACCTTCATCAGCATGCTCGCGATGTGAGGAAAGCTACAGCAACCCGCCACTTAACGTCCTTTTCAGGGCGCACAAAAGAGTAACCTACTCATTGTGGACATTCGCAAACAACAACAACAACAACAACTACAACAATATATCTGACGGTTTATCATATATGTCTGTCTGCTTGTCTTATTGGTCTTCTGTTTTACATGTCTGTGCCTGTCTCTAAATGGCAATGTTAGTGTGACTGCCTATGGCTATATATATAAATGTGTGTCTGTATGTATGTATATGTATGTCTGGTGGTTGGTTGGTTTGTTGTTGCCTAGTGTGTATTTTCTTTGTCTGTTTTTCGATAACTGTCCATCTACTTTATCGTTTACATATCAACCTATTTCATTCTCTATTATAATTGACAGTTTTATGTCCAAAAATAGCATATACGTTCTTTACATCTACTAGTCGTATCTAGCAGGAGTTTGAATCAATCCGTTTAGGATCAATCGATTTCTCGCAGCTGTGCATATAACACACACCTATACAGATTATCAATAAAAAAAAAGCCGACTGTTTCTTGCTGTTTGTATATTTATTTGTATCCTTTTCTTTTATAGAATGTAAATTGAGATTTACAATGTAAGAATATGAGTTGTATTGATTTTTATATTAGTGTCCCGCTAAACGAACGTCCGCTTTAATATGAATTGTATTGGTTTGATATATTAGTGTCCCGCTAAACGAACGCCCGCTTTACGAACACCCACTCATACGAGCGTCTTCAGTTATAACTAGTTCTCTTGCACAGGAAGGAGATCTCGCTCTTAAGAGCGTAATTTTAAAAACAACCAGTCGGTACTTTTCAAAATTGACTGCACGATATGTTTTCCCAATTTAAGCAGAACCGAATTCGATCCTAGATAACTCTATACCCTGTTACAGTAAAATCCTTCGAGACACACCACAATGAGGAGAACTTCATTGAATTCTTTTTCATGAATCGATCTCCCCATCCATCTTCAGCCAACCCTAAGTCTTCAGATTCATAACCATCGTCATCAGCCTCTTTAAGATAACCATCAAATTCCCCTTCTCCATAAATGAAAATTTGACATTCACATAATTTGTCTTCGAGGATTAAACTATATTTAATGCTGACCACTTTATTCAAAACACCTATATCACACGAATTTAATGCATTCATCTTCCACTTTTGTAGGGATCTAAATATTTAAAGATAGGATTTGGTTTATTTATGATTATTCTGGTTTATTTAGCTTTCGCACGCATTTTCAAATGATTTATAGCTGATCATTTACTCTTTCCGGCGCCAAAATGCATTTGCAAGCTTAAAAATGACTGAAATCTGCTTTAGGAACAAATCCCATTTACGAACATGCTCTGGTCGCTTGCTATCTGTTATCATAAGCGGGATTCTAATGTACTTTGACGTAGTTTTTAATTAGAAAGGCTATATTTTACGGAGATAACATTATTGCATCTCGGGACGATCTAAAGGTATTAGTTGCTTCAGTTACTGGCTAAGAATATAGGCACTAATTGCTTCTGTATCCTCTTGTTCTACAAACTTTATTTCAGCCTCCATGGCGGCCCTTCCTGCGTGTCACACATCTGATTACGAAAAAAATTAGCAAAAAAACCCTGTAGAGTAGAGCCCACCCCAACTCATGATTTCCTTCCTATTTACACAGGCCATGAGTCTGCTGAAGTATAGATTATCCTTTTGAGTTAAATAAAAAATATCTAAAGATGATCCCGCTCATAAAATACAGGAATGTACAAGTCTGTGCTTCAAAGACTATATCAGCGCGTTCGATAAAGGGATACACAAGGACATAACCGAAATGTTGAAACAACTAAATTAGACTATTACAAGTT
This sequence comes from Ariolimax columbianus, assembly GCA_036924085.1. Classification (NCBI taxonomy): domain Eukaryota; kingdom Metazoa; phylum Mollusca; class Gastropoda; order Stylommatophora; family Arionidae; genus Ariolimax; species Ariolimax columbianus. The sequence goes on from JAVGWX010000007.1 coordinate 19,203,414, forward strand.
TTTCATAATACAACCACCCACGAGAACAAGAGGGCACAGCTACAAATTAACTAAAGACAGGTCAAGATTAGATATTAGGAAATATTATTTTAGTCAGAGAGTGGTGAATTCTTGGAATGCATTGCCACAGGACGTAGTTGAGGCAGGGGCAGTTAATGCATTTAAGAATAAATTGGATGCGTATAGCTTTTAGAGCGAGGTGATGTAAATTAAACTGGTTGTATACAGACTCCGCAGAGTGGATAGACTGCAGCTAACAAAACAAACAAAACTGTTGCACAACATTTTCCCCATTGCTGGGGTAGTCGAGGGGTTTTAAAGGATGGGGATTACATGCCGCTTTCCCACTGCTGTCGCCGCGTCGTGTGCTGGCTATGTTTGTTTATTTCACCTCCAACAGAAAAACATATACCCTACCGGTAATTCGATCCACTGTCTTCCTTGTCAGCAGGCAAGGCATCGAAAACATTCGGCCACGCGCTCCATGCGTGCTATAATAATAGACAATCAAGTGGGAGGCAGGAATGTGGGCTGTCTCCTGGCCTTTAATCTTTGCACATTGAGTTCATCTTGCAAGACATAGACGCAATGCCAGGAATATCAGTTAGCGGGTAGAAGATAAACAATATACCACGTGCTGATGATATTGTATTGTAGCGCAGAATGAGCCTTGCAAAGAATGGTCAGCATGGTAGTTCTTAAAAACGAAAATAAAGGCCTGAGTTTAAATCAAACGAAATTAGAAGTGATGTTAGTACGAGACGTGTTCAAATGAAACCGCATCAAATTGCGACAAGTGAACATATGTACGATGCGCACGATGACGTAACCTCTGGTGTAAACAGCACATACCAACCGTCAAGTTTGCAAAATGTCATTATCCTCCGGCTCACAGTTTCCTCAACAGACTGTTGAAAACACGGCAGGTGTGATACGGAATCCGTCCAAGTTGATCAGCGAACGCTGATTTGGTTCCTACAACAGCTGAAAGATGTCGACCAGTTGAGATTCGTCGCAGAATGAGGCAGTGTATGGTGACAAAAGTGTGTCGAAGATAACAGTGAAGAACTGGACAATGATGTTTAAAGAAGGATGTGAGTTCAATACAACAATATGCGCCTGACCTGGTTACCGGACGATCTTTCTGTTACTCACGTTCTTCTTTAAACATCTTTTTCGGGCTTGGCATGAGATGGGTTGAAACATACCATGACAACGGGTAAAATAGTAGGGAAGAGAGGCAGAGGCAGGCAGAGAAAATATTATACAGCCTAAAGGAATAACACTGAGACGATCAACAACAGAGCTGATAAGCGATACACGTGAAATCAGTGAATGCAGATCTATGATCGCTAATGCCAACATACAATGCACATGATGATGATGACGAGTGAATATCTCACTTATCAGGTGGCCAGAAGAGGAAGTAGAAAGCTCATGCATTTTGTGTATTGCTAATACATCTCTTGTAATGTTATCATCAAACAGATGGCCATTATTTTAGCGCTGTATCGTCTGCGACCATTGCTTATTTAGACCGGAACTCCGGAATCTCCAATAACGTTTATGGTCTTTTCCAGTCTAGATACCGCCATGCAGTTTCTCACAGAGAAGAGTACGCAAGGGACACGTCCTTCTCCTCAGATCTGTGTGCTGCAGGCAATTCCGCAGTACGTGTTCTATTGGTATAACTGCCAGCCCACAATCGTTGGTGGTACCTATAAACCTGGATAGGGTATCCACTAGTACCTTGGGCTTGTGTCCCTTCGAGACACACAGACAAGCACTCTTCACAGACAGAACCATATGAAGAATAATTTGTCATTTGAATGATATCATGAGATACGTCACACCTTCCAATTAATGGAAAGCTAATCCAGAACCTGTATGAAAACCAAGAGACGATTATTTTAATCAAAGATAGTCTCACAGATCCAGTTTCGTTAAGACAGGGTTGATTGCTTTCACCGTGTCTATATAACGCATATTTGGATATGATGGTGGTCAAGAATATGTGGCGTTTTAATAGGGTGTCAAAGTTGATAGTATGAAAGTTAATGCCATCAAATTTGCCAGTGACCACCAACGTTACTGGCCTGGCAGATATGCAAATGATGCTTGAAAGAACTAATAGCATAGCCACAGAATTTGGCATGAAAATAAACACATCGAAGGCAGAGATAATATCCAAGCAACATCGGCAAATACATAAATATGATTATCAATGGAGAGATAATCGAACAAATACGTTTGAAATGTGGTGCTACCATAGAGTGGAAAGAGTGAGTTGGACACAAAGAAGATTCAATGACAATTCACTCACTGAAGTAGGCGCACAAAGACGAATATTGCATATGAAACAAAAAGGTTGGTTTTGAGTTCGCTAGGTCACAATATGAGACATGAAGGTCTTCTACAGAAGATACTAGAGGGAAAGATTTAAGGGAAAAGGGGACCAGGGCGAGCAAGACTTACCTTTACATCTCAGGCATGCAGGGACATTAAAGTACGAACGTATGCTGCAATGAAGATAACTGCAGAGGATAGGGTCAAATGGAGAGATATGCTCAGACAACCTTACAACCAGTCTTAGGACTGATCAACCAGAGGTTAGGGTCAAATAGAGAGATATTCTCAGAAAACCTTACAACCAGTCTCAGAACTGATCAACCAGAGGATAGAGTCAAATAGAGAGACGTACTCAGACAACCTTACAACCAGTCTTAGGACTGATCAACCAGAAGATAGAGTCAAATGGAGAGATATTCTCAGAAAACCTTACAACCAGTCTCAGAACTGATCAACCAGAGGATAGAGTCAAATAGAGAGACGTACTTAGACAACCTTACAACCAGGACTGATCAACCAGAGGATAGGGTCAAATAGAGAGACATTCTAAGACAACCTTACAACCATTCTTAGGACTGATCAACGAGAGGATAGGGTCAAATAGAGAGACGTACTCAGATAACCTTACAACCAGTCTTAGGACTGATCAACCAGAGGATAGGGTCAAATAGAGAGACGTACTCAGACAACCTGACAACCAGTCTTAGGACTGATCAACCAGAGGATAGGGTCAAATAGAAAGACGTACTCAGACAACCTTACAACCAGTCTCAGGACTTCTTCTTCTTTTTCGTTCGTTCTCAATCTCCCGCAATCAAACCCTGAAAGGGCTTAAGTAGCAGAATGTAATCCAGAGAACGGAATGCGTTGTGTTGTAGTTTCCAGATTGACTGCGATATTTGCACCTTTCGGTCCAACATATCCGACTTCAGCAAGCATTTTTTGAGTACCGGGTTAGCATTCCCTCTTCGATCCCTTCTCTTTAGCCAGTCTGCCCTGCTGCAGCCTGTTATCCAGGATCACCTCGTGGAGGTGTAGAAGGGTCTTCACAGCTCTGGTTCGCTGGCCCTGACGCTAGCAGTCAACTATGGGTCGCTGACCACTGCAGCTCATGCGCTGCTCAGCGTCTTGATCCCGTCTCAGCACTGATCAATCAGAAGACGATAACGTTAGACATCGCTATGCATTTCTGATCTAATAACCGGGATCGTATGCAGTCGAGAGTTGGGTGGAATAACTGATATCAATACTGTTGAACATTGTTTGGTGCCTGGAAAAAGCAGACACGCCACAATACAGTTTGAGATAACAATAAAAGGTGTGTACTGATGTTTGCGTATAAAGTCTTTGATCTAAAACCTGGGCGCTGGCAATGGACACAAAGGAATGCAGTGATTTAAGCTCGGCGAATATGAGTGAAAAATCGATAACAAATTCAACACTTTCCTGCGTTCTGACAAAACGTGGAACGTTTTTCGTTTGCTTAGGGTGGGGCTAAGGCCAACTGTTTCTGATTCGCTAGTGGATAGAGTACACGTTTTTAACAGCAAAAACACGCGATTCAGCTCCCATTACTTTCACAGTCAGTCGACCAAGTTGTAAATTGGAACCTGGTTCATGTCAGAGCAAGAAAATGCAGTAACGACGGAACCAGGATTACCCTAATTCATAAATGAGTTGGAGCTTTGGGAGAAGAAAGTATCTAACACTTTAACTCTGACAGCAGTCTCATCTAAGAGAATACCTTGATCTTTACCAAAGGACTACATCAAAAATACACCTCACGTCCGCTCTGTGCACCTGGAAAAAACCGAGTGGCAGCAGCCTAGTCAACGAGAAAGGATCGTCAATGCCATCCAGGTATGAGTAAGGCTGCTGAGGTGCCTTGCATTGCACTACGGCGAGAATGACCCACGTTCACTTTTTGCAGTATGTCTCGGGACTTAGGATTAGCAGCTGCAAATCTGTTTACAAGTTTCAAAAGAATAATGATGAGGATGATGATGGGGATGATGATGATGATGGTTTGATGATGATGGTGATGATGATGATGATGGTGATGATGATGGTGATGATGATGGTGATGATGATGGTGAGGATGATGATGGGGATGATGGTGATGATGATGAAGATAGTGATGATGAAGATGGTGATGATGGTGATGATGATGGTGATGATGATGGTGATGATGGTGATGATGATGGTGATGATGATGAAGATTGTGATGAAGATAGTGATGATGATGGTGATGATGATGGTGATGATGATGGTGATGATGATGAAGATGGTTATGATGATGGTGATGATGATGGTGATGATGATGAAGATGGTTATGATGATGGTGATGATGATGAAGATAGTGATGATGATGGTGATGATGATGGTGATGATGATGGTGATGATGATGAAGATAGTGATGATGATGGTGATGGTGATGATGATGATGATGGTGATGATGATGGTGATGATGATGGTGATGATGATGATGGTGATGATGATGGTTTGATGATGATGGTGATGGTGATGATGATGGTGATGATGATGGTGATGATGATGATGGTGATGATGATGGTTTGATGATGATGATGATGGTGATGATGATGGAGATGATGATGGTGATGATGATGGTGATGATGATGATGGTGATGATGATGGTGATGATGATGAAGATGGTGATGATGATGGTGATGATGATGAAGATAGTGATGATGATGGTGATGATGATGGTTTGATGATGATGATGATGATGGTGATGATGATGGTTTGATGATGATGATGATGGTGATGATGATGGTGATGATGATGGTGATGATGATGGTGATGATGATGGTTTGATGATGATGATGATGGTGATGATGATGGTGATGATGATGGTGATGAGGGTGATGATGATGATGATGAAGATGGGGATGATGATGGTGATGATGATGGTGATGATGATGGTGATGATGATGGTGATGATGATGGTGATGATGATGATGATGGTGATGATGATGGTGGTGATGATGATGGTGGTGATGATGGTGATGATGATGGTTTGATGATGATGATGATGGTGATGATGATGGTGGTGATGGTGGTGATGGTGATGGTGATGATGATGGTGATGATGGTGATGATGATAATGATGATGATGATGATAATGATGATGATGATAATGATGATGGTGATGACCATGATGGTAATGATGAGATAAATGATGGGGAGGGTGATGTTTCTTATGATATAATCCCTTTAACCGTCAGCTGGTAGCTCTAGATACTTCTCGTACAAATGCACAAGTCGTCCTCAGTTGAAGTTCATATAAACTATGTTGTCTAAGAGGCATCATTGTATCAAACGGGTCGCATCTTTCGAGTCTCCCAGAAGGGAGGTAGACCAGTATGTCGGCGTTCCCGGTTCGGCAAGAGACGTGACATACACATCTGAGTCGGTCAATACACCATACACCATTTCACCAAACGAACAACACAATTTAAAAAGTAAGTTCCACGTCGTACCCACGCCATTTGGCGGGTTGCAGTAGCTTTCCTCACATCCCGAGCATGTTGATGAAAGTGGACCACAATCCTCCAGGCGGTTTGCTATGCCTGACTCCATCTGAGTGACGCTTACTACTAAGGGGATCACGTCGATTCACATCTCATCAGCCGGACTTCCTTTAAAACAGTCTTTTTCCAGTAAACGCCAAATGGAAGAGCGATTGTGGTGTTGGACCCTGACGCGATGTCCTGGTCATTGCTTGATTGAACCAGCGTCTCATTTATTTTGTCCCAGCAGCCACAGTTCTAAGATAAATTCCTTCAATTCTTATGGAAGAATGCTATTGTGTTTTAGAAGATCTTCTGACGAATACATTTTTAGTGAACATAAGCTGTGTGAAAGTCATTCTAGAAACATCGATTTTTTCTAAGATATTAAATTCTAAGAATATTGCACACCTTGTATCGGGGGGGGGGGGGGGGGGGGGGCACAAGAATACCCCACTGCTGTAATAATGCTTTACCCAACCCCCAACTGAACAGCGAAGATGTGAGATGAAGTTCACACGCAGTGTTGAACCCCCCATGGCATTAAGCTTAGCATTACCATTAGACGAACGATCATCGGATTTATTTGAACGCACTCACTATTGGTGAACTGAATTCACCACAGATGTTACTGTCCAACGACTTGTATTTCCAATTCTAGGGAACTTGAGATTCTTATGTTGAGAACTACAGGCCGTTTCGCCACTGCAGTCGCTACGTCGTGTGCTGGCTATATTTGTTACCCCTCTCCTCCTACCACTAATTAGATAAACAACATGTGCCGTCCATGGATTCGATCCGCTGCGCTCCTTGTCAGCAGGCAGGCATAGAAACCATTAGACCACTAGCTTCTCTATTTCAGGAAATGAAAATGCCCAAATGTCAGGTCAGGTCATCGCGTAACCGGTGAGGTCGTTGGGACACACATGAAGACATCCTCACACCACCACGCCACCCTTCTCTGTCAGCGGCTGCTGCCTGTGACTCTTCTGGTCGGAGATTGGTCCATTCTTTTATGTTGTTCTCCCATCTCTTTTTGGGACGGCCTCTTCGTCGTCTGCCATGCACCATCTGTGGAGGATTGTATTTGCAAGACCATTTGATCTCGATATGTGACCGTATCAAGCGAGTTTCCTTCTTTTGACAGTTGCCAAGAGGTCTTCAAAAGGCCCTATTGCTGTTGTAATTCTATTTCGTATTTCCTCATTTGTAACTCGATCTTTGTATATGACGTTTCTTCTTCTTCTTCTTCGTTCGTTCTCAATCTCCCACTACCAAACCTTGAAAGGGCTTAAGTAGCAGAATGTAGTCCAGAGAACGACATGCGTTGTGTCGTAGTTTACAGCGATATTTGCACCTTTCGTTCCAACACATCGGACTTACGCAAGCATTTTTTGAGTACCAGGATAGCATTCCCTCTTCGATCCCTTCTCCTTAGCCAGTCTGCCCTGCTGCAGCCTGTTATCCAGGATCACCACGTGGAGGTGTAGAAGGGTCTTGGCAGCTATGTTTCGCTGGCCCTGACGCTAGCAGTCAGCTATGGGTCGCTGACCGCTGCAGCATCTTGATCCCGTATGTGCCGTTTAAAAGCCTTCGGAAAATTCTCATCTCTAAGGCCTGTATCCTTCGTTAAAGGTCAGCTGTAACTGTCCATGTCTCACAAATGTAACCACACGAAATCCAGTAGGCTCAAACAGGGCGTTGTCTCATTAGATGAAAACATCAACCTAACACAGACAGATGTCCAGCTAAAGATGTTTATTTGAAATAGATTCCGAATTGGCGTGCAGAAGCGACATTAGCGTTGCTATGGTAATATGCCAAGCCAGACCGGCATTAATTAATCAGAATTGACACGGAAACTGATTCGCTGTACAAACACATCTGATAGCCAGCACGGATAGGAAGCACCCAGACACGAGGCAACATAATCTTAGTTTAGACCTTTTTTCCTTTCTTTCTTGCGTCAAACATCCACATCAATTTTTGTAGGTAAGTCATGTCATAGCTAGACAGACTCTACGTGGAATCCGCAGGAGAAGAAAAGACCAATAGAAGAGAATGTGAGAGAACGCTACGATTAAATGGATACATTTGAAGATGGAGAGAATGAGTAGGACAGGACTGTATGTAGGAGACATGAGCTAACTAGACTAAGTATAAAGGGGAGCGACGGGCTTTGATAAGTTAATTGAAGTCTTGTCTGTTGCTGTCTTTATGAGGCCTGTTCTGCGCCCAGCAGCGCAATCTTCGGCATTAATATGTTTGGGTCTGTTTCCTTAGCATGTTGCTGTCCCCAACTCACCTGAAAGGTAGCAGTTGCCTGCTGTCAGAGGTATCTTTCTTCATAAAAGCTTCCTTATTGAACTATGATTTTCATAGAAATTCTTGATCTCAGTTACAAACTGGTCTTTATTAACCCATCAGAGCGGTTAGCGTTATAGTCTCTCGTAGCAAAGGCTATATGTTCCATTCCCAGTCTCGACAAGCATACGTCTACGTAGGTGGAAATGGATGTCCGACTTACAGTCAGGGAAGCCAAGGCGACGAAGAAAAACACTGGTAACCCTACGTCTATAAGGCTAAGCTCATTTACCTTTTCGCTTCAATGTGAAACATTGACCACCACTTCAGCTGGTCCCGTTTAAAAGACACCTCGAGGCAAAGTGAGCGAACAAGTCCAAGTAACAGTGAAAAAGGCAAATGCAATGGTAGGTATGCTAAAAAGAAATATTAAACATAGGAGCAAGAAAGTCTTAGCCAAACTGTATAAAGCATTAGTTATACCTTGAGCTTGGAATACTGTTTACAGATGTGGAGTCCTTATAGTAGAGGAGATATAAACATGCTGGAAAGGATACAAAAAAGAACGACAAAGCTGATAGTGGGATTCCAGAATTACAGTTATGAGGAAAGACTCAGAAAAACCGACCTACAGTGTCTAGATAACAGAATAATTCGAGGTGACTTAATACAGGTTTATAAGATGATCAACGGAAAGGATAAATGAGACTATAACAATTTTTTTTCCTTCAAAATACAACCACCTACAAAACAAAAGGACATATCTACAAATTAACCAATGAAAGGTCCAGATTAGATATTAGGACATTTTTTTAAGTCAGAGAGTGGCGAATGCTTGAAATGCATTGCCACAGAAAATAGTGGAGGCAGGGACAGTTAATGCATTTAAGAATAGATTGGATGCGCATATATTTTAGAGCAAGGTAATGTAAATGAAACTGGTTGTATACAGACTCGGCAGAGTCTTCTAAACCAGTATAGAGACGTTAAGTTAAGTCTCCAATATTTGAAAACATTAACATTTTTACTCCAGTAGTGGGAATAATATATGCATTGATTGCAGCTGGCTCATTCCCAAAAAGCTTGTATCCGAGTTCATGTAGTGGCTAATGAACATAGCAATGTTTATCACATGATGAGTTTACTATCTCCAAACACAACCAATTTAGTCGCCTTTTGCGACATATTAGAAAGCTGACAGGGCCATAATCTTTACATCCCGGGTACCAACTGGTAAACCCAAGCAATTATGCAAATGACGTTCTCCAAGCCGACCTTGGCAATTAAACTTGATCAGATTCAACCCTGAAAGTGGCATAGGGACCATTACAATTATTATATTATGTAAGAAAATATAAACAGCAATATTCAGAAAAACCCAACAAGTAAAACAGGTGACAAATTTAAGGTACCGGTGTAACAATCTGAACAAACGAAAAAGGCGACACCGAAATCTTACAGATGTAATGAAGCAAGTCAAATCTTTGGGCATATGTCCATGATATTACATTGTCAGAACGTGACAATGGATACAAAAATAAACCATTGTACAACACAATATTCCTACCCACATTGTGCTATCAATGCCAAAATTGGACATTAACAAACAAAGATAAAAGAAACATCGTAACAACAGAGATGAAACGCCTGCGCAGAAAGCTTGGAGTAACAAGAATGGATAGAATCATAAACGAAGATATTAGGAGACACGTAGGTGCAACACCATTGCTAGACCTCATCAAGAGACAACAAATCAAATGGTTCAGCCACTTGACACTTCAAACATCAAAAAGTCTTACTCAGAAAGAAATATTATACAGATATAATGGGCCGACACGCAAGCGATGGATATCAGAAATGGAAGCAGTGAAGGGCCTCGTGTACATAGCGCATACTAGTGTTAAGTCTGTAAACCTCTTCATAACCTGACACCGAAAGGCACAGGTTGAATAAAAAAAATAAAAATAAAAAAAAAGCGAAACGATAGAAAGAAGGTTTATGTTAAAAAGAATTGGTACCTGACTTATAGTTATGAAAGACAAGACGACGATCCCGAGTATCGATCATTCCTTCTCATGTGCCGAAGATGCTGCAGTAAATGAGCTGACAGCAACCTGCGATTCGTAGCTGATTGCTTGCGTCAGGCTCAGTAAATCATTTCTGACCACGAACCTTCTCCGCCTTCCAGTAGTGGCCCTGGATACAGACTGCACCCATCGAGTCTGGCCAACAAAATAGAGATCGAAGAGAGAAGGCAAACTCGGACGCAAAAATGCCGTGCTGAAATTGGATGTGTCGGTTCAAAAGGCGTACATATCGAAGCCACGACGGCAATTGTCGCGATGGAACCCACCTATAATTTTACACTGGTTGTGGGAGTGGATGGGTAGATGTGGTCAGCACCACATCGCCCGCTTTTATTTCTATGGTACCGAATTTGTGAGGCTGGCTCGACTCCAGACACGTTTGTGATCCAAAGTATTCCCCACACTATTTGAGGACTGAACCTTAGATCGGTCGGCTGGTCACCAAGTACTCTAACCGCCGTGGTATTGATCTCATAGCTGGCTGTGTAGTCTGTCAAACAGATCGGAGCAGAACAGAAATGTTTCCGTTCAGTGTCAATGTTTGCTCGAGTATTACACAACATAGTTACAATTATTCTCACTCCCTTATATTTATCTTTTCCTCGTCTGCACTTCCGTTACAAAGTCGCTGGGCTGAAACCGTGAAAATAGCGAAACCATTTCGCTCTATAGAAATCTAAGAGGCATTAAAACACATTCCAATAAAGAAAACATACACAGTAAAAGCCAGACACAACCCTCAAAATGTAAACAACAAAGCAGCAATTTGGCGCGCATTTTAATACCTGCCAGAAACAACAAGTTTCCATTTCTTGTTCAGTTCTGCATCGGCCAGTGAGCTAAATTATATATATTTAACATATACCAGAAAGAAAAGATGTTTTTTGTTATATTTTTGATTCATCAAAATAATTTTAAAAAACTCTTCAACTTCCTTCAATGCAGGAATATAGACAAGCAAAAAAGCTAAAACAATTTTCTGATTCCAAATAATTCCCTAAATAAAAATTCAAAGATAAACCAAACGAATTTTATTACACCATTGCCAGCTAATGGAAAGAAAAAAACAAAATTACTTAAATTTGTCCTTAACCGCGTCCTCTCCCCCAACCACCAACACACATACACGCGCACACACACGAACCGCGTTGGCTATCTGACTTCCGTAAGATAACCAAAACGAATCAATATTCTATGAATCTAAGATAATATCATCGCCTTATCCAAGGCGACTGTCGGTTCAGTTGACCTGTGACCTTAATTACGACGTCATCAGACCTCAGCAAATATGGCTGTCCTTGAACTTTGATGAATCACGACCAGAAGCCGATCTCTTGATTATACTATTTGATCAATTGTATCAATATTTCGAATTGCTGAATAAGGCAATGAATCATCATCGAGTGCGCTGTCCGCTGGTGGAGGACGTAATTGATCCTCACAAATGTATATCTCCATTTCTTGTGTATTGATCTACTGTTGGTTTGTTCTGTATCATACCGCCAGACCGTGTCCACCAGCTTATCTCTGTTTGCACTTTTGTTTCCAGCAATTTCATTTTGCCCGTTTTAACACTGCTCGAATTCTTGCTCCTCTTCTTCTTCCTCTTCCTCTTCTTTGTCTTTTTTTTCTTTATCATCATCTCCTACTCTTCTTCTAATTTTTATTATTTTTGTTGTTGTTGTTCGTCGTTTTCTTCTTCTTCTTCTTCTTCTTCTTCTTCTTCTTCTTCTTCTTCTTCTTCTTCTTTTTCCCCACTCCTTCTTCTCCTCTTCTGCACCTTCTTCTTCTCTTCCCATTGTTCTTCTTCTTCTTTTTATTTTGATTCTTTTTGTCGTTGTTGTTCGTCTTCTTTTTCTTCTTATTCCTCCTTTCATCATCATCGCCTCTTCTCTTCTTCTGATTTTTATTTTCTTTTGTTGTCTTTTTCTTTTTCTTTTCCTTCCCTGTCTCCTCTTCTGCACTTTCTTCTTCTTCTTCTTCTTCTTCTTCATCTTCTTCTTCTCCTCCTCCTCTTTCTTCTTCTACTTCTTCTTCTTTTTCTTTTCCTTCTCCTCCTTCGTCTCCTCTTCTGCACTTTCTTCTTCTTCTTTTTATTCTTCTTGTTGTTCTTCTTATTTTCTTCTTCTTCTTCGTCTTCTACTTCTTCTTCTTCTTTTCCTTAGTCTCCTTCTGAGCCTTCTTCTTCTTATTTTTCTGTTTCTTTTCTCACTATTCTTCATCCTTTTATTCTGTTTGTTGTTCTAATTATTATTTCTTCTTCTTCTTCTTCTTCTTCTTCTTCTTCTTCTTTTTCTTCTTCTTCTTCTTTTTCTTCTTCTTCTTCCTCTTCTTCGTCTTCTTCTTCTTGTCGTCCTTCTTTTCTTATGAACTTTCTTCTTCTCATCCTAATCTTCTTCTTCTTCCATTTCTTCGTTGTTCTTCTTATTCTTTTCTCTTATTTTTCTTTTACATATTCTTCTTCTGGTTCTTCTTATCTTTCTCCTCCTCTTCTTCTGATTCTTCTAGTGTTCGTTCAATGATTTGTACACTGTTCCCGCGCTGAACATTACCGTTATTTGAAGCTCATGTTCAGCTCCGCACATCTTTGAGCTCAGGGTTGACTCATTAGACCAGGTAATCTACCTCCACTACAAAAATGGTGGACCTTGTTCTTCCCAGTAATCCAGCTGATGGTTAGTGTTTCAGCAGGATAGGACAGCAGACACGGTTTAGGCAGAACCTTCCTTTCCTCAACCAGATGGGGCAGGTATGAAAAAACTCTCCAATCTAAGAGACCCTAAGAGACGTCGATAGTGGGCCAGATGAGGCGCCAGAAATGACGTTATCGCGCAATTTTCGGATCTTTATCGACCAGTTCTTCTCATGAGGTCCATGAGCAAACACTCAAAGGATGTGGACGAGTTCTTCTCATGAGGTCCATGAGCAAACACTCACAGGATGTGGACGAGTTCTTCTCATGAGGTCCATGAGCAAACACTCACAGGATGTGAACGAGTTCTTCTCATGAGGTCCATGAGCAAACACTCACTGGATGTGGACGAGTTCTTCTCATGAGGTCCATGAGCAAACACTCACAGGATGTGGACGAGTTCTTCTCATGAGGTCCATGAGCAAACACTCACAGGATGTGAACGAGTTCTTCTCATGAGGTCCATGAGCAAACACTCACTGGATGTGGACGAGTTCTTCTCATGAGGTCTATGAGCAATCACTCACAGGATGTGGACACGTTCTTCTCATAAGGTCCATGAGCAAACACTCCCATGATGTGGACGAGTTCTTCTCATGATGTCTATGAGCAATCACTCACAGGATGTGGACACGTTCTTCTCATGAGGTCTATGAGCAAACACTCACATGATGTGGACGAGTTCTTCTCATGAGGTCTATGAGCAATCACTCACAGGATGTGGACACGTTCTTCTCATGAGGTCTATGAGCAAACACTCACATGATGTGGACGAGTTCTTCTCATGAGGTCCATGAGTAAACACTCACAGGATGTGGACGAGTTCTTCTTATGAGGTCCATGAGCAAACACTCACAGGATGTGGACGAGTTCTTCTTATGAGGTCCATGAGCAAACACTCACAGGATGTACTCGTTGTTGTGCCAGCGACCTTTTCGATGGTTGGAGCATGTTTACCGCTTTGAAGATGAAAGGCTGTCGAAGGATATTCTCTATTGACAGCTGGCGACGGGAGCTAGAAGAATCGGCGGTCCCACACTGCGGTTCAAGCACGTTTGCAAGAGGGACATGATGTCGTGCGACATTCCATCCGGGACATGAAGTCGTGCGACATTCCATCCGGGACATGATGTCGTGCGACATTCCATCCAAGGGCTGGGAAAACAATTGTTCAGAATCGAACAGTTTGAAGACCGTCAATTGGAGTGGGCATAGTGACTGACGTCGCGTGTAGAGGCCTTATGGCCGCAGAGAAAAGAGAAAGACTGAAGAGATTAAGGAACACCCCGGCAAGCCAGCCTCTTCAATATGGTTGTACGATCTGTGGGAGGGACTGTAACTCAGGGATCGGCCTTTACAGTCAATGCAAACTGTGTTGGAATTCAGGAGACAGAGCTGGACAAAACTCAAAGGGCGCCACGTGCATGATCTACAGAGAATGAGATGCTAATGATGATGATGATTACACTGGCTGGCTTCGTTCGTTCTCAATCTCCTGCTTCCAAACCCTGAAAGAGGCTCAAGTAGCAGAATGTAGTCCAGAGAACGGAATGCGTTGTGTCGTAGTTTACAGCTTGACTGCGATATTTGCACCTTTCGTTCCAACACATCGGACTTACGCAAGCATTTTTTGAGTACCAGGTTAGCATTCCCTCTTCGATCCCTTCTCCTTAGCCAGTCTGCCCTGCTGCAGCCTGTTATCCAGGATCACTACGTGTAGGTGTAGAAGGGTCTTGGCAACTCTGGTTCGCTGGCCCTGACGCTAGCAGTCAGCTATGGGTCGCTGACCACCGCAGCTCATGCACTGCTCAGCATCTTGATCCCGATTACACTGTTTCATAAAATGGTGTTGCTATAGAAGCTTCTTGTAACAAGTTGTTCACTCTTGGCGGTTCTTCTATTATAGCACGTGGCCTTTCTGAAGCCGACGATAGTCCAGTAAATGAACCGACAGCCGCCATTGATTCAAAGCAGTCTGCTTGTAACCAGGCCAACATAAAAGAGCTGATTTACACCCTATTCCGCCTCCAAGCGGTGGTCCTGGAAACAGGCTGCACTAGTGCAGTCTGACTAAAAGAGTAAGGATCACAGGGGAAAGGTAAACCTGCCCCCCCCCCCCCCCTACCTGTAAGAGGAGACTAACTGTGTGACATGGGATAACACCGCCATGGTTAGTTGGTTTGTTGGAAGCAGCAAAGATAACGCCTAACAGGCTGCAGGTCTACTTTGCTCTAGTGTTGGAGTCTGTTAAGATGGACTCACACATCAATTAACCCCCTCCCATGGTGTAGTAATACGCTGCTCGAACCTAGCCTGCTAAGCAGGAACTCCTCCGCCTGGCTGTATCAGAGATGGGACCTGCGCATGGCTTATGCTCCAATAGAAGTACAGGTCGACTAAGACTAAGACTGGAAAAGGTCTGTCTCGGCCCGCCTGACTGTAGTGTACTGCCACTGTTGTCAATAGGATCACCATTATAGGTACCGAAGTGTAGATCCCTGCTTGCTGGCGGGGTTGCTAAAATATAATCTTGTGTTCAGCTTCACGACTTGGACTTGAGATAATGTTTTCTGTTGCACCTGACCCAGACGAAAGCACCTGCCCAGACGAAAGCACATGCGGGTGAAGGGCCTTGCATTGCTACGGAAAAAAATACGACCACTAAACTCCTTCATCTTCAGCATCCTACATGGAGACATAAAACAGCTATGGAGACAGAAAACAGATATGGAGACAGAAAACAGATATGGAGACAGAAAACAGATATGGACACAGAAAATAGCTGTGGAGACAGAAAACCACTATGGACACAGAAAATAGCTGTGGAGACAGAAAACAACTATGGAGACAGAAAGCAGCTGTGGAGACAGAAAACAACTATGGAGACAGAAAACAACTATGGAGACAGAAAACAGCTATGGAGACAGAAAACAGATATGGAGACAGAAAACAGCTATGGAGACAGAAAACAGATTTGGAGACAGAAAACAACTATGGAGACTGAAAACAGCCATGGAGACATAAAACAACTATGGACACAGAAAACAGCTATGGGGACATAAAACAACTATGGAGACATAAAACAACTATGGACACAGAAAACAGATATGGAGACATAAAACAACTGTGGAGCCAGAGACATATATGGAGACAGTAAACAGCTATGGAGACATAAAACAACTATGGAGACATAAAACAACTATGGAGACATAAAACAAATATGGATATATAAAACAACTATGGAGACATAGAACAACTATGGAGACATAACACAACTATGGAAACAGAAAACAGCTATGGAGACGGAAAAAAATAATGGAGAAAGAAAACATCTATGGAGACAGAAAACAGCAGTGGAGACAGAAAACATTTATGGAGACAGAAAACAGCCATAGAAACAGATAACAATTATGAAGACAGAAACAACTTTGAAGACAGAAAACAATTAGAGAAAACATTTGCATTCACTACCAGAACACGAGGAAAAACATGTTATCTCAAGGATCCTTCAAGTCAAAATCGGTCGGTAACCGGTCGCTGTACATTGCAGTCAAACCAGCTGTAAACGAGCACATGAATTATAGAGGGCAGTAAAGTCGACAAGGAAGGGAAATGGTCCCACCACGAAGAACAAAGTTGATATTAGCACAATGAAGTCTCAAACACTTCATTCGAGATTTCAGTGTCTGATATGGGAACAACTTTTTATGTAAGGATAATTTGTTAACTTCACTTGTCTCCATTTCACGAGGATAAGTCAATAAATAGGTCACACAATGATTTGGGATAACTGACAAAAGTAGTTGGAAGTTTCTTAAAGTGTCATTAGGTGGCAGCACCATCCAGCTCTGTGATTACTCTAGGTAGCACACGCTAGATGTCGCATGCACGTGCGCTGAATAGACAAATAGGCGTCGTTCTCACAGAGTGTACAATCACAGAACTGCATGATATTGTGTAAGAGACAACATGATTTTCTGTACAGGATATTCATAAGGAAAATCTTTCTGTTTACAGTAAGACGTGTTTGACGTTTAAAACGATGCATAACTGTGTCGATACTTTTTTCTCCAGGACTCTTAACAAATTTGCTGACTAAGCAGGACCTGGTCAGTTTGTTCCGATTGCAATATAAGCATCTGTGCGGCGATTAGGTCAAATGATTCGAGCTGACAGGCGAGTAAAAACAGACAGTTTATCAACTGCAAAAGCGTGTTCGCTTAGTTTAGTCTACAGTATAATGGATAATAAATTGAATTTTCTGAACGTGTGCTTACTGTGTGTACCCATACAACAAACTGGCGAACAGTAAAATGAACCGTATGGACCTCTCCTTGCATTCAAAAAGCGATGAGATAAATATGTCAATGTTGGTGGAAATATTGTTTAGAAATAGGAGACAATGTAAGTGAAAAAATACGAGGCGTGTTCAAGTGAAACCGGACCTAGCTGCACCAAGTGAGCATACGAACGACGCGCACGATGACGTCATTTCTGGTGTAAACAGCACACACCAAGCGTCAAGTTTGCAAAATGTTATTATAATCCGACTTATCATTTCCTAATCAGACCGTTGAAAACATGGCGGGTGTGTGCTGTTTACACCAGAAGTGACGTCATCGTGCACATCGTACGTATGTTCACTTGTTGCAGCTTGGTCCGATTTAATTTTAACACGTCTAGTACATTGTTTTCTAACTCGTTTCTCATTTAGTTTTTTCTCTCTCTAAAAATAGCAATTTGAGCCGAATTTACTAACTTGTCTGGGATCACATTTATGTAGCTCGAATTAAAATACTGTTTATACATTTATTTTATAAGATTAGCATGCGCAAAGCATTGTTTTGAAACCATTTACTCAGCAATTATTGCTAACAAGTGAGTCGCAATTCAAAACAAGCAGTAATTGGAAAGAGAGGATAGAAATAAAGGTAAATGATTAAATGAAAGTATTATATAATTTTCATAGAAAAAAGCAAGTACCACTCGTGTCAGTTTATTTAAAACAATTAAAACAGAGAAGTAAAAGAAATTGACAGATAATAACAGGTTTTGTAGAATAAAACTGGACAATACAGAACACAAAACAAAACAAAAATCACTTCTAAAATAATAAACAAAATGCTAATACTTCTCTAAAAAGTAACTATAAATACACATAATAAAAATAATAAAAGAAAGCAAAGCAATGTTCAATGTCACTTCATAAATACTCTACTATCAAATACAAACACTCACACAACAGTTAGATGGTAAATACAGAACTGAAAAATGTGAAAAATGTATCAAGAAAAGGGCAATGCAATTAAATTTAACAAAGTACCGAAACATTAAAAGAAGCAAAGCAGAATAAAATATAATGAAGTGAGCTATGTGTGCCTGAGATGAATAGAAGGATTGAAATGGTTTGATAAGATAACAAAAGATAACATTATGTAACTTTTGCAAAGAACGATGTATATTAATAATATTTATGCACCATAAGCCATTCTTCGTAAGCACTGTTGACCCGCTGTTTAGCTATTTGTTTTTAAGAATTTGATGGTACTCATGGCTCATATGCTATTTTAAATTCCTGTAATGGGGGACGGCGTGGCCTAGTGGTTAAGTGGCACGGCTCACAACCCGAAGGTGCTGGGTTCGATCCCCATCACAGCACCGGCCGTTACCCCGTTAACCCTTAGAAAATGCAGGAGGAAGCAGACCCTTACATAAAATGCATGTTGAAGTCAGATACACTGGGCCGACAGGCGCAAAATAAAAACCACAGTGCAACGCACACCGCCTTTGGGGATTAGAGAAATAAGGCGAACGCAAAAAACAAAAACAAACAACAACAACAAATTCATATAAATGAGTCAATTCAATGGGCATACAATGGTCTTTGTTTTCTCGACAGTTATTGCACCTGTCCGTGGCGCTTTCTTTCCCAGTAAGGAGAACCGGGAATGACCCCTGGAAATTGCATGTTAACATGGGGAATATCGCCACTTGATCTCTTCATGGGAAGGAGTTAGTATGTGTCTGCTTGATCAGACTTGCAATGTTCACTATGTCGTTGGATTTTGAAGTTTTATTGATAATGCTCTGCATTTTTTAAAGGCTCTACTATCTTTAGATTCGGTATTGTTTCATCCCTCTTTACTTATCTATCTGCTTCCTGATTTTGATGCTTCTTGCAATGGGCAGAGATTGACTGTGCTTTCAATCTGTTTAAAATAAAAGCGGTTCATCCTTAGTACTTTTTAGCGACTGTTTAGTTCGTTGTTTTTAAGGTTTTGATGGCACTCATGGCTGATAGGCTGTTTAAATCCCGTTGGTGGGTCACAATAATCAGAATAAAACCCATAATGATAGTAATATACATGTCGATAGTTCATAAACTGATTTGATATATGGACAATGAACTTCCATGCTTTTGGAATGGTCTTTGTTTCCTCGGCCGTTATTGCATCTGTCCTTAGCACATGTTTGTTATTTACCAAAACAAATGGGAATCCCATAACTAATATATGAGTGAACAGCGTGATACTAGAACATGTAGACTTGTTGCTGGGACAGAGAATTACAAGTTATGATAGTTGTGAAAGGGATGCGAAGAAGAGAATAGGGAAAATCAAATTAAATATCATGATGAATATATCGGTATCCAGACAACTAACATATACATTAAAAATGAGAATCTTCAGTAGTTCCATATATTCAACATTATTATGCGGTACAAAAACTTGGAGTGGGAACCCACAGCTGGGGAACAAAATAGAGGCTCTCGAAACAGAAGAATGTGTCGCATTTCGTGGGAAGGGAACCAGACATATAGCGACGTCCTGTCGAGAGTAGGCCTGGGTAGAGACGATTGACAGACATTATCATTAAGCAAGTCATATTTTTTGGTGATGTAAAAAGACACGATGTTTTATTGAAAACAATACTGGAGGGGAAGGTAGAAGGCAAGTGGACAAATAGCATCAATGATATGTGGGAGAGCAACATCGAAAGATGGACTAATGTCAGTCTGGCAGAATATACAACCAAGACAAGAACAGAGAATATTGGAGGTCCATTACAGCCAATCTTTTTTGCGGAGACGGCACTTGAATCGAATTTACTTGCAGCGTTTTTACCTCAACACTGGGGTAGGAGGGATGGGATGGAGGCTGGGGGTTCGGTGGTTAAGGGAAAGGGAGGGGGTGTTATGGGGTTAGCAGATAATAGGGAATTAAATTCAATTAAAACAAATTGGAAATCTTGTTGCGAATATCAACTCATTTCAAGTAAACTTTATGAAAGGTATGCGCAGCGAGTCGCAATGTTGCTCTCAAACTGTCCCGATGGTACAGCCTGTCTTGGCTGATACATGGCGCGAGTTGCAATGTTGCTCCTAAACTGTCTCGATGGTACAGCCTATCTTGGCTGATACCTGGCTAATACCACCCAGGTACTTGCTTCTCCACTTTCATCCATTCGAAACCTAGAATAAAACGGATTTATCGTTCTCCTTTCCGTGTATTATAGATGGGAAATAGTTTCTAGGGTTTGCTTTCAAAAAGTCAACTTCACACACAGATCTGCACATTGGTCAAGCGGAACACTTATAAATCCTGCCTCCTTCTTCTTATTCTTCGTCTTATTCTTCTTCTATAACTTGGGTAGATTTTAAACTTGAGTTCTGTACGGGCAGCGGGTCTACATTGCTCTAGTGTTTGTGTCTATTAAGATGGACTAGCACAGCAGTTAACAACCCTCTTCTTTTCGATGTCCAAATGCCAAGGAATTGTTAACGTGCTCGACACTACACACGGGTGTCCGATCTCACTACCCAGACATCAGGGGAATTTTTTACCAGAAGATCCACGTGAAAAAAAATCACGGTCTCCATCGTGGTTCGAACCCGCGACCATCGGCACCAGCGGCGGACACCTTACCTCGAGACTACTTACTGCCCTGCAGTCTGTTAGGCGCAATCTATGCTGCACTTACAAATCATCTTACCATGACCGGCGTCACGCCATGTCCATGAGTCAGTCGCCTCTTACGACATGCTCTCTGTGAGGCAGTGGTGGCCTTTTTGTCTTTGCATACACAAAGACACCGGTAGATCGCTCGGGCGTAATGGAATCTATAAATATGCCTGGATCGAACGCAGATTTGCATAGACGCAAATGTTGAAAGACAAAGGACTAACCCAGTCGTGACACCTTTTTTAGGTTGCTTCCCTAGTCTATCACTGTAACTCATTTCTCTCTAGTGGCAAAGCGCCCCTTCCCCCCCCCCCCTAATCTGGAGGTCCGGTTGTCAAATTCCGGGCCCCTATTACTTCACTATCTTTCCTGTTGTTCGTGAATATCTTACTCAGGTGCAAATAAATCCTTGTCTTGTGATCATTGTCACAAACAAATATTCCACTTCCCATTTTTGTCACAGAACTTTCTCTCACTCCACTCAAGAAACACCCTCCTAAAATTAATCTTTCCGAACAACATAAGAATCTTTGCACTTTAGCACAGAGATGACAGGTCGAAAACACAGCGAACCACGCGCACCGAATATCAATTGTTTTATTTATAGAAAAGTATAACACGTGATCATTGTGCCACCTACAATTGATCGTCACACCGACAGTAAATGCATATACGCACGTATTGACAAGTGAACTTAGGAAAAGGAAACACTGCTGGCAAGATTATACATGCTGTGTTAATTTTCTACAACAGGCAGATGACACATATGGTTAAAAGAGAGACAGAGGAGCAGGACAGTTTGCGTGCCATGCAGGTGTAGATAAATATTTTAGATACATAGATACATAAATAGATAGGTAGTTGAACAGATAAATAGGTAGATATATATTAAGTTAGATAGGAAGATATATGAATGGATAAATAGATATATAGACAGACACACAGGCAGATCTATAGAACGATATAGAAAGACAGACAGACATAAAGGCAGATACATAGACACATAGATAACAAGTCCAGAAGCTAAATTTATGGATATATGGATAGTTGGATAGATGGATGGTTGGTTGTTGCTCCAGCGGCCTGTGGGATCTTGCCCTATAGTGGTATCAGGAAGTGTTTTTAAGCTGTTGTTTAGTTCAGTACAAAGTGTTCCACTTGTCTGCCCTTGGAAGTAGAAGCACACCGGCAACCATTGGCCATTCAAAAAGATGGTGTTCAACAGTTTCATAGGGATGTGTACACAGCCGGCACTTGGAGTATGTTCTGGTTGGATTCTGTTCAAGTGACTGTTAAGTTGCATGTGTTGAGTGCGAAGTCGGAAAATGCTGCTTTGATATCCCCTTTTTGGGGAATCCAGTGGACTCGATGTAAGGTGTACTGGAGGTCATGCGTTCAAATCCCTATTTTCCTTGATCTTTGAGTAGTGAGATCAGACAACCATGTACAGTAGCGCGCATTAAAAATGTCCCTTGGCACTTGAAAATCGAAAAGAGTAGACTTAACGTTAACAATGTGTTCTAATTATTCTAGAGATTCTCGCCCAAATGAAAATATGTCGCAACAAAGGGACTGTGGCCTACCATCAGGTCTTGGTTATGTGCTTATCGGCGCAGAATAGATGGTGCATGACACAGACTACGGGTCTAACTTGCTCTAATTTACCCTTTCACCACAACCAGTCCAAAAAATAGTCTATAGAATTTTCGAGGGGACACCAACCAACTGTGATTGACCTGGCAAATCATCAGCGTATTTTTTGCCTGTCATAAAAAATATAACCAAAGTAGGTAATCCCCCCTTCCTCTCAACATTTAACGACGCAAGTGGACTGAAGATATATAGAGATAGACATCTCCTTTTCAAGAGGTTCATTTGTCATTGAGATTTTAGATGGCCATATCTCTTCCAGTATTCGTCATTGTCCATATATATATATAATAATAATAATAATAATAGCTGTCCATCGGTGTCGATGAGGACCGCCAACATCATCCTTGTCACAGATTTCCCTGTTGGGTGTGAGTGCGCATGTGGCTGAACAGGCCATTGCGGGCACGAAAACATCTGCTACATATCGGGCACACGAGGTTTGTAGAAGGGGATGGTGTTCTCTCTGTTCGGGATTTCAGGGTCTCACGTCTGTTCTGGGCTTTCACAGCACGGTGGTCTTTGTCGGTAGCTACACCCGATTTGACTGCGCTTCTCCAGTCAGATCTGTATTGCGCAAGGCATTCCCAGGTGTCGATGTCTATCTGGCGACTTTTCGGTGAGTCCTTCAGACCGTTTTTAAAACGTTTCTTTGGGCGCCCTCTCTCGCGCCATCCCTCTCTCAGCTCGCCGTAGAGAAGCTTCGTTGGGAGCCGCTCGTCTGACATACGGACGAGGTGTCCGGTCCCTCCTAGTCGTGCTTTTCTAACAGTGCATGGATGCTGGGCATGTTAGCTCTCCAGAGAACCTCGATGTCAATGACACGATCTTGCCATCAGATGTGGAATATTCGCCTCAGGCAACCTGTGTGGACGTGGTTTTTGTTTGTTTTTGCGCTCTCCTTATTTCTCTAATCCCCAAAGGCGGTGTGCGTTGCACTGTGGTTTTTATTTTGCGCCTGTCGGCCCAGTGTATCCGACTTCAGCATGCATTTTATGTAAGGGTCTGCTTCCTCCTGCATTTTCTAAGGGTCTGCTTCCCCGGGGTAATGGCCGGTGCTGTGATGGGGATCGAACCCAGCACCTTCGGGTTGTGAGCCGTGCCACTTAACCACTAGGCCACGCCGTCCCCGGACGTGGTTTAACCTCCTTGCATGTCCAGAGTATACAGTCCAGCTTTCGCAAGTGTTGGAATGATGGTTGCACGGTAGACTTTGAGTTTAATATATATATATATACACATATATACACACATACATACATGCCTATATATATAGCTTATAGATTGATCGATCTAGAACGATAGCTATGTATATGGATAAACCGATATATAGATTAGAAGTAGACACATGCATACATAATAGCTTTTAGAAATACTTGTCACTGTCTGAGTTGTGTTCCATTAAAATTTCCCCTGGAGCCCTTTTTCGCAGAATGACGTACTGTAATCATTGCTATTTTTATTTATATTTCCCGTTCTAATTTGATCCCTTCCACTTTATTCTAACTCCAATTTTTGTACAATTTTTTTGTAGTTTCTTTTGTGCCTTTTTGAAACTTGTTTCGTGTCCGAATAAGAGCGTAATGAACGGAACACACGGAGACCAAAGCTAGGAGAATACATTGGAACAAGTTCGTGCTTGGAACAATGGGAGCAACGAGGCAGTAGGGGAATATACATACAATAGATCACGCGGGCGCTGGAGGTTTTTGTGGATGCCGTGACCTTGAACGTTTTGTAAGATGATTGTAAGTCATGGACAGGGAGACAGGAGCAGTCACTTGAAATGGAAATGCAATGAATGCCAGCCATCAATATGTCTACGATATTTCAATTAGGGATTCACCGAATATCTGTTTTAACAATTCTATCAATTACGAATATAGGCCTTGAACTTTTAGTATTCGGATACGAGTAGGTATATTGAGTGACTGGTTGCAAATTTATATAGAAATTATATAATAGAGAAATAAGGCGAACTCATAGCAGAAAAAATAAATATAAATGGTTTAGATGACGGCAGAATCTGCATGCAACACATTTCTTCTACTTTTTGTCTTTTCTTTTCTTTTCTTTCTCAAAATCCCAGTAAGTTGTGTGAGTGATGAGTTTTGGGTATGTTGCTAACCGGACAGGACCCAATGTCTACTGGGCAATGTGCTAGTCAATTATTGCCCGTTTGTACATTTCCCAATCCCACCAAAACCGGAAGCGTGTAAATTTCCCAATCACACGGAAACCGGAAGTGTGTACATTTCCCAATCACACAAAACCGGAATTGTGTACATTTCCAAACCCCACCGAAACCGGAAGTGTGTACATTTCTCAATCACACCGAAACTGGAAGCGTGTACATTTCCCAATCACACCAAAACTGGAAGTGTGTACATTTCCCAATCATACCAAAACCGGAAGTGTGTACATTTCCCAATCACACTGAAACCGGAAGTGTGTACATTTCCCAATCACATCAAAACTGGAAGAGTGTACATTTTGAGGTCACGCCAAAACGGGAAGTGTGTACATTTTGAGGCTACATCAAACCGGAAGTATGTACATTTTAAAGTCACACCAAAATCGGAAGTACTAGCAAGTATGGTAAAGGGCGCTAATCTCGTGAAGTGCAGCCCCGGTTAGCAACAAAACAAAAAACACACAATATAACCGAAACAGTTTCAAATGGCCAATGACCATGTCCGGGTAATCCGAGTGAATAAAAACCCCAAGAAAGTGAACAAGCTAACGAATCAAAATGGAAAACCGCAACATTTTTCCGTGGACTCAATTGTAAGTCGTCGACTATTGTGCATTCCAGTCAAATCTGTGGTCAGGCGGCATCCATAACAGACTAAAATACGAAAGTAAAATTAGACCCGCGGACTGCAAGGTGCTTCCTTTGCTGCTCTGCATTCATTACCTATACGTCATTTCCTGTCATAGAAAGGTGTGTCTATTATCCCTACCATATATCCCGAGTGGTCTGCTGGGGTTTCTGTTTATAACAAGGACAAGAATAGCACCACTGCCTCACAGAAGATATGTCGTAGGAGGCTACTAACTGTATGACATTGCATAACACCAGCCATGGTTAGGTGGTTTGTTTAGAGCAGCATAGATGGCGCCTAACAGGCTGCGGGTCTACTTTGCTCTAGAATTTGAGTCTATTAAGATGGACTCGCACATCGGTTAACAACTCCCCGTAAGCGCTTGTCCCAATACTACAGAGTATTAAACTGCTCGAGCCTAGCCCGCTAAGAAGGCGGCGGCAGCATCTGTCCTGGAGGAACGTCGTCTTTCGTGGCTGACTTTGCCGATTCTGGATTGACATGGACGACTGCAGTGTAAACAGAAAAAGTTGGATTGGTGTGGTGTAGGCTTCTTTCTTCTGTGTCGCTTGTCTTCCGTCGTTGTCATCAGAACTAGCATTGATGCCTCGATGTCCGATCTCAAGGTCACTCTCCAGGTAGCCCTATCCTCTGCAATCTCCTCCCAGGTATTTGGATTGATCGTAAAATCGTTCATGGATCTTTTGCAAATGTCCTTGTATCTTAATTTAGGCCTTCCTTGTGATCTGGTACCCGATATGAGTTCACCCGGGAGTAACTGCTTTGGAATGCAGGTATTTGACATTCGTTTCACGTGACCCAACCAACTCAGTCTCTTGTTGCTCAGAGTCGAGAAGAGGGAAGGTATTTTGGCGCCTTTCAGTATTTCCGAGTTGGTCACTTTGTCCTGCCACTTTATGTTCATTATACTGTGAAGATATCGCATATGAGAACTGTTTAACCTCTTCTCGTGTCTTGAATATGTTGTCCATGTTTCCGCTCCTTTTAACAGTTTACCAAGCACGCATGTTTAATATAACATGATCTTTATATTTAGCGTCAGCTTTCTGTTGTTCCATGCCATTTCTTTCAGCCTGTTGAAAGTTGTTGCTGCGTGCCTTATGCGTATATTGATCTCTTCATTGAGTGATAGTGTTGCTGTTACAGTATACAACATTTCACTTTTCTATGATAATTAGTAAGTAATCAACAAAACCAGATGACGTTTCAAACAGTTTTAATTTCGCAAAAATTGAACGAATGTCTTAAAAGTAATGCCAAAATCATTTTTTAAGGCTCAGTTCAAAAATCTGTTTTATTTGCTTTCACTTAACTTTTTATTCTATAGGGGGTTTATATGCCTGATTATAAGTGGATACGTTTAATATTCTTTGAATGTTACACTTCCGGGCGATGTAACATTTTTACAACAGCAGACATACTTTTTTACTATCATCAAACTCTCTCTCTCTCTCTCTCTCTCTCTCTCACACACACACACACACACAAACACATACGCACAGCCACATACACACACAGCCACATACACACATATACACATTTTCAAATTAGACTTCTTTTTTTCATTACAGTGAACGTTTCTGTAGAATTAGAAATCATATTTCTGAAACCTCAAAAATTAAGTGAATGATGCCTTAGGATAAAAAAAAAACCATTGAAGATATAAAGTGACTGTAGCAGAATATAAAACAGGGCGTAAAAGAGGTAGCAGAGATAACATCAGAGAAGAAGAAAGTAGAAATCAAGAAACCATTGGGTAACAGCTGAAATGCTAAACAAATGGAAGAGAATGCAAATGGCAGCGCAGAGAAACAGAGAAAGACATTGCTAAGTATAAGCTTACCAAGAATGAATGAGATCGGTTATTTAAAATGGCTCGAAAAAAATAGTGGATAGATTGATGCAAGAAAATTGAAAATCTGGAAAAAAAGAAACCCAAAAATAAAAAAAAATAAATCGAATAAATACATAAGAAAGTAAAACATTCCTTTAGTAAAAATAAGGACATACAATCACTGGTGATTAATGATATTAATTGGAAACAAATAACAGATCAACAGAGCAAAAAACAGAGAAATTTAAATAATATGTTATGGAATTGTATCAGGATAGTGTCAATGCACGTTAGCTCAGTTCATAGCGAACAATTCGCTATTTTCTGTGGTAAAGTGATTTTAATCAGGGACCGCTTCTCCAGTCAACCCAGCTGTAAATAAGCGCACGAGTTAGGCAAATTACAAACAGCAAGGAAGGGACCCTACCTCTCGCAGGCTGCTGCTTAGTAAAATGGAATCTTCAAAAACTGCATTTCCAACCAGCTGTTTTTCCACATACTTTACTTTTACTAGTGGCAAACAAACTCCTGCATGGGAAGTATCATTGGTAGAAGAGAGATTATCTGTAACTAGAGAAGAATTTTAAAAAGGCCTTTTACTCATTCCGCCAAAATAAAGCTCCAGGGATATAATAAATATCCGTTGAGCTCTTCAAAACAGCAGGAGACAACTTTTACAATTTACATTTGAGGCTCGTTAGTATTATCAAAAATGGAACACAGTAAAAAAAAACATACAACTTTATTAAATTCTTTTGCCAAAGAAATCGAATGAAATATGGTGCAAGACTACCACAAACAGATACCAGTATGACGTACGAAGAGTCAAAACGGCTTATCAAAGCCAGATACATGAACAAATGGGAAACCGAACATACTGGTTACACCAAAAACGATGCCTATTACCAGTTGAACCGAAGAGAGCAGGTCGTTGTCTTAAGACTTCGCACTGGCCACAACAGACTGAGGTACCACCTATTCAACAAATTGAAGATAGGGTGTACCGACGAATGCCCGTGCGGTACTGGTAAAATGACCGCTGAACATCTGCTGCAGAACTGCCCGACATACGAGGATCAGAGAGAGCAGATGTGGCCATTACCAGTGGAACTGGAAGACAAGCTCTATGGCAGTGGCGAGAGCCTCAGGATGACCACCGCTTTTTTCGAAAAAGTAATGGTTACTGTCTGACTGCGTACGAAGAAGAAGAAGAAGAAGAATGAAATATAATGCGGTCAGTTCCGAACGATAAACTTAATAACACATCTAAAAGATATCATCATCATCATGTAGCATGTCCTTGATAAAACGCCGTTCTCATCAGAATTATTCGATAGTAATCTCGATCAGCAGTCAGTCCACCCGCGTGCTCCATGTTCATGTAGTCCTTGATGTCTTACGTCCATCTACGTCTTGGTTGACCACTGCGTCGTCTGCCTGGAACAATGCCCTCCAGAACTGCTTTTTCCAGTTCGTCATGGCGCTTGTAAAACCTCAGTTTCCGATACGTAACGAGGTTTATAAGCCAGTTTTCTTCGACACTCACATCTTGCAGGACGGCTTTATTTGTTATTTTATTTACCCACGGTATTATTAGAATTCTCTTGTAGCATTTCGTTTAGAAAGCCTCGGTTCTCTCCCTTAATATTTGTGTTATGGTCCTTGTCAGGCATTCGTACACTACCACTGGGAATACGAATGTTCTTATGATCTTCAATGTTAATTGTTTGTTAGTATTGTGATACACATTAACAATATATTAAAGACAATTAAGGAGAGAATTGATGGCAAGATAGAAAGGTGTTGAAAGATAACCAGTTTGGATTTCGCAAGGCCAGAGATACATGGGATGCTCTCGGATCATTGCGGCTACTCGCAGAAAGAATGATAGGTCAAGAACGATCATTGTTTATCTACTTTATAGACTACGATAACATTTTTGATCAATTACTGTGGAATACACTTTTTTAGATACTGCAACAAATAGTTATAGAGAGGACAATCATTAAGTTAATGCAGAATTTGCATGGAAATCAAGAGACAATCATTCCAATCACAAGCTAACATATCCAGTTTAAGTATACGACTAGGCTGCTTGCTTTGACCAAGTCTCTTTGACGCTTACATGACAAGTATACGACTAGGCTGCTTGCTTTGACCAAGTCTCTTTGACGCTTACATGACAAGTATACGACTAGGCTGCTTGCTTTGACCAAGTCTCTTTGACGCTTACATGACAAGTATACGACTAGGCTGCTTGCTTTGACCAAGTCTCTTTGACGCTTACATGACAAGTATACGACTAGGCTGCTTGCTTTGACCAAGTCTCTTTGACGCTTACATGACAAGTATACGACTAGGCTGCTTGCTTTGACCGAGTCTCTTTGACGCTTACATGACAAGTATACGACTAGGCTGCTTGCTTTGACCAAGTCTCTTTGACGCTTACATGACAAGTATACGACTAGGCTGCTTGCTTTGACCAAGTCTCTTTGACGCTTACATGACAAGTATACGACTAGGCTGCTTGCTTTGACCAAGTCTCTTTGACGCTTACATGACAAGTATACGACTAGGCTGCTTGCTTTGACCAAGTCTCTTTGACGCTTACATGACAAGTATACGACTAGGCTGCTTGCTTTGACCAAGTCTCTTTGACGCTTACATGACAAGTATACGACTAGGCTGCTTGCTTTGACCAAGTCTCTTTGACGCTTACATGACAAGTATACGACTAGGCTGCTTGCTTTGACCAAGTCTCTTTGACGCATATTCTGAGATGTTGAGGGAAAGAGTTAGTAATAGTTGTGTAAAAGTCAATGGCATGAATGTTAGTGCAAACAAATTTGCTGAAGGTCAGGCCATAGTGGCAGGATCAGTAGCAACGTTGCAAAGACTATTTGAAAAAAATTAACAACACTGCCATAAAGTTTGGCATAAACAATAAAAACATTGAAGACAAAGACTCTGGTAATAGACAAGCAACATATACAGATTAATGTAGTCATTAATTGAAAAAATAATCGAACAAGAATATAAATACAGAAACGAAGATTCAGTTGGATGGAACATAATATGCAATATGAAAGTCTTCTACAGAAGATAGCAAAGGACAAGATCCAGGGGAAAAGCGTAAAGGAGGAACCACGACTCACCTGCTCATCTCAGGCATGCAGAGACATTAAAGTACGAACAAATGTTGAAATGAAGAGAACTGCAGAGGATATGATCAAATGGAGAGGCATAGACAACATTACAACCAGTCTTAAGACTGATCGACCAGAGAATTGTGTGAAATAGAGAGGCGTGCTCAGACAATCTTACAACAAGTCTTAAGACTGATCGACCAGAGAATAGTGTGAAATAGAGAGGCGTGCTCAAACAATCTTACAACCAGTCTTAGGACTGACCAACCAGAGGATACGGTCATATGGAGAGGCATGCTGAGACAACCTTACAACCAGTTTTTGGCCTGACCAACCAGATGATAATGTGCAATAGAGGGACATGCTGAACCTTACAACCAGTTTTAGGACTGACCAAACAGAGGATAGTGTGTAATAGAGATTTATCTCAGGCAACCTTTCAACCAGTTTTAGGAATGCCCAAATAGAGGATAGTGTGTAATAGAGATTTATCTGAGGCAACCTTACAACCAGTTTTAGGAATGACCAGATAGAGGCTAGTGTGTGTAATAGAGATTTATCTCAGGCAACCTTACAACCAGTTTTAGGGATGACCAAATAGAGGATAGTGTGTAATAGAGATTTATCTCAGGCAACCTTACAACCAGTTTTAGGAATGACCAAATAGAGGATAGTGTGTAATAGAGATTTATCTCAGGCAACCTTTCAACCAGTTTTAGGAATGACCAAATAGAGCATTGTGTAATAGAGAGACATGACCAGAGAACCTTACAACCAGTCTTAGGGCTGACTAGCCAGGGGATAGTGTGTAATAGAGAGACACGCTCAGACAACCGTACAACCAGAAGTAGTGCTCGTCAGGTCAGTCAGATAATGATGATGCCGATATCTTAAACTTGAACAGTCATTATAAATTATAACAAAACAACGTGACACGATCTAAACTAATACAACAGTCACAATACAAGAACTATCACACATACTCAGTTTACACTTTTTGTTTGAACTGGCTGCGTGCCTTTCTTCTACCTTGTCAGCTGACGCAACCCATGACTCAATAAAGTTCTCATATTGCGTCAGGTTAGCACGGAGTTGAAGCTGAAAGTTATGTAACAACTTGGTTCTATAATAATCATATCGCTCTTTGATCAATTTATACTCGTAGACAGGGTACTAAATAGTTCATTGAATGCACTATTCGGCACCGACACAGCTCAGTTCAGTTCATCACTCTTGAGGCTAGAGCACCCCTGCGGACACCTTCACACTGCGCCACCTTTCTCTGTCTGCGGTTGCTCATTGAGTTGGAGATTAATCTTCTTCTTCTTCTTCTTCGTTCGTTCTCAATCTCCCGTAAAGGGCTTAAGTAGCAGAATGTAGTCTAGAGAACGGAATGCGTTGTGTCGTAGTTTACAGCTTGACTGCGATATTTGCACCTTACGGTCCAACACATCCGACTTCAGCAAGCATTTTTTGAGTACCGGGTTATCATTCCCTCTTCGATCCCTTCTCCTTAGCCAGTCTGCCCTGCTGCAGCCTGTTATCCAGGATCACCGATTGGAGGTGTAGAAGGGTCTTGGCAGCTCTGGTTCGCTGGCCCTGACGCTAGCAGTCAGCTATGGGTCGCTGACCACTGCAGCTCATGCGCTGCTCAGCATCTTGATCCCGGAGATTAATCCATTCAAGGAGGTTGTCTTCCCATCGCTTTCTCAGGCTTACCCGCCCTTGCTTGTCCGCCCTTGCTTGCCCGCCCTTGCTTACCCGCCCTTGCTTGCCCTGTAGTATCATATTTGCAAGGCCTTTATTCATCGAGACGTGGTCATACCAAGTGAGCTTTCGTTTTTTGATCGTTGTGAGCAGATCGTTACAAAGTCCACTGGCATTCTCAATTATTCACGACACTTCATCATTTGTGATAGGGTCTTTGTTGGTGATATTTCGGAGTCTTCTTAAACATCTCTTCTCCATGGCCTGGATTCTTCTCCGGATGTCTGTTGTAATGTTCCACGTTTTGCAGGCGTACAGGAATATTGAAAGAACCAGTGAACGCATTGGTCTGACTACAAATGACATAGCCCGTTTATACAATCTAAATATTCCAAACGAAAAATAGACGATTTATTAATAGTATATTCATGCAGCCAGCTATGTTCTAAACATCAGACTTGGACCCAGCCCAAGAATAATATCTCGCAATATGTGAAATTGGAGTCTTACAAAAAGCTGGTTATCTACGAAGGGAAAGAAAGAGACGAAGAAACAGAAAAGAAGAGGGAATAATTTAGCATTCCGGAAGATTGAAGAAATAATAATAATAGTATTTATCGTAATTATTGTTATGACTGTCTGATAACATCTTCATCAACCAGTTGAAGGGATTCCAAATACTAGATTCGGCCTACAAGAAAGATTTGGACGGAGACGGCGACTTGATGTTTTTATGAGCGGAAGCCATGCTAATTTGTACATACAGAACTGAACGACGAAACCCCGTCAAATAAGCAAATTACCATCAAGCAGGGCGAGAACTTGATCACAGGTAAGAAAGCCGCAAACGCCTTTGTCGATCACTATGCCAGAGCAAACCACATCGAGATCCCTGCAGATAAGCATACAGACATTAGCGAAGAGCTAAAGGGACACGAAAACATAAATACGGCTCCTGAAGAGCACATGATGGCCAAACTAACAATGCGCGAAATGGAAGAGGCTATGAGAACACTAAAGAGAAGGAAATCTCCCGGAAAAGACGGGATAACAAACGAAATGCTGATGGGGCTGGGCCAAACAGCGAAGAAAAAACTACTATCAGTCCTGAACCAAAGCTGGAAAAGGGGTATTGTACCCCAGGCATGGAAAGATGCAATACTGGTACCAGTACCAAAAACAGGAAAGGACAAAACAGATCCGAATGGATACAGGCCCATAAGCCTACTGAGCTGTGTCGGCAAGCTGATGGAACGGATGATAAACACCAGACTGATGTGGCATCTGGAAGAAAAACGAATACTAATTCCACAGCAAGCCGGCTTTAGACAGCACAGATCCACTGAGGACCAGGTCATCCTCATAGCCCAGGAGATAGAAGATGCCTACCAGGCACAGAAACACACAGTAGCTGTTTGGGTGGATCTGGAAAAGGCATTTGACAAAGTCTGGAAGGATGGACTTAGAGTCAAGCTAAGAAGAAGTGATGTTTGTGGGAAGATGTACAAGTGGATCAACCACTACCTCAAACAAAGAACGGCCAGAGTCCAAGTACAAGGGCAGATGAGCAAAAAGGTGACACTCGAGCAGGGAGTACCCCAAGGGGGAGTACTGTCACCCACACTCTTCCTGGTATATATAAACGATATTACAGAGAATATACCAAGAAGAGTCCATAGCTCAATGTTTGCAGACGATCTGGCTATGTGGACCTCTGAAAAGAATCTCACCATAGCAAGAAATCGGATGCAAACGGCCCTAACATCGCTGGAAGAGTGGGCGAACTCATGGCTGGTCAAAATAAACGAGGAGAAAACCACGTGCACAATATTCTCGCTCTCATTAAAACCCCAAAGTACCAAATTAAGCCTAAATGGCAAAATCCTGCAGCCAAACGACAACCCAACCTATCTGGGAGTCACATTTGATCGGCGCATGACATGGAAAAGTCAGATTGAGAGAAACCGAATGAAAGCCAGAGAAAGAATGGCGATCATGAGGAAACTTGCTGGCACAAGCTGGGGAGCAGACGAAGGCATACTAAAGAAACTGTACACTGGAAGAGTGAGACCAGTTCTCGAGTATGGCATCGCGGCATGGACAACAGCAGCGAAGGCGAACTTCGATAAAGTTAACAAACTTCAAAACCAAGCCATGAGAATCATAACAGGTGGCATGAAGTCAACGCCAATTGTAGAACTTGAAAAGATTACAAAACTGCAATCCATGACCGACAGAAGAGACTGCAGAGCCCAGCTGCAGTCAGAGAAACTCCGAAGACTGACGGACCATCCAATGTACCAGAGGCTAAACAATTTGGGAACTGGGAAACTAAAGCGGAGAAACTTTGCAGAAATAGCCAAAGCAAAGATGCACGAAGATCCCATAAACGCACTAACAACACCAAAACCCATCACTACTGTACGAAAACCTACTTGGAGGCAGGATATATTTCCAGAGGTGGTAGAAAATATACCAGGTATTGCAAACAAAAACTGCCAGACCGAAAAAGAAAGGAGAGACACTACCCTAAGCTTCATAACGAAAAGCTACCCAAGCATGGACTGGACCCATGCATACACCGACGGTTCTGTAACAGACACTACACAGAACGGAGGGGCAGGAGCATTCCTGAACCTACCAAATGGCAGAAAAATAACACTGTCATTCGCTACTGGTAAGTACACAAGCAATTTCAGAGCGGAGGCAGAGGCACTGAGGGCGGCAGTGGAAGAAATGGCAACACACAGTGAAAATGAGAGCCACATAGTCTTGCTGACAGATGCTCTCGCCGTAGTCACAGCGCTAAAAAGCCAGAAAAACACTGAGCTTAATGACTTAAGAGCAGCACTCTGCAAACTGTGCCAGCTGTCCGCACCAAAAAGGGTAGTGGTACAGTGGGTCCCGTCACACTGCAACATCCAAGGCAACGAGGAGGCAGACAGACTGGCAAAAGAAGGTGCAAGACTACCACAAACAGATACCAGTATGAAGTACGAAGAGTCAAAACGGCTTATCAAAGCCAGGTACATTACCAAATGGGAAACCGAACATACTGGTTACACCAAAAACGATGCCTATTACCAGTTGAACCGAAGAGAGCAGGTCGTTGTCTTCAGACTTCGCACTGGCCACAATAGACTGAGGTACCACCTATTCAACAAATTGAAGATAGGGTGTACCGACGAATGCCCGTGCGGTACTGGTAAAATGACCACTGAACATCTGCTGCAGAACTGCCCGACATACGGGGATCAGAGAGAGCAGATGTGGCCATTGCCAGTGGAACTGCAAGACAAGCTCTATGGTAGTGGCGAGAGTCTCAGGATGACCGCCGCTTTTTTCGAAAAAATAATGGTTACTGTCTGACTGTGTACGCAGAAGAAGAAGAAGAAGGACCGAAAGCTATAAACCACGACACAACGCATTCCGTTCTCAGGACTACATTCTGCTACTTAGACCCGTGTCAGGGTTTGGTAGCGGGAGATTGAGAACGAACGAAGCCACGTAAAGCCAAACACTTAATTTCACACGTCGAAATTCTGCGAATCTCTTGCGCCTTGGACAGAGGCCTGGACAGAGGCCATGATTGGTACTGATATCATAGAAGTATACTGTTTAACAGCTGTTGCCAAACTAATGCTAGTGTGTCTAAGCAGTGGTGACAGCTGATAAGTCGCAACGCGGCAACGGATGCTTTCTGACACCTAGTCCCGAAAACAAAAACCGTATACCTGTTAACATTTGAAATTGGTACAAGCGCTAACTGTGAACTAATTTTAAGTGAAAACAAAAACAGTGATATGAGCCCTACTTCGTGTTCTTAACTATCAGTCAAAATGGTATGTTAATAGGTTATCTTTGACCCTAGCCTGTCAGTTCAGCAACGCTGTGTGACCCGCAATTAGTTTCATCGTCGGCAAATTGAATTGCCACGTCACACAGAGGTTTCACCTGTCAATCTATCTCGGGTCAAGGCCAGCCTTCGCTGTTTTACTTACCTCTCTCACCGCCCCCCACTCCTTTTTCACTAACGAATACATTTATAGCAATGGCATGTCACCATTGGGGGAATGTCAGGACCCTTACTGGGAAGGAAATCATAGGCCTACTATACTTCTACAAGTGTTAAAGTACATTAATGTCTGACATTTGTCAGAGACGAGGATTCCTGAACGCCAGGTCGCCATGGCGCCGACAAATTTAGTCGCACAATTTCCGCAGTGGTGTAAATCCTTAATAACTTTAAAGAGACATAAAACATCATAGTTTCACGTCTAATTTCCTCTCGTTCCACCGAGTCAGACTGCCGGCGTCATGTTAACCAGCGGCTAGGGAATAACACAAATAAGAAATAGCTTTGAAAATAAACTTACATTTGCACATGCAGAATTCTTATTTTTTTAAAAACAATCCCTCCCCCAGTCTTTTACCCGACATATTTCACAGCCCTACGAGTAGCTCATCTAACACAATGCAATGCTTCTACAGTTGTTCTCCTGGCTCCTTTATCCTAAAAAGATTTGCCATCCAACGAATTCAAACGTAACGATTGAAACGGTCTGCAACTTGACCTAATTTATATGAAACCGATTATATATTTTGACATTTATTAATATAAACTATTCTTCTGACTCGTTCTTGTCAGCGGAATGATATAGTACTTAAAAATAGTACAGATAAAGGGTAGTAATTTCTTCTATCTACGTGTCGTTAGACGCCGTGAGGAGATGTAGTTTTTGCCGTGTGCCAGCAATGTCGCCGATGTTGTTGTCATTCAGTGTTTCTCCAGTGTCTCTTTGACACCATATATCCATCTTTTTCGTGGTCTGCCTCTTATCCTGCAGCTCTGATGTCTGGTATTGTAGATACGACCAGCTGGTAACTTTGGTTGCATTCATGTCAGGTGCCGAACCATTTTATTCTCTGACTTTCAATGTGTTCTGTAAAGGGCCCACCGTCTGTCTTCTTCTTCTTCTTCTGCGTACACAGTCAGACAGTAACCATTATTTTCTCGAAAAAAGCGGCGGTCATCCTGAGACTCTCGCCACTACCATAGAGCTTGTCTTGCAGTTCCACTGGCAATGGCCACATCTGCTCTCTCTGATCCTCGTATGTCGGGCAGTTCTGCAGCAGATGTTCAGTGGTCATTTTACCAGTACCGCACGGGCATTCGTCGGTACACCCTATCTTCAATTTGTTGAATAGGTGGTACCTCAGTCTGTTGTGGCCAGTGCGAAGTCTGAAGACAACGACCTGCTCTCTTCGGTTCAACTGGTAATAGGCATCGTTTTTGGCACCGTCTGTCTGATTTCTTCGTTCCGTACTCTGTCCAGCCTTGTGACCCCGACAGCTTTTCTCAAACCCATCATTTGGCATACCATGATTTATCTTTCTTGTGCTTTGGTGAGAGTTCATGCCTGACACTGGTAACAGAGAGTTGGTATAAACATACTATTTATCAGCTGTCTCTGTCTCCACTGGATTGTGTTTTTTGCCTTAATAATTGTGAGAACTGACAGGAAACGCTTAAGTCTTCTTTCTTTCTGATTCCATCTCTGTCCAGCCATACATCTTGTGTGAAAGGTAGTCCATTAGCAGAAATGTACTCGGAGATGAAGTGCCAAAGATTTCATTTTTGAAGGATGCATTTGTTTTTGTGACATAAATTTACAAATTCTATTTCTCGCTACCAGCCTTCTAAAACAGTAAGCCTGTTGTCTGCACACTTCATCTGGACAAACTGGACTAGATGTGTCAGCAAGATTTATAATTCTAGTGATACAGTATAGAGACTAAAGGAATAATGCACGGTGTGTACTGGACTAAAGATTTACTTACCATCAAACCTTCCTAGTCCCTGTTCTCGGACATTGAAAATCCAGGACGGTTTTGTTAAAAGAAAAATGCCTAAAGTACCTAACTTCTGCTAACCTTTTCCATAACTATCCGTCGTGAAACGTCTTTCCTGTTTGCCTACAGTCCAGCTAAAATTAGCTTCACACCTTTCTAAGTACCGCTATTTACTACAGTGAGAAAGTGGGTTCGGGGGCTACCACCGTTGAATCCCACTTTTGTCACATGACCGACACTGCCCCAATGGGTCAGTAGCAAGTTCAGTAAATATAAATGATTTTTTAAAGAATATTGATTAGGAGAATGCAAGGGTCCTAATATGACAGGGTGAGCAATACAGAATTCACAATGTACCATCCTCTCATGTCCAAGTCTCCCTCACATACAAGATCGGTGGACCCAGTTCTTTCCAGTAATCCAACTAATAGTTAGGATTTCGAACCGTAAGCGGTGGGGAGGAAGACTAACGTCTGGCCAGGCAAAACATACTGATCAGACATGTTAGCCAGGGTCAGCCAAAACATACTGGTCAAGATCCTCACATCGGCTTTCTAGTAGTTCTCACTGGAAACGGACTGTTTTCATTTCAGTTTGGCTAACGAGGTGAGGGATAGACGTAATCCCCGTACTAGTGAGCGACACGCAGATAAACAACCGTAAGCAGTAAACTGGATGGGAAATCAGACGAGGCCCAGCTGAAAACACTCTCCTCATCAGTCAGTTGAGGAATGGTTGAGTCCGCTCTCCCCACCAGTTAGTTGAGGAATGGTTGAGTCCACTCTCCCCATCAGTCAGTTTAGGAATGGTTGAGTCCGCTCTCCCCATCAGTCAGTTAAGGAATGGTTGAGTCCGCTCTCCTCATCAGTCAGTTGAGGAATGGTTGAGTCCGCTCTCCCCACCAGCCAGTCGAGGAATGGTTGAGCCCACTCTCCCCACCAGTCCACTCTGCCAGGGAAGAGATGCTAAAATGGGAGAGAAGACGCACCGGAAACTATCTATCTCGCATTTTTGTTTCTATAAACATTTATAAATCCGTTTCTCCGTTTAGAGAATACCAATATTTAGCTTCATAATTCAATGACTAATTCTATTTGTTTCATTCAACAGATAGTTTATCACAGACAACTGACATGAAATACCGCTGTAGGAGTTAAGGTGTACGCACGCTGAAGAGTGACTTCATCTACCAAGATCATTCCAACATGTTTCATCTACCCAACCTGGGAATCATGGTCTCTAAGGTTATACAATCATGTCAAAGAACTGCCTTCACTGTCTTTTCCATGTTCATCGTTCTGGAATTTCTGGACGTCATTTCGGTCTCAAATGGACAAAGCATCGCCAATAGCAGTGATACTCATTCGCTTGTCCTAGACAACAAGACATGCACTGTTGTAGTCACACCTTGCAAGGAAGGTCTCCTACTTCCAATGTGGAAACCTCAAGGAAACTTAAGTAGCGGGGATAAGGCTGCCAGGGCTATCGTGTACATGGCAGCAATGATGTACATGTTTCTTGGAGTGTCCATCATCGCTGACCGGTTTATGGCAGCAATTGAAGTCATTACCTCCAAAGAAAAAGAGATAGTTGTCAAGAAACCCGGTGGAGGTATCACAGTTGTAAATGTCCGAATTTGGAATGAGACTGTGTCTAACTTAACACTGATGGCTCTGGGGTCATCTGCCCCGGAGATCCTGCTATCAATTATCGAGATTTGCGGGAATAAATTTCAAGCAGGAGAGCTGGGTCCTAGCACCATCGTTGGCAGCGCAGCATATAACCTTTTCATTATTATTGCCATTTGTGTTTACGTTGTGCCTAGCAATGAAGTGCGTCGAATTAAACATCTTCGCGTTTTCTTCATCACAGCTACTTGGAGCATATTCGCGTATATTTGGCTTTACTTCATTCTATCAGTTACCAGTAAAGGTATTGTCGAGATTTGGGAAGCCGTGCTGACCTTTATGTTCTTCCCAGGCACAGTTGTAACAGCGTACATTGCTGACCGGAAGCTTCTCATGTACAAGTTTCTGTCCAAGAAGTACAGTACAAGCCACGCCCACGGGAAAGGCGTCGTTAAACAGACAGAAGGCTTGCACGAAACGGAAATGGCTGATGGGAAATTGACACAGAAGACAGAGGAGATTATCTTCAAGGGTCTTGACATGCAAGATGACGAAGTCAGAGAATTCGAGCAACACAGACGTGATTTCATCGAAATTCTGCGTGAGCTTCGAAAGAAGAACCCAAATATGGAAATGAAGACACTGGAAGAAATGGCTGAATATGAAGCAGTGAATAAAGGTCCCAAGTCAAGAGCTTTCTATCGAATCCAAGCAACTCGACAATTAACTGGTGGAGGAAAGATTATCAAGAAAGCCAAGATTGAAAGTCGTATCAGTGCGACAGATATCAAGCAAGAGGATGAATCAGTCGATCAGATCACACGCGTGTTCTTTGACCCAGGGCATTATACTGTGATGGAGAATGTGGGAGAGTTTAGTGTGACTGTGACCCGAGAAGGTGGAGACTTGTCTAAGACCTGTTATGTGAACTACACCACTGAGGACGGATCAGCCAATGCCGGATCAGACTACCTCGGAGTCGAAGGCACACTTGTGTTTCAACCCCGCGAAAAACACAAACAGTTTGAAATCACAATTCTGGATGACGATGTGTTTGAAGAAGACGAACATTTCTACGTACATCTCTCTAACGTAAGGCTTGGCGATGCCGAGGGCACATGTGTTTCCAGCGATGAGCAAGCTCAACTTGCCACACCTTTCATAGCTACGGTAATGATTTTGGACGATGACCATCCGGGTATCTTCCATTTCGAAGACCGTGAGATGACAATCACTGAGAACGTTGGTGAAGTTCTTATTAAAGTCTGCCGCTCCTCTGGCGCTAGAGGATGTGTACGTGTCGCATACCACGCTGTTGATGGGACGGCTAAATTTGGCAAGGATTACGAAATTATTGCTGGAGAGATTTTCTTTGACAATGACGAGGCTGAGTAAGTAGATTGTTTTTTTTCTTGCTCTTCACTCTATTCTCTTCTTCTAGCTTTCTTAATGTTGTCTTTGTTGTTGTTATTGTCGTTCTTTTATCTTTTTGTTGTTGTTCTTCTTCATCCTTCTCTTCTTCTTCTTTCTCTTTTTCAACTTGTTCATCTTCCTATCATTCTTCATCGTCTCAACTTTTTCTTTTCTTCTTCTTTTTTTTCTTTTTCTTCTTCTCTCTTCTTTTTCTTCTCAACTTCTTCCCTATTATTAGTAATCTACTCTTCTTCTTCTTCTTCTTTTTCTTCTTCTTCTTCTTCTTCTTCTTCTTCTTCTTCTTCGTCTTCTTCTTTATCGTTTTCGTTTTCTTTTTAAGAATGTTTTTTCTTCTTCTTTTTTCTTCTTCTTCTTCTTCTTTTTATTTCTCAACTTCATCTTCCTATTATTCTTCATCTTCTTAACTTCTTCTTCTTCTTCTCCTTGTTCTTCTACTTCTTGTCCTTGCTCTTCCTGTTCTTATTCTGCTTCTTCTTCTTTTTCTTCTCTTCTTCTTCTTCTTCCTCTTCATCTTCATGTCTTTCTACCCAACGTATGTTTTACCGTCTGTCGGCCTATCGCCAATATTCGATCCCTACCAAAGTCTGCCCCATTTATTACTTAATATTATATATTCATCATATCTCTCTTCGATTTTTCTCATTTCCCTACACAGTCTCCCGAGAATAATGTTTAGCGGCCCATTTGATATCGGCCCATGACAGTACTATTAAAGCTTAGCCGCCTATCAACTGAATTTGAAAATGTCTGAATATTTTTCAACGCTCGGTGAGATTCTATTTTGCATACATTTGATATATCTTCTTCTTCTTCTTCTTCGTACGCTGTCAAACGCCAACCTGCATTTGAGATATGATATTCTTCTTGTTCTCTTACCGATCCAGGTGGAGTATAAAACCACCACTACGGTTGGACTCATTTAGGAAACGTGCTTTTAAGAACTTTGCGCGTTTTTGCAGTTTGGGTTTCTGTAGTAGTTTGTTTTACATCATAAGGTTGCTTGCCCCATAGATGCATCTGTTGTGTATCGTTTGCCGACATGAATAACGCTGCGGTGGCTCTATTCTGGTCTCCCAAGTGAGGGGCCCAGAGATCCTCTGGGAATGCTATTTACGTCTTGACCATGGGGAATATTTTATGTACACTTTCTTAACCTGTACACTTTCATTATCAGTATGCTTTCATTACATGTACACTTTCAATACCAGTACCCTTTCATTACATGTACACTTTCATTACCAGTACACTTTCATTACATGTACACTTTCATTACCAGTACACTTTCATTACATGTACACTTTCATTACCAGTACACTTTCATTCCATGTACACTTTCAATACCAGTACACTTTCATTCCATGTACACTTTCAATACCAGTACACTTTCATTACATGTACACTTTCATTACCAGTATGCTTTCATTACACGTACACTTTCAATACCAGTACACTTTCATTACATGTACACTTTAATTACCAGTATGCTTTCATTACATGTACACTTTCATTACCAGTACACTTTCATTACCAGTATGCTTTCATTACCAGTACACTTTCATTACATGTACACTTTCATTACCAGTACACTTTGATTACATGTACACTTTCATTACCAGTATGCTTTCATTACATGTACACTTTCATTACCAGTACACTTTCATTACCATACACTTTCATTACCAGTACACTTTCATTACATGTACAATTTCATTACCAGTATGCTTTCATTACCAGTATGGTTTCATTATATGTACACTTTCATTACCAGTACACTTTCATTACATGTACACTTTCATTACCAGTACACTTTCATTACCAGTATGCTTTCATTATATGTACACTTTCTTTACCAGTACACTTTCATTACATGTACACTTTCATTACCAGTACACTTTCATTACATGTACACTTTCATTACCAGTACACTTTAATTACATGTACACTTGTACCAGTACAATTTCATTACATGTACACTTTCATTACAGGAAGTGGTACCAAGAGCATTCATTCTAACTATGTTGACTGCTTCATATTCGATTACATGTACACTTTCATTACCAGTACACTTTCATTACATGTACACTAGTATTTGTTGGTTTTGATGAAAGCTCTCACATGGCGCTTGTCTCTGTTTCCACGCAGTTAATGTGAGCGTAACACAAGTTTAAGTGCTGAATTTTAAAGGTTGGGTAAATGTGGGTGCCATGGCAACAGCTGCCGTCGGGGAAGAAGGTAACTGCTCATGGACTAAGCCGTAGCTTATGTGAGGAGGTGTGGCCAATTCCCTTCCTTGCTGTTTATACCACCACCAACTTTTACGTCAGGTACCAATTTTACCTGGGTTAACTAGAGGAGTGGTCGTAAAAGGAATAAACTATGCTCGGATTTTGTTTCTGTCCGTCGTTGATTTCGAACCCTGTAATCCCAGTTTTAGCAAACCAGCTCACTGTCGACTAGACTACACACTCCCCTACAATTTTACGCAGATTAAATGCCTTCTTGACATTTCATCCCACATTGAAGGATTGCTTTTATCGCAGTAAAAAATGTTAAGACCACAT
Organism: Ariolimax columbianus; assembly: GCA_036924085.1. Lineage (NCBI taxonomy): Eukaryota > Metazoa > Mollusca > Gastropoda > Stylommatophora > Arionidae > Ariolimax > Ariolimax columbianus. Next base: position 19,246,996 of record JAVGWX010000007.1, read on the forward strand.
GAGAAGCAAATAAAAAGATTGGATCTGAACAGGGTTCTCAAACAGAGTAAGGTAAAGAAAGTAAGTCTCTATCCTGTCGTTTGGGCGCTTTATCGATCCAAATATGACAGGGGTATTTTTGAAGGGAATTAAATTAGTTCTTAATCTGTGGAACGGTGCTGGGAGATGCAGCGAGAGTGTTAGACGACTTCCTGAATTTTTATCGCAAATTCTTTCACTACTATTTATGCATTTATCTGGAAAAGACACGAGGTGTGCGAAAACTTTAAGGAAATGCATCCCAGATGTGTCGCGCTGGTTCGTCTATTAATCTAGGAAAGGGAATGGTTCCACAATGTGTCGCACTGGTTCGCGTATTAATCTAGGAAAGGAAATGCATCTCAAGTGGGGTAAACTGGTTCGCGTATTAATCTAGGAAATGAAATGCATCTCAAGTGGGGTAAACTGGTTCGCGTATTAATCTAGGAAATGAAATGCATCCCAGATGTGTCGCACTGGTTCGGGTATTAATCTAGGAAATGAAATGCATCCCAGATGTGTCGCACTGGTTCGCGTATTAATCTAGGAAATGAAATGCATCCCAGATGTGTCGCACTGGTTCGCGTATTAATCTAGGAAATGAAATGCATCCCAGATGTGTCGCACTGGTTCGCGTATTAATCTAGGAAATGAAATGCATCCCAGATGTGTCGCACTGGTTCGCGTATTAATCTAGGAAAGGAAATGCGTCCCAGATGTGTCGCACTAGTTCGCGTATTAACCTAGGTAATGAAATGCATCCCAGATGTGTCGCACAGGTTCGCGTACTAAACTAGGAAAGGAAATGCATCAAATTGTGTAGCACTGGTTCGTGTATTAATCTAGGATAGGAAATGCATCCCAGATGTGTCGCACTGGTTCGCGTATTAATCTAGGAAAGGAAATGCATTTAAAATGAACACACTGGTTCGCGTAATCATCTGGGAAAGGCTGACATTGTACAACGTTAAGAGTACATTGTGGAAGGTTTAATTGCAAATGTATGAACCACAGCTTCAAAGAATTTATGAACTCTTCAAATAATTGACATGACTCATGTAGTACGTCAGTTGATAGTTCTTCTTCTTCTTCATCGTACGCAGTCAGACATCAACCTTAATTTTTTCGAAAAGAGCAGCGGTCATCCTGAGGCTGTCGACACTCCCATAGAGCTTGTCAAGTGTTGCCACTGGTGATGGCCACATCTGCTCTCTCTGATCCTCGTATGTCGGGCAGTTTTGCAGCAAATGCTCAGCGGTCATTTTACCGGTACCACACGGGCATTCGTCAGTGCCACTTATCTTCAATTTTTTGTAGGTGGTACCTCAGTCTTTTGTGGCCAGTGCGAAGTCTGAAGACCACGACCTGCTCTCTTCTGTTCAACTGGTAATAGGCATCGTTTTTTTGTGTAGCCAGTATGTTATGTTTCCCATTTGGTCATGTATCTAGCTCTAATAAGTCATGTATCTAGCTCTAATAAGTCATGTATCTAGTTCTAATAAGTGATGTATCTAGCTCTAATAAGTCATGTATCTAGCTCTAATAAGTCATGTATCTAGCTCTAATAAGTCATGTATCTAGCTCTAATAAGTCATGTATCTAGCTCTAATAAGTCATGTATCTAGCTCTAATAAGTCATGTATCTAGCTCTAATAAGTCATGTATCTAGCTCTAATAAGTCATGTATCTAGCTCTAATAAGTCATGTATCTAGCTCTAATAAGTCATGTATCTAGCTCTAATAAGTCATGTATCTAGCTCTAATAAGTCATGTATCTAGCTCTAATAAGTCATGTATCTAGCTCTAATAAGTCATGTATCTAGCTCTAAAAAGCCGTTTTGACTCTTCGTACGAGTTGATAGTTCGAAGTCAGGACTGCAGCAGCGATTATATATATGGCTAGTCTAGTAAACGTTGATTTGGCTTGGCTTGGCTTCGTTCGTTCTCAATCTCCCGCTACCAAACCCTGACACGGGCCTAAGTAGCAGAATGTAGTCCTGAGAACGGAATGCGTTGTGTAGTGGTTTACAGCTTGAATGCAATATTTGCCCCTTTCGGTCCAACACATCCGACTTCAGCAACCATATTTTGAGTAACCGGTTAGTATTTGCTCTTTGATCCCTTCTCTAAAGCCAGTCTGCTCTGTTATCCAGGATCACCTTGTGGAGGTGTAGAAGGGTCTTGACAGCTCTGGTTCGCTGGCTCTGACGCTAGCAGTCAGTTATGGGTCGCTGACCACTGCAGCTCATGTCCTGCTCAGCGAAACGTTGATTTAAGAGATTATCCATCATTCTGTATAAAAACAACAGGATTATCATTTATTCGAACCTTCCCTGCGTAGCACATATTTCAAAACAACACTTTTAGTCGTGTCCTGAGACATCGATTTTAAATCTATCCTTGTTTTCAGTTCTTTTGTATGTTTGCGTCGAGTTGTATTCTCCAAGTGCATTTTGGTCTGCATGAACCTCAATTGCCCTGGGTATTCCAGACCAGAGACCGTCTTGTAATACTATGAGCTGGTTCCCTTAATGTATGGCCCATTCAGAATTTTATTATCAACACTCAATCGCGTCTCAATGATGTGAACAGGACTCGTATAGATGGTAAAGGTTACTCCAATATCATCGAATGCTAGCAGGGATGAAGTGTTAGAGAATTCATTGTACAAGTCCACAGCTTATTTGTGTGGTCGGGTTTCCAGTTCTCATCCTCGTGCCTTTTTTTTTTACCTAACAGTTAGCCAGATACCAATGTACATCTGGGTAGACTTGAATATGTCGAAAATGTGGATTGAACCTGCAACATTTGCTGAAGACAACAAGCACTATATCGCTCTGTTGACCAGACGCTCGTGGTATTTAAAGTCGCATGTAAAAGGAGTGTTCTTAGTTTTAAATAATCCTAGAAAAAAAAGGTTTACCTTCAATTTTAAAAACGCGTTTCTTTGACTGTCAAGTAATTGACATACACGGTGGAGTCATAACATAACCATAATATATATGTATTGATATCTAGGTATTGATATTTACGTATTAATATTTACGTATTAATATTTACGTATTGATATTTACGTATTAATATTTACGTATTGATATTTACGTATTGATATTTACATATTAATATTTACCTATTGATATTTACATATTAATATTTACCTATTGATATTTACGTGTTAGTATTTACGTATTGATATTTACATATTGATATTTACATATTAATATTTACATATTGATATTTACGTATTGATATTTACGTTTTAATATTTATGAAGTAAGAACCGACGTTCTGGACATGCAACTTAGTTATGTATTTATGTGCTTCTTAGCCTTAGTCAACCTGTACTTCTACAGTAGCATAAGCCCTTGTGCAAGTCCCATCTCTGATGTGAGATAGATGTAGAAAGGAGGAGGATTTCCTGCTTAGCGGTCTAGGTTCGAGCAGCTTATTATTTCAATTGTAGAGCGTGGTTAACTGATGTGCAAGTTCATCTTATTAGACTCAAACACTAGAGCAAAGTAAACCCGCAGCCTGTTAGGCGCCATATATGCTGCTCTTAACAAACTACCTAACCATGGCCGCTATTACGCCATGTCACACAGTTAGTCGCCTCTTACGACATGCTCTCTGTGGGGCAGTGGTGCTATTCTTGTTCTTGTCATATACATAAACTCCCATCAAAGCGCATTTATGTATTCATATTTAAAAATAATTATTTTAATTTGAGACTCCTTGTAGCTGAGCACTCTTCTGGACTAATTGCTTTTGGACTTTGCCTAAGAGTTCAGACAGGCACTATTACCATATGGCCAGTATGATACAATTTAATCGAAAGGACTCTGTGGTTTAAAGACCTCTGTCTTCGACATATATATATATATATATTGACTGGATGAAGAATCTCTTTGTGTTTGGTACCTAGAGTTTCATTACTTATTCAATTTGTATAAATACTTGGCTTTAGTATGCGATGAAAATATGAAACGTACAATGCAAATCGTTTAATAATAACAATAATGACATTGTAATAGCAATAATAATGAAGTAATAGTTATAGTAGTGATACCAATAATAACAGTACTACTTTTACCCAAGTTTTGCTCGGATTGATCTAACGAGGGACATTCGATATCGACTTGGACTGTAGTTACAACTCTATTTTTCAAAGCACAACTTACTATCGCCTGGCAAGACATAAAGAGCCAATGATGAAGTAATAATTAGAATAATAATAATAATAATAATAATGACGTGGCTTAGTCGCTTCTCTTCTACCACGGTGTGAAGCGGATTACTTTTCTTTTTCATCGGAATTTTCGCTTCTGAACGAGGGCATTTCCGGACATATGCCAAACCTTCCTTTGTCGTCTCTTTCGACAGGTCAATCAGGTCACAGCTTATCTACCCGTTGCTGCTCTTACATCTCCCCGCTAACACATATCCCCTTAAGTTGAAGTACCACGCTACCACCAATCAAAAGACATCGGAGAGTCATGCTTGGTACAAAAGGCACATTACAATTGGCTGGTTTGAAGACGGGGTAGACAGCGATTAGTGCCAGACATATAAATATTAATGTCGGTCTATAGTCCCACGCCAGTTGGAGAACTTTTCCTTCATGCGTTAATCAATGACCAACATTCCTATACGACTAATCTCTATTTAAAAAATGTGCATGTTGTTGTTGCTTAGATGTTTCCTCACTAGTTTCTACTGGCGGGGGCGCGCCATTTCCACCCCAGACCGTAGTCCATTGGGCGATATCAGGACGCATAAACCAGTGCTTGGATACATGTATGCGTCTGTATGTACATATGCTAAGTTTGTGCGCCCTCAGAAGCTAGCCCAACCAAAGTGCAATGGACGGGCCTCACCATGAGGGCGCGTGTGGAAGTTGTGCAAGAGTGTGACTGTAGGACAGAGTCAAATGAAACAGAGTGAGGTTAGAAAAAATGTGCACCACTTCACCTGGGCTGCTTATGTGATGCTGTCGGACGTCGGGGAAAGTTACATTTTCTTTTATGACATCTGTGTGGTTTTTTTCTTCAATTCGATGTCATATTTTTTTGACATCTCGAATTCCATTTTTTTTCAAGTTTTCCTTTTGTTTTACAGATCTGCTGTCTGGTATTACAGGCTCGTGGGGTTGGTAGGATTTGAGATAGTTTAGTCTAATGTCCAGAACATCAAATGACCTGCTTGTGCAGGATTAGTAGGAAAAAAAGAAGCAATTTAATCATAAAATAATTATTAGTTAACGAAATTTAATACACATTCTTATAGTTGTACATAATTAACAAACGCAGATCTTGGCTATTTCAGTTTGTGTTTAAAGTAACCTTCTTTTAGTGAGTCACAATACATCAGTCTCTCGTCGATGGACGATTCCATTATGATTTAATGCAGTTCATTTCAAGTATTGAAAATTCGATGCCATAACTCAGAACTCTTTTCTTAATGAAACCACTAGGCCTCAAATTGCAGAGGTAACCGGAATTTCAGAACGAACGACAAAAAAAGAGAAAAACAGAAGAAGAAATTGCAGAGTTAACAGGATTTCTTCTTACTCTTCTTCTTCGTTCGCTCTCAAACTCTCGATACCAAGTCGATACCAAGCTTTGCAAGTAGCAGGATTTTGTCCGGAGAACGGAATGCGTTGTGTCGTAGTTTATACCTTGATACATATGCCGGATAGTCACTGGGGACATAAGACCTACACCAACTGAGATAATTTACTCCACAATAGGCGTAGCACTACATAAGACAGGAGGAATTGTCGCATCAGAGATAGAAAGAGAGAAACAGGCAGACAACACAAGGGACCCAATGTTTGGACACCAGGTGCAGGGCACAAGACTAAAATCTAGACGAAGCCTCTTACAGTCAACCCATCCCATACAGACTAGGCCTAGAAAACGCCGCATCGAAAGATGAAAAGAGCTGATGTAGGTCCCCTTGATCGAGTTACGGGTGGAACCTCCGTCTGGACATTATCTGCCTTACGCTCAACATGGATGAATTTATTAATCATGGAAATAGACTTCGAGCAACATATCACGATGAAGGAAAAACATGAAATGATGGCGATATAAGAATGTTGAAACACGAGAATGTGGAGCAACACAAGAGTTGTAAATATTCTGCACTCGGTAAACATCGAATTCGAACAACATAAAAGTTAGCGCAGCAATAGGCAGACCGGATTCGAACCACGAACGTCTAGTTGACAAAAGTGCTTTGTCACAAGAAAGAGGTAAATCCAGGTGTTCTTCTTCTTCTTCTTCTTCTTCTTCTTCTTCTTCTTCTTCTTCTTCGTACGCTGTCAGACGTCGACCTTTATTTTTTCGAAAAAAGCAGAGGGGCATTCTGAGGCTGTCGACACTGCCATAGAGCGTGTCTAGTGTTGCCACTGGTGATGGCCACATCTGCTTTCTCTGATCCTCGTATGTCGGGCAGTTTTGCAGCAGATGTTCAGCGGTCATTTTCCCAGTAACGAACGTGCATTCGTCAGTGCCACCTATCTTCAATTTTTTGAATAGGTGGTACCTCAGTCTATTGTGGCCAGTGCGAAGTCTGAAGACCACAACCTGCTCTCTTTTGTTCTTCTTCTTCTTCATCGTACGCAGTCAGACAGCAACCATTATTTTTTCGAAAAAAGCAGCGGTTTTCATGAGGCTGTCGACACTGCCATAGAGCTTGTCTAGTGTTGCCACTGGTGATGGCCACATCTGCTTCTGATCCTCGTATGTCGGGCCGTTTTGCAGCAAATGCTCAGTGGCCATTTTCCCCGTACCACACGGGCATTCGTCAGTGCCACCTATCTTCAATTTGTTAAATAGGTGGTACCTCAGTCTATTTCTCTTCTGTTCAACTGGTAATAGGCATCGTTTTTTGTGTAACCAGCATGTTCTGTTTCCCATTTGGTCATGTATATGGCTCTAATAAGCCTTTTTTCGTATGTCACACTAGTATGTGGTTGTGGTAGTCTTGCACCTTCTTTTGCCAGTCTGTCTGTCTCCTCGTTGCCTTGGATGTTGCAGTGGGATGGACCATGTTCGACCATCCACACTCAATAAAAGTTCCCCAATCGTCCAAGCATTTCATCATAGGATATTAGCCACTATAAAATTTAGGCTGAGTTCGATCCAGTGGCGTTCATAGATTCAATTGCTTCCTGACTTTCCGAAAATCAAACAAAGATAAAACAAACGCTGTTGTCCCCTTGAGGTTCTTAGTTGATATCCGTACTACCAATCACTACACGTTCTTTTCTGTTGTTCGTTATGTATGCTTCCGATTGCAGGTCCTTTACCTGTCATGTGATATGTGTCACTAACTAACATTCTTTGTTTACAAGTAGCTGTCTTAACGTTTCTTTACCAGGCAGAATGTTCGAATTACTTTCTATATAGTATAGTATAGTATAGTATAGTATAGTATAGTATAGTATAGTATAGTATAGTATAGTATAGTATAGTATTGTATAGTATAGCATAGCATAGTAAAGTCTGGTGTGGTGTGGTCTGGTGCAGTCAGGTGTTCTGTGGTGTAGCTTACCATAGGGTAGTGTAGCGTAACGTAGTGTAGCGTAGCATAGCGTAGCCTAGTGTAGTATAGAGTAGTGTAGTGTGAAGTAGTGTATTCTAGTGTAGCGTAGGGTAGTGTAGGGTAACATAGTGTAGCGTAGCATATTGTTGTGTAACGTAGCATAATTTCGCATAGGGTAGTGTAGGGTAGTACAGTACAGTATGGAACGGTACGGTATGGTATGGCGATTGTGCGGCGGGGTGCGGTGCGGTATGTTATGGTATAGTATAGTATCTCCTTTAAGTCATGACCCACTATATGATGATGCAACCTTGGAGCGGTTACTCTCTACTGGGCCTTGGCTTCCGTTCTCCTTGCGGCGTTGTTGCTTCCCTTCTGCGTATTGCAAAGCTTCTCCTCACCAAACATGAGGTGGCTCTGAGCGGTACATCTCTACTTGAATCGGCCTACAATTTACGTCTTCCCAGGATGTCAGACCCATGCCCAGTGCCTTCATGTCACGCTTACACAACATCTTTGAATCTCAACTGTGGACGACCGGCTGCTTTTTGGCTATCCACCAACTGTCAGTAGAAGAAATTATTTGCAATGCGACCATCTTCCATGCGCCGAATATGACCATGTCATCGTAGTATTTAGTTGCCTAAAGAGGGTAAACATGCTTGAAAGACTGGTACGTCAGCTCTCCTTTGCAGTTGGCACTTTATACCTTCGTGTAACTCCAAGAATGGATCTCATGCACCGTATATAGGTGTTAAGCCTGTGGTTTTGATTGACACAGGCTGCCTAAGTTTCCCTGTCATATAGATGCAGCTTTGCCAATGCTGGCAAAGATGGCGCCATAACTGGCTGCGAGTCTACATTTCTCTACTGTTTTGGATCATTATGGATGCCGCCAAACCCCGGATTTGCCTGTAATTCACACTAGTCGACGACTTACACTTGTGTTCACGGAAACGTGGTGTTGTTTTCCGTCTGGACTTGTTATTTCGTTCTTTTTTTGTGATTTCTTCCATCCGTTTATCCTGGTCTGGACGCCGGCTGAATGGCACTACGCTTATACCTGTGACGTATTTCACGGGTTAGTTCTGCCAGTTCACCTTCACGAATTTGGCCTGTGGGAATTTTAGATGCTACTATGATAAGCTGAATACAGCTGGGGAGAGATGCCAGACTCCCTCACACGCTGAGTGTTGTCCATACGACCTCTTGTGGTTATCGAAAAGGCACGACAAACTGCGTTAGATGCCATCCCACCTTTCTACCCTGCGGGTTACATGTTTACGGAAAGGCTTCGGTGGTAACCCTGAGGAAAAATCTGCATCATATGCTAACTCCAGTCGTCTTGATGAATGTCTTGCCACTGGCAAAAGGTAGCTTAGGCTTTGTGAGTGAGGTTGACAAAAGGCGCAGTTTCTTCCTCACTTTAATCCAAATCACCGCGCAAGTCACCCATTTCAGCGGACACAGCAAGAGATACGACTGTCCACACTGCTGAACAAAAAGAGTGGTCTTCATCACTTGTGATGGACAACTATTATTGCCAATGCGACTGTTTATTTGTGGGCCTAGAAAGAGCTTGTCACTGATGAGAGATCCCAGGGATGTAAATTGGTCCACCTCTACCAATTCATAATTATCGATTTTAAGAGTTGACGTTGCACGCACTTCGTGTCCCATCAAATGTGTTTTGTTGAAACCTGTTATAAGATAACCATCTGTGCAATCATGGGGGAAGCGATCTATCAACCTGAGAAGTTCCTGCCTACTGTGGGTGACAGTAGCAGCATCATTAGTAAAAGTAGGGAACAGCGTGGGCTAGTCGTTAAGTGACACGGCTCACAAGTCGAAGGTGCTGGGTTCGATCCCCAACACAGCACCGGCCGTTACCCCGGGGAAGCAAATCATTAGAAAATGCAAGATGAAGCAGACCCTTAGATAAAATGCATGCTGAAGTCGGATGCAGTGGGTCGACATGCGCAAAATAAAAACCACAGTGCAACGCACACCGCCTTGGGGATTAGAGAAATATGGCGAACTTAAAAAAAACAAAAAAACATTCAGCAAAAGCGTTCGTGATGGCGACTCCCCTGATCTTCGTTTTGGCCTGAGGCTTGAAAGGTCAAAAAGGCGACCACCCGACCTGGCGTGAATACAGATTCCTTCATTTGTGTTACCAAATGCATGATTAAGTAGCGGGACAAAGAAGATTCCAAACAGTGTCGAGGCCTTGCTTACAAACTAAACTTCGAATACCAAATGGTTGTGATATTCTCTCATTAAATTGGACTGTTCATGCCATTCTCTCATTAAATTGGACTGTTCATGCCATTCTCTCATTAAATTGGACTGTTCATGCCATTCTCTCATTAAATTGGACTGTTCATGCCATTCTCTCATTAAATTGGACTGTTCATGCCATTCTCTCATTAAATTGGACTGTTCATGCCATTCTCTCATTAAATTGGACTGTTCATGCCATTCTCTCATTAAATTGGACTGTTCATGCCATTCTCTCATTAAATTGGACTGTTCATGCCATTCTCTCATGAAACGATTTTATTAGTCGTAGCAGTTTGCCCGGGCAGCCTATTTGAGAGAGGATTTTGAAAAAAAATGCATACCTGATAACCAAATCAAATGTCTTTGCCAGGTCAATGAAGATGATATAAAAGGGCTGATTCTGCTCGGGGGACCATTTTCTGAATTTGCGGGAGAGCAAAAAATCAAGTCGATCGTTTATCTTCCAGATCTGAATCCACACTGTGACTCTGGATACACACTGTGACTCTTGATACACACCGCGACTCTGGATACACGCTGTGACTATGGATACACACCGCGACTCTGGATACACACCGCGATTATGGATACACACTGTGACTCTGGATACACACTGTGACTCTGGATACACACCGTGACTCTGGATACACACCGCGACTCTGGATACACACTGTGACTCTGGATTCACACCGCGACTCTGGATACACACTGCGACTATGGATACACACCGCGATTCTGGATACATACCGCGACTGTTGATACACACTGTGACTCTGGATAAACACCGCGACTCTGGATACACACTGTGACTCTGAATACACACCGCGACTCTGGATACACGCTGTGACTATGGATACACACTCAGCTTTTTTTTCTAGCCGTAGTAAGATTGCTTTGTCGAATACTTTGCCAACAGTCCGCACCAAAAAGAGTAGTGGTACAGTGGGTTCCATCCCACTGCAACATCCAAGCAAAGAGGAGGTAGACAGACTGGCAAAAGAAGGTGCAAGACTACCACAACCAGATTCTAGTGTGACCTACGAAGAGTCCAAAAGGTTTATTAGGGCCAGATACATGGCCAAATGGGAAACAGAACATACTGGCAACACTAAAAATAATGCCTATTACCAGTTGAGCAGAAGAGAGCAGGTCGTGTTCTTCAGACTTCGCACAGGCCACCACAGACTGAGGTACCACCTATTCAATAAACTGAAGATAGGTGGCGCTGACGAATGCAACTGTGGTACAGGGAAAATGACCACTGAACATCTGCTGCAAAACTGCCCGACATGCGAGGACCAGAGAAAGCACACGTGGCCATCACCAGTGCCAACACTAGATACGCTCTATGGCAGTGTCGACAGCCTTAGGAAGACAGCTGCTTTCTTCAAACAAATACAAGTTGACGTCTGACAGCGTACGAAGAAGAAGAAGAATACTTTGCCTACAACACTGAGCAGAGAGACAACCCGATGGTTATTACAGACACTTCTATCACCTTTGTTTTTGTATAATGTTACAAAATGTTCATCTCATATCTTGAAGTATAATGAGACCGCTTTCCAACACTCCCATAACATCATATACTTGCCAAATTCTTACTTTTAATAATAACAGCACAGTTTGTCAGGTGCCCGTTGAGAGCCCTCGTCCAGGTGACACACATGCTGGAAGGAATACGACCACTGTAGCCTTCCAATGCACATTGGTCATCTGTTGGACATTGTTTGATCTAGGCTTATCTCTTACTGTACACTTTGTTGTGGTTTGGCGAATATGTGTGTCATGTGTTGTATAAATACGAGTACTTCTCTTTACGATTCACGATTACTTCTTACGATTTTCAAGTACTTCTCTTTACAATTTATGAGTACTTCTCTTTACGATTTACGAGTACTTGTCTATACGATTTACGAGTACTTCTCCTTACGATTTTCGAGTACTTCTCTTTACGATTTACGAGTACTTCTCTTTACGATTTCTTGTCAATTACTTTGTCTTTTACTGTCTATACATAGGTTATTATTATTACTTAAGCTTCTTCTTTTTCTTCTTCCTCCTTTTCTTCTTCTTTTTCGTTCGTTCGTTCTCATCTTGCACTACCAAGCTCTTCTACCAAGTTGCTGGATGTCGTCCGGAGAACGAAATGCACTGTGTCACAGTTCACTGCTTGACTTGCGATATTTGCACCTTTCTGTCCGACACATCCGTCTTCAGCAAGTCATTTTTTGGTACCGAGTTAGAATTCCCTCTCCGATTCCTTCTCCTTAGCCAGTTGGCCCTCACTTCTCCTTAGCCAGTCTCCCCTCCCTTCTCCTTTGCCAGTCGGCCCTCTCTTCTCCTTAGTCAATCGACCCTACCTTCTACTTAGTCAGTCGGCCCTCCCTTCTCCTTAGCCAGTTTGCCCTTCCTTCTCTTTAGCCTGTCTGCCCTTCTTTCTCCTTAGCCAGTCGGCATTCCAGTCTCCATAGCCAGTCGACCTTCCCTTCTCCTTAGTCAGTCTGCCCTTCCGTCTCCTTAACCAGTCTGCCCTTCCTTCTCCTTAACCAGTCTGCCCTTCCTTCTCCTTAACCAGTCTGCCCTTCCTTCTCCTTAGCCAGTCTGCCCTTCCTTCTCCTTAACCAGTCTGCCTTCCTTCTCCTTAACCAGTCTGCCCTTCCTTCTCCTTAACCAGTCTGCCTTCCTTCTCCTTAACCAGTCTGCCCTTCCTTCTCCTTAACCAGTCTGCCCTTCCTTCTCCTTAACCAGTCTGCCCTTCCTTCTCCTTAAATAGTCGACCCTTCCTTCTCCTTAACCACTCTTCCCTTCCTTCTCCTTAACCAGTTTTCCCTTCCTTCTCCTTAACCAGTTTTCCCTTCCTTCTCCTTAACCACTCTTCCCTTCCTTCTCCTTAACCAGTTTTCCCTTCCTTCTCCTTAACCACTCTTCCCTTCCTTCTCCTTAACCAGTCGACCCTTCCTTCTCCTTAACCAGTCGACCCTTCCTTCTCCTTAACCAGTCTGCCCTTCCTTCTCCTTAACCAGTCGACCCTTCCTTCTCCTTAACCAGTCTGCCCTTCCTTCTCCTTAACCAGTCTGCCCTTCCTTATCCTTAACCAGTCTGCCCTTCCTTCTCCTTAGCCAGTCTGCCCTTCCTTCTCCTTAACCAGTCTGCCCTTCCTTCTCCTTAGCCAGTCTTCCATGTTGCAGCATGTTATCAAGACCACTATGTTGAGGTAGAGACAGATGATTATAATGAATAATACATAAATAATAATTTGTTTATGTTGTTGCAAGCTACCTGTGTCGAGTTTTTCCACTTATCACCGTGCTTATTATCTCATTTTTTTTCGCCGTGTTTCCCAATGTGGAATACTTTGTACTGTGTTTTACGCATAACAACCCAATGCATACGACGTCAGCATGAATTACTTTGACTGGTTTGCTTCCATAGAGACACGACCTGGCTGTTTCATGATTCTGAGCCTAATGAAGTCTGGTTTGTGAATATTGCCACTCTCCGTCCATGAGACCTCCCATTTCCGTTACATCTGGACATATATAAATTAAATGTGTCTCTTTGCAGTACCAAACTAAATAAAACTTTGCTCACTTGATTGATATCTTGCTAAAACAAAAGAAATCGGAACTCGATAAATCTTTATAGATAAAACAAATACAAACTATTTACAAATTATCATTACCAGAATGAAGTACAGGGTATCTCACCCCTGGTTTTATCTAATAACTTTACAACCAATGATAATCATTCAGTAGAATTTAACGTAACTTAACTTAACGTCTTTATACTGGTTTAGAAGACTTAGCAGAGTCTGTATACAACCAGTTTCATTTACATCATCTTGCTCTAAAAGCTACGCGCATCCAATTTATTCTTAAATGCATTAACTGTCCCTGCCTCCACTACCTCCCACGGCAATGCATTCCCAGCATTCACCAGTCTCTGACTAAAAAAATATTTCTTAATATCTAATCTGGACCTCTCTTTAGTTAACTTGTAGCTATGCTCTCTTGTTCTTGTGGGTGGCTGTATTTAAAAAAAACAACTTGTTATAGTCTAATTTATCCATTCCTCTGATCATCTTATAAACCTGTCTTAAGTCACCACGAATTCTTCTCTCTTCTAGACACTGTATGCCGGTTTTTCTGAGTCTTTCCTCGTAAATGTAATTCTGGAATCCCACTATCATATTTGTCGCTATTTTTAAAATTCTTTCCAGCATGTTTATATCCCCTCTATGATAAGGACTCCACACCTGTACACAATACTTCAATCTAGGTCTAACTAATGCTTTCTACAGTTTGACAATCACTTCCTTGCTCCTATGTTTAATATTTCTTTTTATCATACCTAACATTGCATTTGCCTTTTTCACTGATACTTGAACTTACTCACTCACCTTTCCTGTATGATCTATTATAACCTTACAATTTGATAGGTACATACCTTTGTGTGAGAAACATAATGAGCTCATAGAAAATGTCCAAATGGTCGCAATTAGCATTGGCATGCTTGCATGTACCGGAAGGTATTCACCAACACCAACACATTAGGGTGTTCCACTCGCTGCCAGCCCCTAGTTTTTTTTCTTGTAACTTTTAAACCGATCAACGTAATTCAATATGCTTTGACATGGACATACTGTGAACCAGTTGGACAGCGAAGAACTACGTGCTGGCTATTGTTGAGCAGAATGGAACCACATGCAACACCTCAAATACCATGACTGAAATTGTTCCTTCTATGCAGATCGATTCACTTCTAAAGGACTTTGGTCCCCCCAAGGTCTTCTAACATTGCTCACCTGATTTCTACCGATGAGGCATGCTATAACGGAAATATGTCACAATAAACCAAGGGATCTCATTGAAGTGCAAGAACAATTTCGTCGAGAAATTGATTAAGTGACTTTGTATGTGTCGCGTATACCTTCCACAACATGCAGGCATGCCGATGTTAACTGCGACCCCTTGCAAAAGCCCACATGCTATGAGCTCATTATGTTTCTCACACACCAAGGTATGTCCCTGTCAAATTTGATTGAATTACGTTCATTAGTTTAACAATTGTTAGGGAAAACCAAAGGTCAGTAGCGAGTGGGACACCCTGTATTTCATCGACCCTTTCGTTGCTGCGAACTCCATGGTTGTGCCGCCACTGCATCTTAACAGATAACTATTAATATCTCTCCAAGACGGATTAGTCGGAACTGACTGTGTCGTATTATTTTCTTGTTGCAGCGTCCGTTACAATTACCGCTTCGAAATTAATTCCCGGCGACTTCTTGGGAAACAGCAAACGTAATTACACAAACGTTGGACCGTCTATTGTGTACGTAGAACCAGTTTCCTAGAATTGTGTGTACCGTCGTCTAGCGAACAAACGGTAAGGAATGAGAGATAAATGAGATCCCGTCCAAGAAATGCAACAGTACTAGGCGCTGAAGTAACTATACGGGCAGATGTCTGAAATAGTTCATTAATTGTACAGTCGTTAATGGAAATTGAGGCAGACGTGTCAGTAGAGTATTGAATTTTCGACAGTTAAAGGGAGGATTTACTTCCGGCGTGGAGAAGGAATAATAAGTTGGTGTTGTTGCAAGCTACTTGTCCTGCGTTCTTCGCTCTTCCCAACGTTTGATTGCTGGCGGGTTACAGTGACTCTTCTTATAACCAACTTTTGTGTGTAGCCCTCATGTAGCCGACAGAAATATCATCAGCATAAATAAATAGTGCATACAATATGTTGTTGTTTCGAATGCCCACAATGAGTAGGTTTACTTTTTTGTGCGCCCTGAAAAGGACGTTAAGTGGCGGGTTGCAGTAGCTTTCCTCACATCCCGAGTATGCTGATGATGGTGGACTAGAGTCCTCCAGTCTGTGTCATGCTTGCTTCACCTGCGTGTCGCTCAATACTACAGGGATCACATCGATCTCTCATCTCGTTAGCCAGGCTGTCATTAAAAAAAGCCCGTTTCCAGGAAGGGCTACGAGCAAGCGAAGGTGAGTGTCTTGACCAGTATATTTTGCCTGACCAGACGTAAGTCTTCCTTCCCATTGCATACTATATTGATTTATTTATCTTTGGAGGGCCCCTCTAACAAAGACATCTGGGCTAGGTGTACTATGTAAGCCCTAGTAATATTTTCAGCATAAATAAGTAAGAAACTAAACTGCATCAAATGTAGATTAATTTATCTTTCATCATGTAGCATGTCCTTTATAGAACGTCGCTCCCATCACATTCTGTCTGAAAGAAACTCGTTCCCTTGCCAAAACTCCAGCATCAGCCAGTCATACCCAGGCATTCCTGGATATCTTGGTGTCATCGTTTTCTTGGTCTACCCCTTCCTCTTTTGCCTGGCACCATACCTTCCATCACCGTTCTCTCAAGACAGTTGTGTCTCTTGATGTGACCAAAGTATTTGCATTTTATAGCCAAAATGGAATTGATAAACCAGTTCTCCTCTATGCTCAACTCTTGCCGAATGTCTACATTTGTCTTTTTCTCCGTCCAGGGTATTCTGAGGATCTTTCTGTAACATTTTGACTCGAAGGATTCGATTGTTTGTCTGGAAGTTTTGGTAATCATCCATGATTCGCTGCCATAAGCTGCCACATGAAGAACACAGGCTCTCAAGACTTTTACTTTTAATATTTTGTTAGTGCTGTGCCATAATTTCTTCAGGCTGTTTAGTCTCTGCATTGCCACGACTAGTCTACTTCTGATTTCTTTCGAGAAGTAGACATTTTTGTCAATTCTGGAGCCCAGATATTCAAAATGTTTGACCTGATCTATTTCCCACCACCCACTGTAAATTTATGTTGACATTGTGTTTTGTCTGTGGTCATTATCTGTTTTATTTATGTTTATAAACAGGTTTTGATCTTTACTGTGTCTATTTACAGCTGAAAGTAGCTGCTCTGGCCCTTCTGTACTTCTTGATAGTATCACTGTGTCGTCTGCGTATCGTAACTATGGAATCTCGTACCCGACAATAGTAAATGTGTCTTAACGTACAATCTTCTCGTCTTCTCGAACATTTCTCATTATACATTCGCATATATGTTGTATAGATAAGGTGAAAGGATTTAATTGTTATAGGCCCCACATCTCACAGAGACCTCTGTGCTGCAGCCCACAAAGCCCACGCCTTAATCCTACATTTTCTATATATTCATAGGCGTACCGAATAAGGTGGACCTGAGTCTTCCTGACTGTAGTGCAATGCGAGGTTTCTCAGTAATCAAACCACTACTGGGATCACAGTGTCAATCCCCACCTCCTTGGCCAGACTGCTGTAACACAGCCTGTTTCAATGAGAACCTTGGGTGAGAATCTTAATCAGTATATTTCCCCTAAGTATGACGTTAGTGTTGAATGACAGCCAGGAAATGGATCATTGAGAACCCAGCAAAGAGAGTACAGACGTATCTTGTTGCTACCATAGTTCATATTCCAAAACACAATCGCAAAGCAAATTTCGCATTAAAGGAAATTTAAACCAAATTTGCAACTGCCATAGCGTATAAAACCTTATAAAGATGCGATCTCTATCATTTATGTGCATTGGGGACGGCGTGTCCTAGTGGTTAAGTGGCACGGCTCACATCCCGATGGTGCTGGGTTCGATCCCCATCACAGCACCGGCCGTTACAGCGGGGAAGCAAACCCTTAGAAAATGCGGGAGGAAGCAGACCCTTTTATAAAATGCATGCTGAAGTCGGATGCACTGGGCCGACAGGCGCAAAATAAAAACCACAGTATAACGCACACCTCCTTGGGGAATAAAGAAATGAGGCGAACGCAAAAATAAAAAAATTAAAATTATGTGCAAAATAGCGCTAGACGTAACAAGATGAAATTAAAAAACAAAATGATTACACAAAAAAATAATATACAGTGCTGTACTACGTCTTCACTGTCGTTCGTGATGTTGTGTTACAGTTTACAGCGAGTCTGCGTTATCTGCGCATTTTCAGAGCCGTTGTGTGCGAATTAAACACGACATTTTAAAACCGGATTTTTCTTCGCTGTTCTCTCCATAAGCTTTTATCTAGTCTGTATGGTTTGCATTCTGTTTCCAGGGCATCTATGTGGAGGCGGTATAAAGTTGTTGTCAGTTATGGATCACTGCCCCTGACTCAAACAGCCAACTATGAGCCGCTGGTTGCTGTCAGATTATTCACTGCTTCATCTTCAGTTCCCGTGTAACTATTTAAAATGAATGGGTCGAGTTTGTGGGTCCAGTAAAACATGATCAATCAAGTCAAAGTACTTGGGATAGTCTAAGTCAAGTTAGGGACAAAAGTCCACATGAACTCGAGTCAATAGACCAAGGATAGACTGAAGTCAAATCAAAGTAGTTGGGGCAGTCTTAAGTCAAGTTACTAACAAAAGGCCACATAGACTCGAGTCAATGGACCAAGCATTTACTGAAGTCAAGTCAAAGTACTTGGGGCAGTCTTAAGTCAAGTTAGTGATAACAATTCAAATGAACTCGAGTAGATGGACCAAGGTAGATTGAAGTCAAGACTTGAGGAAGTGTTGTTAGTTACAAAAGTTCACATGAACTCGAGTCAATGAACCAAGGATAGACTGAAGTCAAGTCAAACTACTTGGGGCACGAGATGAGAGAGAGAGATATTAAATTGCATTTAAATATCTCTTCACATCATTTGTCAACTATGGCAAGGCCTCTGGCAAGGCGTCGGGAACCAAACAAACACTTCTGTATTTTGAAACAGATAGTCTGGATAGAACAATCTATTTAATTCTTAGCCTAAAACAAACTCAAACGCAAATACAGTACCCACGAAGGTAATACCATCTCCAGTTCGAATCAGAAAAGGAGCGATACAGAGATGTTAGTTATTAACTAGCAAATGAAATGCTTTTTCTGATGTGATGATGGAAGAAGATACTAGAAAATGCAACATGTGCTACGATCATCATGGAACAAAGAATTCATTTCAAAAGCTAATCACCAAGGTCAACGATACGGCGACTGCATTAAATATGGAGATTAATTCCAGCAAAACAAAAACTATGATAATAGCCAAACAAACATAAATAATACTAATAATAATTAAAATAATACGACACACTTTTGTCAACATAAACTGCCTGCATTCTGCAATGAATGGGAACTGGTCGACATCCTTCAGTTGTTAGAAATCGAATCACCGATCGCTGATCAACTCTGGGCGGATTCCGTATCACGCAGGCCCTGTTTCCAACGGTCTGCTGATGAAACTACGAGTCGGAGGATAACGGAATTTTGCATACTTGACAGTTGGTATGTGCTGTTTACATCAGAAGTAGCGTCATCATGCACATTGTACGTATTTTCACTTGGTGCAGTTAGGTCCGGTGTCATTTGAACATGCCTCGTCTGTACGGATCTGATCTTGGACTCAAATGGTCAAACGAACTTGGAAGCTCTTCGGAGTGGATGTTATCGCAGGATGCAAACAGAGAACGGGACAGAAAAAAGGTCAAACGAGCAAGTGCTAAATGATGTATGGGCATATAGACAGCTAATGGAAAATATACAAAAAAGGTGGATTATCCTGGTTTGGCAACAATGTGAGACATGGTCTACAATTGAAAATACTGGAAGGCAATTCTTCTTCTCCGTACGCTGTCAGACGTCGACCTTTATTTTTTCGAAAAAAACAGCGGTCATCCTGACTCTGTATTCGTCAGCGCCACCTATCTTCAGTTTGTTGAATAGGTGGTACCTCAGTCTATTGTGGCTAGTGCGAAGTCTGAAGACCACGACCTGCTCTCTTCTGTTCAACTGGTAATATGCATCGTTTTTTGTGAAGCCAGTATGTTCTGTTTCCCATTTGGTCATGTATCTAGCTCTATTAAGCCGTTTTGACTCTTTGTAAGTCACACTGGTATCTGGTTGTGGTAGTCTTGCACCTTCTTTTGCCAGTCTGTCTGCCTCCTCGTTGCGTTGGATGTTGCAGTTGGATGGAACCCACTGTACCACTACCATTTTTGGTGCGGACTGCTGGCATAGTTGACAGAGTACTGCTCTTAAATCAATAAGTTCAGTATTTTTCTGGCTTTTTAGTGCTGTGACTACGACCAGGACATCTGTAAGCAGGACTATATGGCTTTCATTCCTTTTACATGGGAAGGCAATTAAGGGACAAGGAAGAAGAGGTTGTTTTAGAAAAAAGTACGTCACATAGTCGTGTAAGTACACCTGGTTAGAGAATTAATACTGAGCTAAAGAGATCTGCGAAGCACAGAAGACAGTGGTGTGACAAGATCAGAAGACTCCAACACCAGTCTGCGGACTGACTAACAGAGAACAGTGGTGAGACATGATCAGAAGACCAACACAAGTCTCTGGACTGAATAACTGAGAACAGTGAAGTAACAAGACCAGAAGAGCAACACAAGTCTCTGGACTGACTAACAGAGGACAGTGACGTAACATAATCAGACCACTCCGGCACCAATCTCCAAACTGACGCATCCTATTATCATGATGAGAACAATCCTACGTTACTAGGTTATTGTGCTTCGTCTGATTGAACGCTAGTTTGGTGTGATAACCGCCAGAGTATCTACACCTCTTTATGATGTATACCGGTTATATATATAGTAATACGCTGAATAATTTCCAAACAGATGAGGAATGTAGTGGTAGAACGTAGCAAGCAATTATTAGTATGAAGTGAGAATTTTACCGTGTTTCACATTATGCTTATCAGCAGAAATCGTGTAGATCACTCATTTTATAGGCTTGTATTAAGCAGTTTTTCTGCGTTTATTCATATGGTGAACTTTACATAGCTATTTGCTTTTAATTGTTTATATAAATTTTATATGGAGTTATTCTGATATTGTCAAATTTATCGAGTCTAATAGGTGGTCGTAGATTCCAAACTGCGAGTTAATCGGGTAGTCGTGGGTTCAACTAAAGAGTTGTTGTTTAATGCCGAAAATGAGTAATTTTACTCTTTTTGTGCGCCCAGAAAAGGGGGTTAAGTGGCGGGTTGTAGTAACTTTCCTCACATCTCAATCGTATTGATGAAGGTTGACCGCTACACTCCATGCGGTTGTGCCATGCTTAGCTACAACTGCGTGACGTTCACTACTACGAGGATCCCGTCGATCCACATATTGTCAGCCAGACTGTCTTAAAAATAGTATGTTTCCAGGGAACGCTACATGGAAGAGAGATAGTGGTCTTGGTCAGTATATTGTGTCTGACCCTGCTACGACGTCCTGGTCGGTATGTTGTGCTTGACCGGACTAGCGTCTCAATTCCCCAACTCAAAAGTTTAACAAATGTACCTGGGTCAACGTCCGGATAAGTCGGAGGCTCTACACTATTCGCAGAGTTAAACGGGTGGTCATGGGTTGAAAGTCGAGCTAAACGGGTGGTCATGGATTGAAAGTAAGGGTTAAACGGGTGGTCATGGGTTGAAAGTAGAATTAAACGGGTGATCATGGGTTGAAAGTCGAGCTAAGCGGGTTGGCATGGGTTGAAAGTCGAGCTAAACGGGTGGTCATGGGTTGAAAGTCGAGTTAAACGGGTGGTCATGGGCTGAAAGTCGAGTTAAACAGGTGATCATAGGCTGAAAGACGATTTAAATGGGTGGTCATAGGCTGAAAGTGGACTTAAATGGGTGGTCATAGGCTGAAAGTCGACTTAAACGGGTTGGCATGTACTGAACGTCGATTTAAACGGGTTGGTATGTACTAAACGTCGACTTAAACGGGTGGTCAAAGGCTGAAAGTCGACTTAAACGGGTGGTCAAAGGCTGAAAGTCGACTTAAACGGGTGGTCATAGGCTGAAAGTGGACTTAAACGGCTGGTCATAGGCTGAAAGTCGACAAACGGGTTGGTATGTACTGAAAGTCGACTTAAACGGGTGGTCATGGGCTGAAAGTCAAGTTAAACTACAAACCGCGGATCAAACGCCGAGTTCATCACGACGTGGTCGCGAGTCGAACGACGAGTTAAGCGGCCGATCGTGAACCAAACGCCAGGTTAAACAGGTGGGCGTGTACCGAACATCAAATTAAACAATAAGTCGCGGTTTAAACGCCGAGTTAAGCAGGTGGTCGCGTAACGAACGATGATCTAAACTAATGATCGCGAGTTGGACCGGACTGAAAAAATAATCTCTAGAAATATAACACGTTTGTTATGCATCTGCCGTTCTGCCACGTATTGAACGGACCACGCCCCCCCTGAACGTTGTTATTGATGCTATATATATATCATGTTTTAGTGTTTAAACATGACACCAACTTATCGACAACACAATTTATGATAGTTTTGGGCTAGTGTCAGACCATAATCACTCATATTATTGAAACATTATTTTATCGAAAAGGTACTCTAACTGTTATGACAATATTTCAAGTTGAAAATCACTCTTTTCACTTAGTCTCTTCTATCGCTGTGGGGATGTACATGTCTTATTTTGTGTAGACTGCAATCATTTGTGCTGATAAACTGGTGCAAAGCTCGTTGTGTCTTTGCATGATGTAGGGGTCGACTCCTTTTGGACTTGGTTAGTTATTAATTCAGCAGCATATGGGCTTCGCCCTTTGGCCCAATGCCATTTAGTGGTATCTGCAAGTGGTTTTGAACACGGGTTTTGAACACGTGCACTATTAATCATGCGGTAGGTAACCGAGAGAGGGCGCCCAAAGAAACGTTTTAAAGACGGTCTGAAGGACTCACTAAAAAGTTGCCAGATAGACATCGACACCTGGGAATGTCTTGCGCAAAACAGATCTGACTGGAGAAGCGCAGTCAAATCGGGTGTAGCTGCCGGTGAAGACGACCGTATTGTAAAAGCCCAGAGCAGACGCGAGACGCGGAAATCCCGAGCAGCGGGAACACCATCCCCTTCTACAAACCTCGTGTGCCCGATATGTAGCAGATGCTTTCGTGTCCGCATTGGCCTGTTCAGACACATGCGCACCCACACCCACCAGGGAAATCTGTGACAAGGATGATGTCGGTGGTCCTCATCGACAACGATGGACAGCTATTATTATTAGGTAACCTACCCGCTCGACCACTCGTTATCCGTTGATAATGAGTTTATTAAAAGTGTGACTAATAACGAAACGAAGAATAACAAACAATCTAGTTACATTTTATAATGAAAGTTCTCTCCTATGAATTTATCGTACTTTGTATATAGTTAAATGCGAACAGTATCAATTCAATACACATGCAACAATAACATGTAAAAAAAACACTGAAAGAAACTAACATAACATTCAGTCCCATTAATCTAACTCAGTGCTCTTCAACATTTTCTTAACTGAATCTAACTTTGGGGAGGGTACATTTTCCTTAAATCCCACTCGAATCTGAATTGAAGATAACTCTGCGATCGCCCACCGAGTCTGTGAATTTTGGATGTCTTTTATTATGTAAAAAATCCTTTACAGAACATTGCTCTCATCACAGTCCATCTGAAAGAAACTCCATCTCTTGCCAAATATCCATCCTGTTCCAGAGGCATGCCCAAGGACCCTTGACATCTTGGTGCCATCACCTTCTTGATCTACCTCTAACTTGTCCTGCACCATACCTTCTCGGAAGAACGGTGTGTCTATTGATATGGCCAACAAAGTATTTCAATTTTCTGTTTAAGATAGAATTTATGAACCAGTTCTCCGTTATGCTAAATTCTTGTCGAATGTCTGTATTCTTCTTGTCGAATGTCTGTATTCTTCTTGTCGAATGTCTGCATTCTTCTCATTTTTGATCGTAGGTATTCTGAGTATTCTTCTATAACAGTTAGAGTGGAAGGACTCGAGGTCTGGGTAACTGTTCATGTTTCCCAGCCGAATGCTGTCTTTTTTTTTTTTTTTCTTTGCTTAGATGTTTGCCTCACTAGTTTCTACTGGCGGAGGCGCGCCATTTTCCACCCCAGACCGTAGTCAATTGGGCGATATCAGGACGCATAAACCAGTGCTTGGATGCATGTGTGCATCTGTATGTACCTATGCTAGGTTTATGCGCCCTCAGAAGCTAGCCCAACCAAAGTGCAATGGAAGGGCTTTACCACGAGGGCGCGTGTGAAAGTTGTGCAAGGGTGTGACTGTAGGACAGAGTCAAATGAAACAGAGAGGTTTTGTTGGTTTGCTGGTATTCTGCCATAGTTTTATCAGGTTGTGTTTTTATTCAGCATGTATATATTCTACTACGGCCCACTAAAGCTGGGGATTCCGTGGTTAAGCCGTCGGCCTCGTGATGAGGTGGTGTGGGTTCGACTCCGGACTTCGCCGTCTTTTTCACGGGTGCTTGATGTGGAGTCCCCTGCATCTCATAGTCGCCCCCTAGTCAGCTTGTCCTTGACTTGCCACTAGGGTCAGGCGGCTCGAGACGAGAGAGTGAGGATAAAAAGTAGCGAGGTTAATCCTTACTAAAAATAACGATAGAAAAATAAATGATGGCATCACATCATCGTCTACGATGGACGGCGGCCTTTGCCTTGCTTGCTTTGCCCGCCTACCTGAAAGCAAAAATCGCCGAACTAGTAGGCGGCCAGGTTGAAGATCACTGATATAACTTATGCACTTTTTATATGTGTTGCCATGGTACGCCCCCTCACGGGCTAGCACCTAGAGCAGATCTCAGCCCACTCACCCTAAATACGCCACTGACTTCCATTAACTAAAATTACAAGTTCGAATCCTGTAACTCTCCAGTCTGTATATTCGCTTTTACACTTCTTAAGTACAGGAAATAATTCGCTCATGAACATACAAGCCAGAGTAGAGGTGGTGGCTGAGAATTCCGAGTCTTGCCTGATGAGATTATATTGAATCTACAAGCTCTTAGTGATGTTAATGTTACGCTCTTCAAGATGTAATTTTCTAAGTCTGAGCTTTATTGTCGCCTTTCCCTGTCTGATCCGCCTGTCATCAGCGTGGCCTTGATTACTTCCGTCCACAGTTCGCATTCATTTGCGTAGCCCAGTGTCGAGCAGCGTGTACTCTTGTCTGACACTGGTTTTAGTTTATCAAAACATGTTCTTTTTTGTCTTACTTAAAAATTGTTTCTGCATTTTGGTTTTTCCTTTAGCTAAGTTTAGTTACATGAAAAAAAAAGACAATTTGTTTGTCTACTTTTGAATACACCTTATTCCAGTTGTATGTTGTAGTGTACACAATTTCATCCTGTTTTGATAATGTTTTACTCTGGTTGTATGTTTAAATGGATAAAATGTGTTATGTTCTTAACTTAACGTCTTTATAATGATTTAGAAGACTCTGTAGAGTCTGTATACAACCAGTTTCTTGGAAGGTAGTTTAACCAGAGTACTTCTTAATATACACTAGAGATAAGTAGACCCATAGCGATTTAGGCGCTACCTATATGCTGATCTTAATAAACCACCTGGGGGAAAGTGCAAATAAAATTCTGGACAGATTTTTAGCTAGAATTTTTTAATTTTGAAACCCGCAACGTACTCTGTTCAATTTCTTGCTGCCAAGAATTTGTTTACGTGCTCGACACTGCGTACGGGTTTATACCTTATTCCAGTTGTATTTATTGATGGTTAAAACTGTCCTCCTATTTTGATTATTCCTTATTCCTATTG